>JAWWEE010000001.1:61606532-61656778 GCA_035221455.1 Xenops minutus | reverse complement strand
CACCGACCCCTGGAATGCCCAGACCTCCCTAGCAGTGGCTGCATCCTCAAGGGTCAGCTGGCTCACAGGTGATGGCGGGCATCCCCGCCAAGGAAACATTGTCCTGTCCTGTAAAACGAGTGCTCCCCAAAACACGAGCCATCTGCCTTTTAACTACTTGGCCAAAAATGACGTTTACCTGAGCGGTGTGGCCAGTGCTGCCCAGGCAAAGGTATTTGGCACTGCCCCTTACATTACATACCAATTAATTTTAGTTTACACAGAAGTCTCTCTCTCTCAAGGCTACAGACCATCTTTATCAGCCTGTTTCCCGTAACTTGGCATGAGAAAACCCAGCTTCTCACAGGTGGCTGGGCCAAATACAGACCAAAAATACCCACATTGAATTCTACCCAAATACATTACTATGTCCACATACTGTGTAACAGGATGATCTTTATTCATGCATTCATTAATTTCTTCAAAGTAAGAGATTTAGAAGACATGATACACTAATGTAAAAGATAAGAATTGGTTTGGATTTTGTAGAACGAGGTTATGGCTGGGGGAAAGAAATAAGACAAGTGGCAGGAGAAAGAATGTGAAGAGAGATTTACTGATAAGCTTTTGAAGACTAACAATGGATAAAGCAAGACCTGCTGTCATAGAGATGTTAACTTACAACTGATCTTGGGACTAGTAGAGACACCCAGGTATGCACAGGGTAGGGCTATCCAGGTCACTCAGAATCACATTCTGAGTTGGAAGGGACCTTGAGACAGAAGTGTCTAAAAACCAGCTTTAATGTGGACTGTCTGCTATAGTATCCTATGTTGCACATAGAAGTAGTATAAGGTCAGAGTTGGTAAAAAGTAAAGATTTTTGGTTATTTTTGAGGCAGACAATGGACTATGGCTGTAACTCTAGCCTTAAGCAGAAACACTAATGGTTTGGGATAAGAGGAACTGGAGATCTGTTATGGGTTTGTGGTATATACACATCACAGAATAGAGAACCCTTGATTTTTTACATTGATAGTTTTTTCCCTAATCCTAGAAAAGAAAACATGAGATTGTTAGTCTTAGAGGTTAGGTTTTTATAAGGCTGGAATGGAAGAATTCAATTTCCTAGTGAATCATCACAGCACACAGTTAAGATGACTTACAGCGCTAACAGAGATAACTAACTCTGGGACATCACTCTGTCCAATCACAGTAGTTGCACTCCAGGAACATTTAGGATATCCAGATATTCAGATTATGCCAGAATTGTGACTAGGATTTGTGTTTGTACCAACGGGGGAAAGCTAAACTTCCAGCATGTCATTGATCTAGGCCAGGGAGCAGTCAGAAGCCTGTAAAATAAGAGGTGTTCTAATCTAGAAGAAGACTAGCTAGAATTAAGTAAAACTGGGATTAGTAATTGGACTCCCAGGTAGTACAAAAACCTTAGGTCCTCCAAGACCAACACGTCTAGGATGAGAGAAGGTCCTGGCAGAAACAAGGCTGTGGTTACTATGTCCTTATGTGAGGTCAGCAGGTATTTCAAGGATGATTAGTGTAGAGGTTCAGCCAAACCAAAACAAGGATAGAAACCAAATAGCTAGGTGTTACACTGAATTGTGCAAACCTTGAAGCTGAAAGCTGCTGCTAGGGAGGAGAATGGCTAGATGACTCCTGAGAGAGGAATAGACCCTAGCGTTAAGCTGTAGAGTCAAGATTAAGAGCATCAATAACTTTCAAGACATTTGGGAGTCTGTGGTAGTCCTTGGTAAACTTCACAGAGCTCAAAATGAACTTGAGAACAGTATATTGCTGGGCTGTTTCACATCGGATTTAAGTAACTCTTAGTTTCCCACCTATACAAATTCATAAGCAATTTATATTAATTT
Organism: Xenops minutus; assembly: GCA_035221455.1. Taxonomy (NCBI): domain Eukaryota; kingdom Metazoa; phylum Chordata; class Aves; order Passeriformes; family Furnariidae; genus Xenops; species Xenops minutus. The sequence continues at coordinate 61,654,908 of JAWWEE010000001.1, read as the reverse complement.
GTTGTTGCATTCAGTTAATGATCCAATGACACAGGAAATCACTACGCCCATGTTCAAATTATTATGCAATTAAAATCAGCTTCTCACACAAGTATTGTTGAATTCTTTGAACCAGATGGAGGGTCTGCATGGGCCTTACAGTCTTGGAAGGTTATTTTGCAACTGAGCCAGAGAGCCCTGCGCAAGAGTACCACTCACTGGTTGCTGTCAAAGGTGGCAGGCAACAGCTCATAGCCAGCATCCTGGCTTCTGCTTTGCTTCCTCTGATTGCCTTCATTCCATATGTAACAAAGACAGAAGATGAAAAGACCTGACTTTGTAGAGCCAGGCAAAGCTTTATGAATTGCCCTTCACTTCAGATTCAGCAACTGTGTATTTCTCCTAGCCCAGAACCTAATACCTTAGGCATCATTCTAAGTGGATCTTTCTTAAAAATAAAATAAAAAATAATAATAATAATTAAAAAAAACCCAACCAAACAAACAAAAACAAAACAAAAAAAAAAAAAAAAACAAACCCACAAAAAGTGCTTCTTCAGTTCTCCTAAATTCCAACACACACAGAAAAAAAGGTAGGAGCAAGTATTCACAAGCAAGAACAGCTTCAAGGATAATTTTTTGAGCATAAAGCCCTCTCTGAGAAATGGAATACAGAATAAAGACCAGAACAGCTGGAAGATAAATACAGGAGGTTTTGCCCAAACATGAGCCCAAACATGAGACTGAACTAGAGTCTGTGCATGAGACCGACTCCTTGTTGAAAACTCTTTCTTAAATGGATGATTGAAACTTGTAAAATAAGTACTTAGGCATCTATACTCTCTCCATTATCTATTGTTTATTGAGCCTGTTTGCATTATTGAGCAATTCTGTCTCAATGTGTAAATTTCCTTTTCTACAAACAAAATGTCTTAGGATCTGGAGACTTCTGGTTGTCTGCTGTGTAGTTACACTTTCAGTTGAATTTCTGTCAGCACTGCTGCCATCGCTGGGCCCAACATCCAATTGTAACAATCTCGTTTCCAGACCCCGCTTGGGAACACCCGGAAGAATTGTTCTAAGGTCACTTGTTCTGCTGTCTCTTGAGAGAAAACTCATCTCTGTTTTCAGCCACAGGGTTCAGGAACTCTCTGTTTCCTTAGTCATTCCTCCAGGACTGAAATCTGAGATAACTCTATCTTTGGCTTAATCATCTCCAGCCTTCACAAAGGCTTCTTACCTTAATTCAAACCAAACTAGAATAGTTATCTAGTTTTAGGCATCTCATGCTTCTCATTAGCTAATGATGTATCCCCAACTGGACAATGTATTTCAGGGCTAGTTATAGATATCACCGCAGGAAGATTTTAATTTATCCACTGCTGTGAACACTACCCCATCTATTGGAGGTTCCCGTGTCCTTGCAGCCACTTAAGGTCTTTCTTTCCCAGGAGCTGTTAGGCAGAACAAGAACTGCTGCTATAATTGTTACATAGGTCAAAAGCTGCTACTATTCCTGTCACCAAACACTCATTATTCACTACCCTAGCCATTTTGATTGCATTTTAGTCTGCATAAATTGGTTCTATTTCCTTTTAACCAACACAATAAGAAAATATTCTTATTTTGTTTGGGTTTTTTCCTACAAAAGGTGGGGGAAGGGGAGAAGGGGGGGCAGGGAAGGACATTTCTACCCATTTCATCTTCAGTGAAAATAACTCTATATTCACAAAATGACAGAATGGTTGAGGTTGGAAAGGACCTCTGGAAGTCATCTGGCCCAACATCCCTACTCAATCAAGGCCACATAGAGCTGGTTGCCCAGGACATTGTCCAGGAAGCTTCTGAATATCTCCAAGGATGGAGACTCCACAGCTTCCCTGGACAACCTGTGCTAGTGATCAGTCATCCTCATGTTTCCAGACATTCACAGGGAGCCTCCCACGTTTCAGTTTGCACCCATTGCCTCTGGTCATGTCACTAGGTACCACTGAAAAGAGTCTATCCATGTCCTGTTTTCATCCTCCCTTCAGGTACTTTGTATACATTGGCAATATTGCCCTGAGCCTTCTCTGCTCCAGGCTCAAGTCTCAGCTCTCTCAGACTTTCCTGATCTGTGAGTTCTATTAGTCCCTTCATCAGTTTCTTTGCCCTTAGCTGGACTCTCTCTAGTTGTCTCCAGACATCCGTGTTGATCTTGTACTTGAGAGCCCATAGGAGGACACAGCACTCCAGCTGTGGCCTCATTCTTGCTGAACACAGGGGCAGGATCACCTCTATTGCCCTACTGGCAATGCTCTGCCTAATGCAGCCCAGGATATCATCAGCTGCCTTTGCAGCAAGGGCACACTGCTTTGCTTCAAATGATACAACAAGGCACTTCAGATCTCCTTTCTTGACTGACAGTCCCCTTTATCTCAATGATTATTTTATCCAAAGCTTTCCTCACCTAACACGGAGAGCTCTGAAACTTCTAAACTGAAAATTAGCTTTTCTGGGCTGACTGCCATCAGCTGTTTCTATTTGTTAGTCAGCAGAGCCATTCACCTTTCCAAGACTCATACAATGGATGCATACACTATGTTCCATAACCCTAATTCCTTTCTGTCATCCCTGTGAGGAGCAGACCTGTAATAATCTCCTCCCCGTCATCACCACATTCTTCCTACAATTCTGAGTAATTCAACAAAAACGTACCTTCCTCCTCAATAGGTGTTCCAGTCATTACATTTGCCATAGCTAGGTTCAATTTGTCCTCATCTCTCTAATAGAACTGGACAACCTGACAGTAGAAAAATATAACTAAAAGAGAGCTAGTTCCTGCTGTACATCCAAAAGAAGAAGAAAAAACCCAACAACACAGAGCTCCTGGTTTCCACCCAATCTACTGACTCACAGCCAGTTCAGCTGAAACTGAAGGTCAGACCCAAGGGTCATGTCTAAGGGCGTGCTCAATCAGCAGCTGTTACCAATAAAGGGTAGATGGACTTCATCAGAGGTCGATCTCATATGCTTCTGTATCAAAGAGCTGCTCTCCGTGTTAGCTCAAGAATGGCAATACCAATGATGGACCTGGAATGGGAATGCATGATCGTGCAATTCTCATTTCAGGCACGATGCTGCATCCTGTTGTCTGTGGGCAACTGCCAGCACCTAGAAGGAGATGGGAAGACCTGGTAGCTCCTCATCTTCCAGCTCTAGAAAGAGTTTCCCAGATAATGGTTCTCTGGAACATCCTTTTTTTTTTTTTTTTTTCCTGGGGGAAGAAGCCATATGCCATTCTCCTGACTCAACACAGGACTGCCTTTTATTGTCTGAGGTACTGCCCCAGTCAGAGCTTGCACCTTAAGAATGCCTTTTGTTAGCACAGGTGAATCTGACAAGACTCCATAAGAACCAGGGTAAGTTTTTTACATAAATAGAGAGTTTGCACATAGCAAAAGGGGCCAGGAAAGGGAGAAGCAGAAGAAAAGAAGTAGAGTATGGAAAGCAAGTAGGTCCAAGGACCAGGAACCTTGATTTCACTTACCACAGAAGTTAAGGTCAGGTGTAATTCTCATTTTATATAAGAAAGTGAACCTGGCCTGGCTCACGTACATACTTCACCCTATTTCTTTTTTACTAATGCCCTCAGAAACTTCTACCTTGCTCTAAGTCTCTTTAAATTTTAATAGCATCATGTCCCAGTTCAGGGGGGGCTCCTTTGCCTCGAGAATTTCCAGGAATTGTACATTAAAATTCCTGTATTTTATTTTCTGTCAAGTTAAACTCTGAATTTATTAACACTGTGATTTCTCTGTGTGTCACATTAGGAATTTGGACCCTTATCTGCATACTTGCCACCCTCAGCCTTAGAGATCTCAAATGTTTATGCACCATTTGAACTAAGTTCAAAAGTTGGGTTTTTTTATTCGCTCTCTGTGTACATAAGACCCCTACACACAAAAGCCCTACATCTAACAACACAACATAGTACTGAAGCTGCCAGCATGCTATAAACCCAGGTAGTTTCAAACTAATATTGCTGGATGAAGGAAACACAATGGCACATTTAGCAGCAGGGAGATCCGAATGCACCTGTATGTCTCCATTCTAACCAAATAACTTGATATGCTGTGTTCCCCAGACTAACAAGCAGCTCCTTGTGCAGATTTATGTACCTTCTAGTTGCCTTGCTCCCCATATGGTCATGTTTCTGATAAGAAACCAAATTATCTGGGGAGAACCCCAGCAAGAAGGAGAGGAGTTGGAGCTGAGCTTCATCTCATAGCAGTGAAGTTGGTATGAATACTTTGCAGATCAGAAAATGCTACCTAAAGCTGAAACGAGTATGCTGGTAGAGATACTAATTAAATGTTTGAAAACTCATAGCAATTTGTGATAGTCACATTAATACAATCAACTTAGCAAATCTTCTCTTAGGATTACTCAGTTCGATTTCCGTGACTTGGTTCTAACTCTAAAATTTATTAAATTATCTCCTTTCAAATGCAGACAAAAAAAAGGCAAGTTAAATAGAAGTCTTCCTTGCAATATAAAAGAAAATTGGAACAGAGAAACAATTTTTAGATGAAAATGAGAGAGACAATGGGAAAAACAGTCTTTTGTTGTTGAACTTCACTCTGTTTTACAAACCAATAAAAATACAGATTAATATATTCCTTGTGCAATAAAAATGGAAATAGGACAGATATATTTCCTCCTTGCAGCTCATTTAACCAGAAACTTCTGGGCTATTCTGAAAGAAGTACCTTCTCTCTAAGGACAGAGAAGAAGGAATGTAGAGAAAGACAAAATTTTTGTGACAGAAAACCTGGAAATTATCAAAACTGTACCTGGTTCCTGGAACTAATAACACCAAAGAAAAATGAACACACACTTGGAGTAAGATGTACTGCTCTATTACTGGAGAATGCAATAATCTTAAATACAGGATCAATGAAGCAACTAGCAATTACATTTGATCACTCTTCAAATCACTTCACAAAGAGAATCAGAGTTTTAAAAAACAAGAAAAATAAAATAGTCTATAAAAATCCTGACCACTCAAACTGAGACCCAAAAGCAGTATTATACACCTCAGCTGGACCTAAAGACATTCCATGTATTTATTCACCATTTTATCCATTACTGCCCACTACGTTCTTGCTTTTCAGTTACGTACAACACTTTGCGGGGGTAAACCCTGCTGAAAAGCTAATTAGCCTCCAATGCTTCCTCTTCACTTTCTCACCTTGTGGACATCCACCAGGACACTCTGCCCTACAACAGGTATGGCCATGGTACAGCCTCCAAACACAACGCACTGTTGGGTTCCCACGGTAAGGGCTGTACCAACAGCAGGAGTCACAAACCACCATGTACTTTTATCGTCCCTATCTGGACAGCCAACGTAAACCACATTGCTAGAGTTTCTTCTGTCTGGAAATTCACAAAACTCTGTTTTAAAAGTTCAAGCACTTCACTCAGTCAAGATTAACTTATGCCAAAATTTTCCTGTAAAAAGTCAAGTTCTTCTCCCAAAACTTACACACTCTTCAATAAATAACCTCCACATGGATGCTTTGTGGATTCTTCCTTTTTTTTCAGGAATATCTAAACAGCTGGCTTGCACTCTTAATTTTCCACCCCTGAGAGGGAGGCAGAGAGGAAGAAGGGATGGCCCTCAAGGTAGCTGTGTTTTCACGCTCTGTAGATCAGGGATTCCTACTCACATTTGCAAAGAAACGGTTAAATTTGCTTCCTAAATGCAGGTCTGTTCATCAACAACAGTCTGCTCATTAAGGACCACAAAGGACACAATATGTCTTTGAAATAAAAACCCACTAAAAAAGACAACTGTTAAAACTGTATTTTAACTGATGCATTGATGACAAATTACTATTTTTTAGATAAACCATAAATGGTAGGCTACAAGCATTTAAGAGGAGCTTTCTAATACAGCAACAGACATAAGCATTCAAAGGCTACAGCCTGAACCATGGGCAATCTTGGTTGAAACATAATGCAGTGTGATTTTAGCCAGTATAAGCAGAGGTGTAACATGTTGCATTTATTAATGAAGGCAAACATAACTGAAATTGGAAATAAATCCAATTAAGATTTTTTTCATGGTTTTGTACCTTCTGTTTCAAAGAAGTTTGTTCTAGAAGTGAGATGCTTTTATAGAGAGTCATTACAGAAACAAATCATCTGAGGTATAAAGAAAATTGCCATTGTCAGGCATATTCCTCCCCATCGCTGTACATAGCATCTGCTTGAAATGATCCTTAATGAACAAACTGTACACTTAAATTTCTGCACAATCTGAAAAACTTCCATTTAGATACTTTTCATTTAGAACTGGAGGGACTCAGTTCAAAAGATTGCCTGGATATTTCTCAAAGTAATTTTCAGAGAATAACAAAACTCTGTGACAAGCTGCTGAAAATCCAAGTAATCAACCTAAGCACTTTGAAGAACACACATCAGACACAGAAGCTTAGATACTTTTAATGTGAATATCACTGAAGAATTAGGATCAATTTTTTACTCACTTTAGAAAGTCTATTAATTCGCCTTCCTTCAAAGATGGAAAAGTGAAGCATATTCTGTTGAGGAGTTTGAGGCAAAACTTACGTATTTGCCTGACTATAAGTGCTTTCTTCCCAAATAAAAATGATTAACCCTTTCTTCTACTCCTCAAAACATAGACTACAATGAGCAATATTTTGTCCATTTTTCATGCATTTCAGAGGGGAAAATAAAGGAATTTTGTAGGTTTAGATTAAGCACTTACTAATTAAACATTTAAAAATAAATGGTCATTCTTCTCAATGCTTCTCATATGAGCAGCAATTTTGTTTTGTAAGTAAAAGATCAGAGGTAAAATATTTTCATTTTTATAAGCTTATATAGCGAATCTGGCAACATTCATAATCAGTGATACCTTTTCACTGTGTTTTGAGCACAGCACAAACAGAAAGGTATTTTCAAATGTTTTATTAGAACATATATTTTAAAAATGAAAAATGCAAGGAGGAGCCACAAAAGGACAATGAAGGAAATTGGTCTGTTTCATTTTAGGCTTTTGGGGGTTGATTTGTTTATTTGCTTGCTTTAGGAAAAAATACTTTCTACTTGTTACTGCATCATAGAAATGTGAACTTTGTGCTAATCAAGCTCAACACACAAATTCCATGAGCTTCCTGACCTTCATGCTGACATCTCTAAAGTTAAAAGTCATTCAGAGTTCCTTTCAGAATCAAGCCCTACTTTCTCAACTACAAGAAAACTTCTAATTTATATTTCTGTATATCTCAGACAAAAAAAATTCTCCTATCTTTAACAGATTTAAGCCTGATGCTTATTTGCAATTGTGACATTCTTCAATTGGTACATTTTTCTATCACACCATATGGATTTCCAATACAGTAATTTTCCTGCCCTACAAAAAAAAGTCTTTAGGACTCTGATACAGCATTCTAGGTATTCAAAAGGAAGGAGAGAGATTCTGATTCTCATTCACATTGCCTGTGTTGCAGAGTAGCACAGAGCCTGGTCTTCCCACAAGGCAGAGGCAGTCACACCCACCACCTGGGGCTGGGTATCTTCTAATACTCCCTGAAGCTGGAGAGCCAGCATTTTTCAAATATCACCCAACATGCTCTCAAGAGCAGGTCCAGCTGCTCGCATGACAGAAGACATGGACATATGTCACAAGAATACAAATAAAAGTCACTCTGCTTTGGCTACGCTGGTACAGTCATAGTGTTTATACTACTGTTATTATTTTCCATAAGGGAAAGGGAGCAGTTCTTTAAATCATCACAAATCTTTGCAATAAAAGAAGTTCTACCAGTATAGTTACTCAGAAAGGAAAAGTATACTTTCATGTGATCTAGTTATTAGCAAAGAACATATTTCAATGTATTCTAGGCCCAGGTTCACCTGCGCTAAGATATTAATATAGAAATATGTTCTATAAATAGCTCTTCTTTGAAAAGGTAAGCACCACTAGGTTCTGAGTCATGCATTTCTCCAACAATGTAAATATTAAATGACAGGTCTTAGGTGAATGAACAAGGATCTTAATCAAATGTGCTCAATGAACCATAGCATTATAATTTGATCTTGTTCATTTCATATTACTTGGCATTAGATAAATTGGAAGTACTTTTTGAATTTGTCAAGCTCAGCTGAGGTCTCTCCTCCACAATTCCTTCAATTAAATGCATATAGATGTTGACTTTCAGATCATATTTTGGTTTATTTATCTTCACAGCGTATCATCGCTCATAATAAATGAACACACAGTATAAATCTCCATGCAAAGGAAAGTTTTAAATATTCTAACAACCTTCATATTTGGTACATTCAAATAAGCAGCTGGAGGAACTGGACCAAAAAAATCTCAATAAATGTAGTCTTAAAAAATTATTCTCACATCAATACTGAGGTGATGCTTTAATTCTGCAGTCCGCAGGCAAATAGAGAGGAAGAGATGTACTTAAAGTGATATGGTAAACTAATATAAGATATTCCAATCTTTCAGATTACTCTGTGACCAGCACAGTCCATTCCAAGTTTTACAGGATAAACATATATATATGTTACAGCTCCTGCTAGTAACTGCTAGCAATAAAACATACCCATTTGAGAGCAAGTCCTGGAGGAAACGAGCATTTATTTTTCATTAAATGGGCACTTCAGGATATGCCTACCCTTATGATTTGTACAGTTTTAACTTTCTTTGGAGGCAGTTTGGAACTCCATATTCCTCAGGTCCCACTGCTGGGAATAGACACATTAGCCCAGCTTCTCTGCTGCCAAGTCAATGCTCATCAGGCTTTGTTAATCTTGTGCCCAAGGCTACCCTTGCTCCTGACATTGTCCAAGACACTCATTTCTATTTCACGTTGGAAACACAAGTAGCTAGCAGACAAACTTTCCTCTGACAGCATTAGAGTACTTTGCTTCTGGGTTCTACCGTATCACATAACATATCACTGTCAGTGGATGTCTTCCCTGCCCTACTTCACTTCAAAGAGCGTATTTGAGATAAAAAAGTTACTTCATACTGGCAATATCAACAACAGAATAAGTAACCTCTTCTACCCTAGGTTCAGTTGCTACTGTCTGAGTTTCGTATCGGGTGTGCTCACTCTTTGTCCACCTTTATAACTCAAGGTGGAGTTTAACAACCAGTCAGGTCAACATCTTATTAAGAAACACCAGTAGGTTGGCACATACCTCCACTATTTGCTAGCAGAGCACTGTTCTGTTCTGCTGAGCAACAATCACCTGGAATACAAGGAGTCAAACTATTTTAGTTTATAGTATATAGTAGGACAAATTCACAGTAGCAGAATTAGATAAAGCTAGGCTTAGAGATTGAACAGTCGAAGTCATTCTTGCCATCACAGTTATATCCTTATCTTTGCTTACTTGAAATTAGTTTTAAAGTATTCTGGTTCTGGATATTCCTAGTATTTTACAATTAGACAAGACATTGTAAGATTTTGGGGGAGGGGCAGGGAGGCAAAGCATAGAAATTGTAATTAGAACAGCAAATACCGCATGGTGCATTGCAGTAATAGGTACTCCCTGCCATACAGTCCTACTGCAAATCTCTCTTACTGAGCAAAGGTTTCATTTGCCTTTTGTAGTATAGGTTATTACTGTCTTTACACTGTTATTACTTATTACCCCCAGCAACTGGAATAATTACCTTCTGTTACTATATCAGCTAAAGTTTGTCCTACCAGTGTTCCTTTGTGATCCGCAGTGATGAAGGAGATGGAAGATTATTCAAGAACAGATCAGTCACTGAGTGCTGATATTCTGTGTCTGCAGAAGGCCAACAAACCTGCCAGCCTGGATGCCAGGAACATCAGGAGCTCCACAGGTGACAGAAGAAATAGAAACATTGTTCACATCAGTCCAGAATGCCCACATAAGGAACAAAATAATCTTAGAGAAGTCCTAGAGAATTAGATAAGCAATGTAACTCAATCAAACAGGATGTAAAGTAAGCTCAGTGTACCCAGGTAAGATAAAGAACAAACATTACAGTTTTTGGCGGTGAAACACAATGACATTGTGCCTACTCAAGAACTGAGGTCAAGACAACAAACAAAACCTGGAAGGGCAAAAAAAGGACCTCCAATAGGGGTGTGACTATGTAGAGCAAACTAATAAATATGTATTCAGTAAATGAGACTAATGAATATGTAAACAGTATGAGTAATAAAAACCCTGTCAACCTGTCATTTGGCACATTTGATTAGAGGAGCTATCCTCAGAACATCCAGTGTGCTAAATAAAGAACGCCTGCTTTTTCATACCTATCAATTAGTGTTAAGAAGTTTGTTTCTGCCACTTTTGGTATCACAGCAACTGCCCTGGAATCTGTCCTGTTTAACTTCTTTATCAGTGACCTGAAAGAGGCAGTCAGTGGTTGCTCATAAAGTTTGCAGTAAGACCAAACCGGAGGTTGGCTGAAAGGAGAACAAAGTTATATGCTCGAAGACAGGGCTACAATTTGGAAGGACCTAGACAGGCTGGAGGAATGGGCTGGCAGGGACTTCACTAAACAAAGGACAAACAAAAAGTCCAAGAAAAACCCTCTGCAATGTTACAGGCTAGGGGCTGACTTGGCAGTGGGGCAGCTCTGTGAAAAAATACCTGTGGATATTGGTAGATAGTAAGCTGAAGATGACCAAATGGTATGCTCTGGTAGCAACCATTCTGGATTGTATCAAGAGACATATAGACAGAAGATCAAGGGAAATTACCATTCTCCTTTACTCAGGTCTCATTAGACCCCACTAGAATATCACATATAGTTTGGGGTTTGCCAAGACAAGGAAGACACCAATAAATTGGAATGAGTTCAGTGGAGGGCTCCTGCAATGGTCAACAGCAGGGGCCTGTTCAGCCCAGAGAAAAGACAGCTGCAGGGGGACCTATTCCCATAGGGTGACTTACCAATATAGAGCCAGGCTCTCTGCAGTGGTACATGGCAGGAGGACAGAAGACAACCACGACACACTGAAGTAGGACAGACTCAGACTCTATGTAAAGGCTTTTTTCCCCATGAGGACAGAAAGCCCAACAATGGAGCAGGTTGCACAAAAAGGTTGTGTATCTGCACCCCTGAGTGTTTTCGAGACCTGAATGGATAAAGCCCTGAGCAATCTTATTTGATCTCATAGCTGGCTTTTTTGAGTAGGAGGTTGACCTAGAGATACGCTTCCTGAGGTCCCATCTAACCTGCACTGTTCTGTAATACCACACAGTCTTTTTCCCTGACTTCTTGAAGAAAGGTATGCAAAAAGACAAGTTTAAAGAATTAATCAATTCAATGAAGATATATACAACTGAATAGAAATTACTGCACACAATATAAGCATGAAGGACCATGTGAGTCATAGAACTTCCTGTGACAGCATGCTACCACATCATAAATGGTTACTGAACATGATTCACAGAACATTGTTCTTCCACGCCATCATTCAGCACAGTTTGGAAAAATACCTCAAGGGTCAGATGAGAGTTCTTTAAAGTGAAGGTCAACAGTGACACAAGCACAAGTGTGTATAATTGAGTATGTTTAGGCTGTAATTAGATTTTTAGCCTTCTGAGGAATAAAATTCTGGAACAATATGGTAATGGAACTAATAGGGAATTAGAGCTAAGTGCTTTCAAGAGCTAAGGAACTATATCAAAGGATAAGTTAATCAATGTCCACAAAAAAAAAATTAAGATCTCATATGCAGAGAACCCAGGAGAGTGTTATTTGCTATGCTGAAGAAATATCTGGATAAAAATCTACATCCTATGTGATCAAAGTCAAAATTGCCTTAAAAATATATTAAAATGCAAAGTAACACTGATAAGCAGGCTTTGATGAAAGGATATGAGACAAAAGTACACAGTAGTATTATACCTGCCCAGTTCATCCTGAAACAGAATATTTTCCCTGTTTCATAGCAGATATTTTACTTGGAAAAAACAACATACCAAACCAAATACCGTTATTATTCTGTATTACACCAGCTTTAAATTGCAGGTGTTACGTTATGCAGTGAAAAGTCACAAAAATTACTAATGCAGTGGTTAATAGTTTACAGATTGCAGAGCAGAAATGGCCCAACTGAACATTGTGGTCCGAACACTTTGGGCACACATTTTCTTGAGAGATACATGGGTCACTCCATGGGCACTTGCTGCCCAAACAGAGCATAACTGTACATAACATAGAAACAGTGTGACTCACCATTCATGAATGTTTTCTTCACTGTAGGAGGTACAAAAATTACAGGAGGAGACATCAAAGTTTTAGTCAGATGAGGACATAAATGCAGTTACACATATTGGCTGGGCTTCAGCATATGACCCATAATTACTCCATAAGAGACTATATGGCCTGCACTTACCAAAAGAGTAACGTCCAATCATATCATGGAAACAATAATTCATACCTACTGTTACTTCTAACCACCAATGAAAAGAGAAAACAAATAATCTAGTGGCAGCCTAGTTTTACTGACCTATTAGAAAACTCCACCTCAAGTGTTAAAGGCCTTCTCAACATTTGCATCAAAATAATCACATTATTGCAAAACAGTGAAGTCAAACAAATGGTGGTGATATGGGTGACAGATTCAAAGCATCTTAAATTAAAGATTCTTCCTATAAATCCTACCCATCAGTGTCTGCATTTCAGCATGCTAAGTACTTTGCAGATGGCATACTTCACTGGGAAAAATTGTTACCATATCATCATTTAAACAGTTATTTTTTCTACCTGTCTTGTGCTTGATTCAGTACACACAGCTTCACAACACATTAATGATACAGCATTCACCTTTGAAAACTGTTTAACAACAGTGTCACAGCTTCTTTCATATCTTCCAGGTATAGAGCACAGCTTCTCACATTAAATTTGGAGGAACTCAAACCAACATCAGTATCTTAACCTATCAATATTAATGTGATACACCCAAATGTTGTCTGCCTTCTTGCAAAGTGCTGTGAGAAAGTGAGAGTGCCAGAGGCAACAAAAGCCAGGTTCCTCACGGGGTACAGAGACTGAATGAAATGCTGAGATAAGTTGTTTTCAAATACAACTATATCAGAATTGTTCAGATCTCCAACATTTTGGAAAAAAAATGTGATTCCATATCCACAGAACATAAATATTCTCAGTTGTGCATGGTAAGACTTCACCTTTCACAATTCTTGCAACTGTTTCTTTCTAAAGATGCAACAAGCATCAGCTTCTTTTAAACTCAGTCACATTTTCAGTGGTTTATGTACAGCTGAAACAATTTCTTTTTTTTTCCTTTTGAAAATGAGAGTTCAATATTAAAACAACTAAGTAAAACAGAGCAGCACAACTAAATTTCATTGTCATTTCTGCAGCTGTGATACACTGAAAGTCAGCTGTGGTTTCTACTTGTGATTAAAGTCAGCATGACATATCTCATCTTTGCCATGTACAATATTAAATCAAGTTTTGATATACATTTTAATCCAACAAGTTAAAGTAAAAACCACATGTAGTACCTGGCCATCAAGAATATCTATTATTGGGAGCATTTGATCATGAGACTGATATGGCAAGAGCAGTGAAATGTCAGAGCAGATAATCTGTCTTACCCCATGAATTACACTGGGCTTGAATACTGTTTAATTAGCAGTGTGTGGGGGGAATTTAAAGGTAACAATTTTGAAGAAAGCTATCTTACATTCAAACAGCACATGGAACATGGACTTCGTATATGCTATTCTAGTCCCCCAGTTTTTCATTAGTGACATGTCAAAATGATAAGCATTCCTTATTTATTCTGCTTTTCAGTTTTATTATTATTGTAAACAAAACAAGTTCCTGTAATAAATAGCTACAGTAGAATATTCAGCACAAATATAATTAGGTTGAGACTTAAATCTGTGCACAGTCATGTTAGATTAGAACTGTTTCAGCAGAGGCATAACCATTTATCTAATGACTAACAAAATATGCCCAGGAATAAGACTATTTCAACTATAAAACAAATATAAAATATTATTTATGTTCTTTAACCTTTACAGTATAGAAATACATAGTAAAAAAAAAAATGAAACGATTCAAGGTCCCATGACAAACTAAACTGCCTGAAAATTACATTAGTGTCTTCTGCACAATACTTACCTATGTACTCATTTTAGGGTAGAAATAGATTAGTGAAGTTGCATGAAAAATTACAAGGCACTATAAAATGACTACAAACAATTCCCTTAGAAGCACTTGCAGAATTTTTTTAGACCAGCTATAGCGCTGTTGCTATTATATACCTAATAATTCACTTTCCCCCAGTTTCCTGTTTATTTGAACACACTCAAGTTTTATTTTTAATATGCACTAGATTCTGGTTTCACTCATACCACTATCATTTCCAAAATATAATTACGTCCATCAACAGCCAAGTGTTTGCATGAAAAGTGACTTTTTATGGACCCTCAATCTTGTGGGAAAATTAAATATTGATATAATTTCTATCTTTACCTTTTAAATTCTTTTGAATCATTCTTAAAAAAAAAAATTGCAACTTAAAGCTAAAACAGGCCAATATAAGCAAATGATATGAACTAAATACTGAAAAATAAGAATAATTATGAGTCTTTACCATTGTTTTGAAGGGAGACCACTATTACTTCATATGCATATTATGCTATGGGAAGGTCAGTGCCTATGTGTTTGTACTATCTTCTAAGTTTAGCTGCTCTCCTGCAATAAGTTGCTCTAAAGCATTTCAGAAAGAAGAAAAAAACAACCCCAAACAAACAAAGCCACAAAAAACCACAAACAAAAAATCCCCAAACAAATGACAAAAAAACCCTCAAGAAAATACCCTCATAGTTGTATAGCAGGCAAAAAGCTAGACTAAGCCTAATTTTGCAATTAGCCATTCTTCAAGCTTACATGGCTCTCAAGAAAGTTATACTATTTTACTGGAGTAAGATCAAGTCATGTGATGAAAGGACAATTGAACTAGGATTCTTCTTCAAGAAAGCATCTATAGAGAATCACTCCGAACAATATGTTTCTGTGTATGCATCAAAGCACTCAAGATTTTTCTGTATGAAATTCCTTCCAACCATAATGCTCTAAAGGGACTGTACACCCTACACCACCAGATTCTTTCAGCTACCAACCTTCCTTAGCTAGCTTGGTTGTTTGGGAGTACTCTTGCAAATATGTCTTCAGATTTACTTCAAGCTAAAGCTTTATGTATCTAATGCCACGTGCATCTCACAGATAAGATTTGTCAACATTTCACCAGCCAAGGAAAATAAATGCTGTTAATACTGCCTTGGAAAACCATATCCCAATTTTAATCTGCATAAGGCTCAAGTCATTATAGAGAGACTCTGCAGAGACAATTCCAGCCATTTTTCTTGAAGAGTGACCTTGACAAGTGATCCTCAAAATGCTTTGCACAGTTGTTGCCAAAGACTTAAGAAAAGGTACCCGTTAGTGACAAAAGGAAAAGCTACATTAATATATATATGAGTATCTAGCATAAGATGCTAGATCAAAGAAGAATTTTAAATAAAAAAAAAATACATCTTCAATCAGATTTTAACAACAAATTCTGAAAACCTGTAGGATAAAACCAGAACATTTCCACTCTTTGTTTCAAAATGATTTTATATCCTGACAGTATAAAAGTGGAAAAAAAAAAAGCCCATAGTCAATGACAGTATTACCAACTTGGCATACAACTTCTATAATAATTTAAACCAGAAATTCCAATTTTTTTTTTCATTTGGTAAAAACATTATACACAAATTCATGGCAAGGAAAACATCTCATTAGAAATGCATTCCTACATTCAGCACAGAAATTCTCAAAAGCTGTACCAATAACCCTAGTAAAGGAAGGCCATGGACCAGGGATGTTTTGCTTCATAGGTCAAAAAGCACAGGCTGGCTCATGTCCAGCTTGCAAAGAATAAAATTCCTCTGTGACAGGTTTCTCTTAGAAATAGCTAGTCAAGAACACTCCAAAACACAGTCACAAAGAAAGCTAGTAAATAAATAGTGTGCATGACCAGGATCCAGTGCTCCTTAGTAGCCTTTTCTGTTTAACTGCACAGATGTGGCCACACAAAGTTCAGGAGCTTGCTTTTGCTGTTGCTTTGACAAATCAGATGTTAAATTTCGTATCAGTTTTGAAGACATATCTAGACATGGTAACTTTTTCTGTACACAAAAGCTAAATAAATTAATCTTGTTCTTGTGCATGCAAACTTTACCGCATTATGACTGGCAAAATATTGTATTTTTGGTTTTGATGGGCTATGCAAATCAAGAAACTAATTTATATAGCTACCTAGTTTATCATCATTTTTCCAGATATAGGAATCAATGAGCATAAATATATGAATTCTTACTTTTCAGAAGAGGTTGCAAATATTTTTTAACTACTCAAACACTGGTTCTTCAGATCCTAAAAGGGCAGAGCTTTCAGATGATGCTGTTTCAGTCAAAACTGAAACAGAAAATAATCACGAAACACACAAAGACTACATTACTTATCAAGAAGACTGAAGCTGTTTGCTTACTCTGGCTTTCCAGTTCCACAGTACCAGTGAAAAGATCAGGACATGGTCTTTACTCTTTTACAAAGAAAAACAACATCCTCAAGAACATTTTGTTTTCCTACAGCTGCACATCCATGTGGTAATATCAGAATGTCCAAAACCACTAGAGAGGAATGCTGCTTTGTATTTGTATGGTCTTAAAAGTACCTAAGTAGGCATTATTTTTCATAGTTCATTAAATCAGACTGCAGTTTTCGGAACTGTATGATTTGGTTCACAGCAAGAATAAAAGCTCCAAAGAACATAACATTATTTTCATTTCAGAAATTGCTTTGGTACACTGATTGTAGGACTTGTTTAATGCACATCCTATTTGCCAAGAAAAATCAAAACAGCTTTTTAAAACAATGGTATGGCTGCATTTCTTTATGAAGCTGAATAGTGGTCTTAGCAATAATTCTGGAAGTAAAACATCCAACATCCAACGTATTAGATCTACAGTTTATTTATTTGCTGGTACAATTTAGCAGAACTGATCAGGATGATTCATAGTATTTTGAAAGTGATTTCTAACTTAAATCTAACAAACTTTATAAACTTTCTTGTGTGTCAGTTAAAAGTGAACATCTTCGATTTTGTACAGCTCATGTTTTAACTTCCAAAATTCTTTAGAATTATTAGTGACTTGCACCATAATTATCAAGAAGCTGCTTAGGATCCATTAAGGCAGCAAAACATTTGGTTCCTTACTATTCTGCAAAAATTTATGTGATTGGTTAATATGTGACTGCATTCAGACAGTAATCCACATTCTGTACTGCAGATACATTCAATTACATCTTCAATATAAAAGTTCTTATCATTCAAATAAACAAGGTTCTATTCAAACAGAGTTTTGTATGAGCACTCAGAGGGAAATTCAGTAGAATTAATTGTACAACTTATACCATCAACACATCTCTCAGGTATAACTCTATCTTTACAAAACTACCTCAAAACACATGTGCTATTTCAGTCTTAATCAAATGATCAGAATAAAGCTTAGAAGGGATTTGCATGTTACACAAATTTTGAGTGCTTCTCAGATAAAGAAAGTTCAACTATTTGTCATAATCACATAAGATTCAAAGATACAGCTTAGAATGAAAAGTAGTTTGACATAAGATTTTTTCAAGCATCAATGACAATTGAAAAAATGTAGTAATATGAAGCAACAAAAGCAGAGTTTAAAGCTGCAAGAAATTCAGTACCTACTATTCAACAGCTTGCACATGTGTGCATCTATACACATAGTTATGCTTAAAATGCTCGTGCATCTTTTGGTATTTTTTGTTTAAATTACTTTTCTGTACCTCTTAGAAATGTTTCTATTTTTGTAATATAAATATTCCTAAAAAGAAAATGTTTACCTAAAATTATTTAGAAAAAGACTATTGAAACTGATGATTTTTCTTTTCTCCCCTTTGACCATCTGGTCACAGATCATGAAAAGCATAATAGGCAAATCTGTAATTTGGCCTTCAGCAATTTTGGAAAATAAACACAGAAAACACAGTCAAAACCTATTCAGAATTTTACTGTACAATAATTAGCTGATTATTTAACATACTTCACTAAAGCTAGCCAAAAAATCTAAATTAAATACCCAATCCTGACAGCTTTTGCAAAAACTTAAGTTTTAATTTTACTTTACTAGAAGCAATATTAGAACAAAATCAGTTCAAAATTAATAAAAATCATGATACATTATTATGTTAACTAACAATGGAGGCTCAGTAAAAAGAATACAAGGCAAAGAATAGAATAGTGCACTGTGGTTTTATTGATGGCAGCAATGACAATTTGCCTCTTTCATAGGTAAAAAGTATTCAGCTTCATTTAACTAAGAACTTTAAAAAAGTCTCTTGTGGTGTCAGGTCCAAATTCCTTCTGCTCACATGAGCTTTCTTTCTTCCATCCTGCTGCTTGGAAAAAGCCAGAATTTCTTCTAGAAGACTTCAGCAAGTTGGGAGCTGCCAGTGAATTTCCCCTGACTCTGAGAAAGTTTCTAAATGAAAACAAACAAACAAACAAAAAACCCCAACATTAGATAAGGATAAAAAGTAATGGCACTTAAGAAACCATCACCATCCTCGGGCTCTTTGTGCAACATATCCTTTACTGTTACTTCATTTTCTTCCTCCAAAAGAGTGGATATCTGCTTTTCAGTACTTACACATGGAAGTGTTTAAAAGAATAAATCAGAAGACTGCACTTCAATGCAATAAAGACGATTTGCCTAGTACAAAGGATGCTTCCTGGTAATGACTTCTCTCTCACAAAAATGCAGTTTCTCCATTGTTGAGGACTTCAATACAGATTTTATAGCAAGTGTGACAAAGTGTAAATTAATTCTGTCATGAAGCAAAGAAAGACCCAAAAATATATAATGATCGAGCACTCACAGGTCCACACTCAGAGGTTCTTTCAAGCTCCTCCAAAAGCTATGGTCCTTCAAAACACTTACTTCTGATTACTTGTTCCTCTTCTTTTTCAGGCTATCATGACATTCTATACAGAAAGTGTAATCTCAGGATCTATTTTTATTATTGTTAGATTCTAATGCTTGTATCTTGACTCTCTACAAGGAATACCTTATTTTACAGACCTGTGAAAAGATAGTATTTGACACATACTCACATAAAATTCCCTCTGATAAAATTGCGAGTTAGTATTCTCCACCTCACACTGCTGGATATTAATAAATGATAATTTCTAGGTCAACGGCAAGCACAGTGAGATACTACCCCATACTTCTGTTCTCCTTAACATGTCTAATCTCTCTGTCCTCAAAAAAATCACCAGGTCAAGACCTCCAGCAAGTCTACAGCAGTTTTCTTAACAGTCAAAGCTTGTAACAGTGTGACAAAGACCTTTTCAGAAGGCTAGAATTGTAGAATACTTTGGGTTGGAAGGGACCTTTAAAGGTCATCTAGTCCAACCCCCCTGCAATGACCATGGCCATGTTTAACTATACCAGGTTACTCAGAGCACCTTTCAGCCTGACACAGAAGGTTTCCAGGGATGGGGCATCCTCCAGCTTTCTGGACAACCTGTTCCACTATTTCATCACTCTCATCCTAACAATTTTCTTCCTTGAATCTAGCTTGAATTCACACTCTTTTAGTTTAAAACCATCAGCAATGTCCTATCGCAACAGACCCTACTGCAAAGTCTGTTTCCATCTTTTTATAAGCCCCTTTTATAAGTACCAGAATGCTGTACTAAGGCCCCTCTGGAGATTTCTCTTCCTCAGACAGAACAGCCCCTTGGATCCAAATTTCACTTCTAAAAAACATCTCGGAATTTTAAAAGCTTAAACCTCCTCACACTAAAGACCCCACTACACTGTAGACATAGATTTTTTTGAACTGATTATTTGGTAATACTAATTCCAGATTTAGATGCACAAACTCAACACCTGAACGAGTACACTGAACACTAATTCAGGAAGCAACTACAGCTTCATCACTACACTGTTGCACCACTGCTAATAAATCCTCCCTGTTAAGTGATGTAAGATTATACAGGTAGATCTAAGAGTTTTTGGGTATGAGGTGCTATGTCTACTGTATGGACCTTATGCTTCATATTTGATACATCCTTATCATACCGAATAAAAAGCAAACTTCAGTTCTAGTATTGTCTAGGTTGCCTTTGAGAACAAGGCATCTTGGAATTTTAAATGTTACAAACTACAACACTGATGTTTGAATTTGAATTTGAAGTACAGAATTTACCAATTTATAACATAAAAAAACATCATTCAGAGTTCCCCATCTCTCTTCAGGAAAAAGACATTAAGTTAATTTACATAAGAGAGGTATTCCCTTTCAGTAAGTAAAGGTGTCATTAATTAATGACCCGTTGAAGAGGTAAAGCATCCTTCAGCGGAAGCTGTGGTAAAATTATGTCTTACTGGATTCCTTAAAATTTCCCCTGATAAATCTTGTCTTCATTTAACAGGTTATCAAAAATTTGAAATAGGAAAAATATGCCATGCTCTGAAAAGCTCCAAGGAAAAAAAAAAAAAAGGAGGCAAAACTCATACAGAAATCCACTTCTAGGAACATCCAATATGCCTGAACTTTTTATGTCAAGACATTAGATCTACTTAGCTGTACAAGTCCAGGTAAGTTAAAAGCAATTTAGAAAAAGACTGTGATTTTTTTGCCTACATTTAAAATCAGGGAAGAACTGATTACATGAATCACTTGTTTTTGGGAGTTACTATCACTCCCTCTGGTGTCTCACAGCTGACCAAAGCTAAGCACAGTTTTCCATATTTATATTGTAAAACTAGAGAAAATGCAAAAATATTACCTAAATACACAAAAAAAATCACAGATTTTGACTGCTGTGTACTCTTGACACATCTCGTTCAGCTGATCACACTGACACTCTTTGGAGCCAAATGAGCCCATTAAAACTCCACTCAGTGCATATGCCAGAATAATTTCTGCACAAACTACCTCATTACATGTTTGTGGATAATGATTGATACGCTTACTTAAAATAGAAAATCAAATTATATAGGCAAAAATAGAATAATTATCACCCAGGCAAGAGAGAGAAATAAAGTATGCTCTTACATTGCGAGTACCACCCCAAATGAAAGAGGTATTTTAGCATATAATCAAAAAAGTAGAATCATACATCACTGCATGTCAGAAATATCAAAAGGTGCAGAGATAATCAGCACCTGTTAAGCCAACAGAACGTGAAGGACAAGAGTAAGGAAAGAACAAAAGAGACATCAGTAAAAATAAACTGATTAGTAAGGGAAGAAATCAGATGTAGATGTACATGAAATAGCATGTGACTTACCAAAGCTTTTTTTATTCAGTATACAATCCTTTGTAAATTAAGGATTTAGAAGATCAACGAGTAAAACAAATGCAGTAAAGTTTACATGATTTGTTTAGTGAAACAACTCTAATTGTTTTATCTGTCTGGATTTTTTAAATTTCTGAATGTATGTATCAGGTGTATTTTCTGAGGATGATATGCAATCTCTTAAGTTCTGGCAATTAATAAAGTACAGGTGCAAGTATATCCTCAAGATTCAGAGTATGGTAAATATTCTAATAAAAATTTGGCCTTGTCCCTCACTATTCAATGGTGATATCACAGATTTTATATTTTAGTGTTGCAAATTCTCCTTCTCATGCAAGCAAAACAACAAAAAATATATTTATTCACATAAATGGCTCATAAAAAGTAGAATATGGGACCTTGGACAGAGATAGTCCTAAGCTGAGCAGGGACTGCAGCCACTTATTTCAGAGAAGAAGCTGGTCCGATGTATGTGAATGAGAGAATCTTGATGCTGCTCTCAGGTGAAAAAGTATCAGGTAAAAGCTTGCTGAGATGACATGAGTCTTGACATAAAGCAGAACTAAAAAGCTATTTGCTGAATTGTTTTTAGTGCCTTCCATCAGGTATATTAAGCCTCTTCCTAAACCAAAAAATCCTGAGGAACAGAGATCCCCAAATTCTCTCATAACAATATCCCTAAAAAAAAGTAGAGAACAATCCAGATCTGCTTTTCTTGAAAACACATACAAACATATACATAAAATGACAACATCTTATATTTACCTTTTTTTCCTTATTAATCAGTTTCTAGCTCTGGGGGGTTGATAAAATTGTTGAGTAGGTCGTGTGGACCGTCTTGGCTGACCATCACCTCCTCTGCGGAATTCTAGAGTTTGCTCATATGTTTCTTCTTCGTCCTCCTGCAGGTAAATAGCATTGTTTTAAATAAAAGAGCTGGAAAATGCTTTATATGTGAGTCATTATATGCATACATACACACACACATATATATATGTATGGATGAATCCATGCGCTAATAGCAACTGATGCTTCTGTACTGATGACCACTTAGTGAAGTAAGTGAGATATGGGAGTGGGTTTTTCAAACATAGGAAAGCTAACAAAAACATGCTGGAGAATCTTGCAACTCAACCCGCCAGGGCAGCAGCAGAAGTTATTAAATATTTGCAGGGGGAAAAGAAATCATACATATTAAAGAAAAATTATTTTCCAAGAGTCATACAGGCAACAAACTCAAGAAGCAAAGTAACTCTGATAACCTGCCAGAGCAAGAGAAAGCTTCCAGGAGTTTACAAATATGTGTGGAATGAAACAAAATAATTAGAAAATGGAAATACAACAAACAGCATCTGTCAATATCGCATGCTAGAAACATAAATCTGAAACAGTAAATAAAATCTATGATGCAGTAATAATCAAAAAAGCCTACAAGTATAATGAACAATTTAGAGAAGAATTTTCTATATGCAGCAATAATAAATATACCCCCGGAATAACAAGGGGAGAGGTAATTACGTATTTGCAATATTGCATTCTCTTCTAGGCATCTTCATACCAGTAAGATATTGACAAATTACACAGAATTCAGAGGGGAAAAAACCCAAACAAACAAACAAACCTGAAAATCATAAAGATACTGGAGAATGACTTACAAAGGAAGATTAAAGTACCTACATATTTACTTTGGTGAGGAAATATCAAATAGAAAAATACTCATCTGAGGGAATATTTAAAGGGGTTACATATTAAAGAAGGAGAAAAATTCTAAGAGCATAAGAGTTTGTAACATAGAGAAATAGAAGAAAAAATTACAGGCTGAAAAAATAAAAATTATCCTGGCAGCAAGTATGATTGCAAAATGGTGTCTCAGAAAAACAATTATATTTTCATTTCTTTAATCTTAACACTACACTGTAGCAGACACCAGGTCTACTGGGAATGTGTTGGAAGAAATTTGCTTTTGGGAAAAAATACTGAGTATGTAACTCTTAATCCCTTTCATTCACATCATAGGAACATACAGCAACACAAAGCAAGAGCACTGAATGATTCATTAAAAGTTCATCAACAATTCCAACACCCAGGAACTGTCTTAGAGTCCAGCATGCACATAACAGAGTAAGCAACTAATGGCAGTAAAATATTTCACTGTAAGCAGCAGAACGGAAAAACCTACAGCCTGAGTTTCTTTCTGTTGGGAAAAGCCCAGTCTTATTCAAGAAATCTCTTTCTGCACTACCTTCAATATCAATAAACATGCATTTTTAAAAGAACAGTTACAGACAACCACATTGCTCATGGTAAGGTCTCCTATTTAAAGGGCACATCTGTGGTCACAGCTATATTTCCAGATTAAGCCTTACTACAGAGAGTGTGCAATAACTGTGGAAAATAACAGATTTTCAGCACAACTGAATACAGAATAATTGATTTATAACTTTTAGTTTCACTGTAGCCAAAGGCTGAGAAGCAGAATTCTGCCATAAAATTTGGCTTTCTCAGTGTACTTATACCACTTGAAGCACTATCAATTCCCTCATATAAAGAACTTCAGAGACACTGATTATCCAAAAAAAACCGCAAACCCAAAACTCCAAATCAATAGAGAAGTAGACATCTAACATAAAAGTCCACATAGTTTGCAATATTACTAGCCCTAGTGCAACCACTCAAATTAGTATATGAGGTAATCTCCCATCACTGACAATGCAAGCTGCCCTATCATCAAAATGTTAAAAGGTAAGCTAGATGCCTGAAATGGTCTAAAAACCTTTAATCTTTCAGTATATTCTAAAAAACCTGAATAGCTGAAAACAGTTCCATATTATTGCCAACAGAAAAATGCAATTGCAAGCCTTCTTAAAATTCTGCATCAAAGCTTCAGTTGAACATAAGAGCACTCACTCACTCTTCAAGAATAAACTGGTGAACTTTCGTGTCCTCAATCTCTGGATTTCTTCAAAACCTGAAAACTAGATGGCATATATGCACGATTGTAAACTGAGCTATGTATACTGCTGTTTTCAAGAGAGTGTAGCAAATCAGAGATTATTTCTTTTCTTTGGACCCTTGGCAGTCTTTGCTCAAAAAGCACAGAAATTAAAGAGTTAAGTGTATTGCATCTCACCTGTAAAAGTCAATCTCTTTCTGAATTAATAAGCATATCAGAGTAAATTTTTAGAGCAGCAAATCTTCATCAAATCTCAAAGTTAATGTTGTTGATCCTTTGAATTCAGTAAAATCAAATTAAAACTGGAATTTGTCTTACATTTTTCTATTTTGGTGCAGTTGCCTTTACACATAGAATGAAAAGCTTCAGATGCAGGCGTTCCAAATCAAGTATTTTTACCGCAATAGGCAAGAGTAAAATGTGAAATTACGTTCACTTTCTTGAGTCTCTGAATAAAATAAAAGTGAGCAATTCAGCAAATGATAATAACGCATGAGCAATAGAATATCTTTCACCTGTAAGCTCGGTGGCTCCACACACAATTACAGACAGCCTTGTTGTAAAAATACTTCTTGTTTTACAAGTAACTGATTTTCTTTTCTGTTACCATTTCTTAATCACTGACCCTCAATCCACCACTCCCTCTATTGCCTTTTTTTTTCCCCACAAAATGGGTAATGTTGCAGGGAACTACAGGGAGTTATTCAGTGCAATCTCCTGCTCAAGTAGGGTTATCCTAGAGCACACTGCACAGGACTGTGTACAGACACTTCTTGAATATCTCCAGTGAGGGAGACTCCACAACCTCTCTGGGAAATCTGTTCCAGTGCGCAGTCACCTGCACAGTAAGAAGGTTTTTCCTCATATTCAAGTGGAACTTCCTCTGTATCAGTTTCTGCCCATTGCCTCACATCCTACGGGTTGGCACCAACATGAAGAGTCTGGCTCCCTCTTGGCAACCTCCTTTCAGCTACTTATACAAATATTAAGAGTCTGCTGTCTTCTGTTCCCCAGGCAAGACACAGCCTGTTTATTCTTATTTTTATTTTAAGGAAATTGCTTATTTCCTTAAGGAAACCCTTAATTCCATTTTAGGGATTTTCATCTCACCTCACTTTAAAATCTCTCCACTCCATGCTAAAAACTACCATCCCTCTTCTGGAACAGCATCCACTCTGCAGGCAAAACTTAGTACGTCTTATGTTCACTTTCTTGCTCTTCCTGTTCTTCAACCAAAAACATCATCTTTCTTACTGCTTGCTTTCAATTTATCAGTTGCTTGTAACTCATTCTAAATTATTCTTAACCATATAAAATCTAGATTACATTTTATAAAGCAAAAGTGGCCACAAGTGTCTCTTAGAGCATTTTCATTCTCCTTCTATTACTAGTAGAGGTTTTATATTAATATACTGGTCCAAAAACTTTTATTATCTCCATCCTTCAGCTTATTTATTCATTATCTAATATTCTAGGATCCAGGACTCAGGATGCTAGTACTTACACAATGCCCACCTAGGACTATGAACCCTTAGATCAAATGACAATACTAATCACAACTGCAAAAGACAGGAAAAAGTGGCAGACCCATTGGAAAAAGAGAGGAAAGGTTTCCAATGCAAACAATGAAATGCACAAATAAATTTCTGCAGTAATGGGGTTAGTGACATGAGGGTGGAGCATGTCAGCATTCTTTAGGTATTTAAAAAAAAGGGTGAACAGGGAAGTATGAGGCATTGGCAATTACAGCTTCCGTTCAAAACTCTGCCATAAAAATCTGCTCTTACTTTTGATGTTTTTGTTTCATCTCATAAGACAGACAAGAACTAAACAAGGGTAAAATGGGAATATATGCACATCCAGTTCTTTTACTTTGGAGCCATATATTCTAAAGAGCTTGTACCACCCCCCTACTTGATCAGCTAAGCTTATTGAATCCAGCAAGTAACTTCAGTCCAGCCAAACGACTACCACTTTGCTTTTACATAAAAAATTCAGTGCATTTCATAACTGCAGAATATAATTATCAATCCAGCATCTAAAATAATTTTAAAAGTAAATTGGTTGCTAAAGTAACAATATTAGAGCACAGTAAATTTATACTTCATTAAAAGTTTTCTTATTTAATTTCAACTACAAGAGTTCTTTCAGTGCATTCAAGAGAACTGCCTAGAAACTTTCCTCTTTAAAAACAGTCCTTGAAGTGAATACTTAACTGTGTAACTTCTGAGAACAATGAACAGGTGGGTTACATTAAAAAGTCGGACAGAACTTAGGAATTGACACAAAAGCTTTGCTGAATGCTGTGCTCATATATCTTTAGGATGCAGTTTCAAGTCACAGCTGAGCAGATGTGGCACTTTGGCACTTACAAAGTAGTTACCTCTGTCTATTACTGCTTATGAATGGAAAATTCTGCTCCATTCACGAGGCTCTTCTGCTAAGGTTTTTCAATTATAGCTCTCTGTAGGCTATTAACGGATAAGCACCCAAGTCTGTGCAAGGAGGCATGAAGAAGCAGCGTGGGGTCAGGGACTGTGGGACAAAGAAGAGACAGAAACCAAAGAAAGCAGAAGACGTTTTCCATTTCAGTAGTGTCAAACCACTGTTTCAGTTTAAGCTGTAGTTTTCACTTCACCCACACACTCAATGCATGGGGAACTTGCTGGATTCAGTACAAAAAAAAAAAAAAAAAAAAAAGAGCATTTGCTTCCTTGCAAAATGACCTTTTCTTCCTTGTGCATTTCAAATTCCATTTCCGGATCCAGATTTAATGTCCCTTTGCATTGCCCACTATGCTGGCAACAGCTGTCTCCAGCTGTTAACACACCAAGTGATCTCTTGTTTTGCTGGTTGAATTCCTTTCTTAAAATTTGCTTCTTTTGCTTAATCATCCACTGTTGATCTCCTTGAGTAATTTTTTTGGTTTCGCATTTTCTACTTACCTACACTTGTATAATTTGAAAACAGACTGCAAGATTTCCCAGATGTAACAAAAAAGGAAAACAAAGAGAAAACTCATACTACAACCATAAATAAAAATCCACAAGTCCTAGAAATACCTAAATGTAATTATTTTATATGCAATATATTTGCAAGGGAAAAAATAATTGGCTGAAATGTCTACAGTACTTCCTTAAAATTTTATCTGGATTCTTTAAACTCCATAATAACTAAGAATGAAAAAGGATTTTGTGGAGAAAAAAAACAAAGCAGTTTTAAGTTATACAATCTTAGAGTGGCTTTGGGCCATAATTTAAAAAATTACTATCAAATGAGGTGCAAAAATTCCAAGTAAAAGAGAAATTATGATTGAATTAGATTTTTCAAGGATCTTAACCCAGTAGACTTTATGACATAAGCCTTTTTGAAGTGTCTGTTATAGAATTATTCAACATATTTGTTCTTGATCAATTTTTTTTGCAAGTTAGGTTTGTCATTTAAAGTTTCAGTTCCTTTCACAGAGTAATGTTCTCCCACAGTAATCTTTGTAAGCCTACAGAGGCTCGCAATTAATTTTTTTTCCACAATACACATCTATATTAGATTGGGCCTACGGGCATTCAAATTTCTGAGTTAAATTATGAATGACAAGAGCAAGGTTATACTGCTAGACCTGCATAGTGCTGACCCCTCACTGATATCAGACCATTAATATAAAGTCATAGCTCTATTAATGCATTATTGTCTGTAAAGGACATGCTGGATAAACAATTGCAAAGGATTTATAGGGTATACAAGTTCTTCTCCTACTTGAAAATCATGACCCAATAAGCACTGCACTACATACAGAACATTACAAGCATAAGATAATTAGTACAGATACTATACAGATGCATATAAAGTCATATATGCTACATCTTGAGTCCTCCATATGTAATTTATTTGACCTTTACATCAAAACCATCAATAGCGTTGTTGAAGTTTTTAGCTTTAGCTCCACTAGAGTAAACTATTATATCATGTAAGACAGTGGAAATGGAAAAATCAAATGTATTACAGCAATTTCTAGGAATTTTACTGCAAATTTCATTGTCCTTAAAGGGATAAAATTGACATACTCTATGGCATTATGATTTACATCTGAGACTGTTAACTGCAACTACACAGCTACTGTTTGTTGCCATTCTATATACAGACAGAATAATTCTTATCCACTTAAAAAACTTTTTAATCTACTATACCACTGACATCTTTCTCTACTATTTCTCAAATTCTATGAGATTTTGCTGTACTATACAAATAAAACACTACAATGTACTTTCAGGCTCTGTAAAAGCCTTTTGTGTAAGGAAGGAATTCAGTTCATGGTTTCTCTAATGCAGGAGCAGTCAATTTCAACAGTTACTGACAATTTGCTACAACAAACTTGCTGTAATGTCATTAAAAAAAATACAGCAAAACAATAAAACATATAGCCATCATTTCCCTTATTTACACTAAAAAAGGGCAATTATCCTTATGAAGGTATGTCTTTTTCTCCATCGAACACAGAGGGGCCACAAGTAAACATGTTTCTAACTACGGTATGTAAAACTAAGTGGCATGCAGCTATACCATAACAACGGTTGCTTTTGCATTTTCCAAATTGTAATTTCAAGATGATCCTTCTCTGAGCAGTCTTTTCTTTAGCATCTAAAGTAAATTTATGATAATAAATATTTTCTCTTAACTTTTAGTAACCAAACATTGTAAGTCAAATAATTTTACACTTTCTTGGCCAGTTTTTGTAAAATTCTAGAAAGCATTCTTCAGGACCAGCAATTTATCAATTAATGCCTTATTACACACTAATTAAAACCACTAAATTTATAACAAAATTGTCTGGTAATCCAGAAAAAATTAATATACACTATTATTTTTAATTAGAATTATCTCATTTTTCCACTGCTGAAAATACAAAGCAGCCGAGATTCAAAAACAGGTAATTTTTAAATTATTCTGTTAAAACCATACACATCCAGAGTTTCAAGTGAAGCAATAACCAGTAGATAGCAAGTGACAGAAAATTCATAGATTCTTCAGAAAAAAAATCAAGAAATGGAAAATAAATGGATGGGCAAGGAAAATAATTCTGTACTTTATCTGAGACAACTAAAAGCAACACAGCAGTTAACTTAGAATCAGACATTTCTTTGTACTTCATTGCTTCAGCTGTGGAAACAAAGCACTCATTTTCTAAAGAGACAACTTTTCAATTACATTTCCATAAAACCAGGATAATGTAAGCCTGGGGCATGATTACCCACAGACATTGTACTAGATTAATGGTTCCCCTTAGGGTATTGCACAGGTTACTCATACTTGCAATCATCCCCTGCAGCACATATTGAAATAAACATGCAACTCTTCTTGTGAGTCTTGTGCTTGGAACAGACATACTTTCCTGCAAGTTGTCACTGTGTTCTCAATACAGGAAAAAAGTAATGAATTTTTAAAATTCCTTACAAATACATTTTTAAGCTGTTCGGAAGATATCCATTTAATTAGTAAAACTTTCTTCACTGAGCAGTATCAATATCAAACTCTACATATTTCAAGGTTTATTTTCAATTAACTTCTAAAAGAAAAGTGGATGCACTAAAGTGAGGTATTCTACATAAATTAATACACAACCAATGAACATATCGGGTTTTCTCAATTCAGCAAGAAGAAAGACACAAAGTAGAAGTGGAAATGTTTTCAACAGGCTGGTAATACAGACAATCCTAAATAGCAGCAAAAAGCAATACTTGCATAGACTTGAAAAAAAAAAAAATCAGCATTCAGTTTCTTTGCACTAAGTGAACTTCTGAACAAAACCATACACTTCCATGGAAGGGGATGGTGGGAGGGGGAAGCATTTGCTGAATTGCTGGACTTATTTTAGAATAACAGAAAATCCTGACAACAAAAATTTCAGAAAGAAAACACTAAGGGATACACAAGAAATTATCTAATGCTTTTCTTCTAGGGCACAAATTCACTGTCAAAACCTAAACAGGGAGTAAGAGAGTTTTGGTGACATTTTAGGTGAAAAAGAAGAGTGTGTGCACACCCTCATCCATGACAGGATTTGACATACGAATCCATGAAGCCACACACACAGGTAAACAAAAACCTATGTGAATTTACTTGTGAATGACTAACTGCACAAAAAAATTACAAAGTTCAACATTAGCAAAAGGTATTTCAGTAAATATACAGAATTTTTTTAAAGAAATATATAAATTCCAACTCCTAATTAAAAAACACACTAACACTCCATACATATAGTAGAGAGACACAACAATTGAAGAGTCTTACAAGGTAAACTGTCTATAAGACAACACAGAGCTCCCCAAAAAAAAAGAGAATATCTTAACTTGAAAGTCAGGACTTCTGGACTACTTATATCCTGTATGTTTTACATTTTAAAATAAAATATGCCAAGCTGCACCCAATTTTTAGTTAATAACCATGACTTCAAAAAAAAAAAAAAAAGACCATGTCATCCTGCAAGTTCTATAATAGGTTCAAGAAATGATGATGGGTAAAATATCCTTAAAAACATTATGAACCTTACATACTACTATAGGATAGAGAAGTTGATGACTAGTCACAACTGGTGTTCCCAAGGGCTCAGTATTGGGACCAGTTCTGTTTAATATATTTATCAGTGATCTGGACAAGGGGATTGAGGGCGACATGAGTCAGTTTGCAGATGACACCAAGGTGGATGATAATGTTGATCTGCTGGAGGGTAGGAGTGCTCTGCAGCGAGATCTGGACAGGCTGGATCAATGGGCCGACACCAGTGGTATGAGGTTCAACAAGGTCAAGTGCCATGTCTTGCACTTTGGCCACAACAACCCCATGCGGCACTACAGACTGGGGGAAGAGGAGCTGGAAAGCTGCCCAGTGGAAAAGGATGTAGTGGTGCTGGTCAAGAGCCGGCTGAACGTGAGCCAGCAGTGTGTCCCCAGGTGGCTAGGAAGGCCAATGGCATCCTGGCCTGTATCAGAAACAGTGTGGTCAGCAGAACCAGCACTGATGGTCTCCCCCTACTCAGCGCTGGTGAGGCTGCACCCTGAGTTATGTGTTCAGTTCTGGGCCCCTCACTGCAATAAAGACATTGAGGTGCTGGAGCGTGTACAGAGAAGGGCAGCAAAGGTGGTGAAGGGTCTGAAGCACAAGTCATACGAGGATCAGCTGAGGGAGCTGGAGTTGTTTAGCCTGAAGAAAAGGGGGTTCAGGGGAGACCTCACTCCTCTCTACAATTACCTGGAAAAGGAGGTTGTAACAGTGTGGAGGTTGGTCTCTTCTCCTAAGTAACAAGCAACAGGACAAGACAAAATGACCTCAAGCTGTTCCATGGGAGGTTTCAATTGAATATGTGCAAGGTATCTTCACAGAAAGGAAGGGGCAGCTTTGGAGCAGGCTACTAAGGTAAGTGGTTAGGTCACCATCCTTCAAAGTATTTAAAAGACGTGTAGACATGACACTTAGGGATATGGTTTAGTGGGCGACCTGGTAGTGCTGGTTTAATGGCTTGACTGGGTGATTGTAAAGGTTTCTGCCAAACAAAAAAAACCCCACACCACAAAATGTTCCATGTGTAAAAAAAGCAAAAACACTGCATAATAACCCCTCTAGCAATTTACTCACATTTGCAGTACTTTCCACCTTGATATGGAGGGAAGTCCATTTGCAGGTTGAGTGATGAACCTTTGTTGAGTAGCTCCCTCCTTTAAATGGCCGGGACTTGTGGGAGATTCAGCTCTCTCACTGGGGACTCAATTTCTCTCCCCAGAGAGATGATGAAACTCTATGACTTATGATGCAACTTCCAATGCCAACGGCTGGGCCTCAAAATGCCCAGCTGTGAGGATTGCTGACACAACCTAATGTGTGTCTGACATCAAAAGAGGCTGATCATATGCACAGGAAAAAAGATGTGAGACTGGAATGGGCCAAGAAGGAATGCAACCAACAAGGGAAACATCACAAGAATGTATCAAGTATCTTGTAAAATGTTACTTTCAGTCCTAGCACTCAAGAATGTTCATCAACAGTATCCTACATTGGAACACCACACTGTGGGAGCTCCATCAGGAAAGGAACAAAGATTACTGTGATAGCTAAACACCACTGCTTTGGACCCACAGTGGAAGTCCCATATGAACAAATAAAGTCTAGGGAAAGAACAAAAATGCCCAGATGACAAAATAGATGAACATGGGGAACAAATTAAAAGCAAAAATTGGATACTATTACATAATATATAAACCTTTTCAGGAAAATATTTTATTATAATGAACCTGTATGAAATAATCTTTCAAGGTTTTCAGTAAGAAGTCAGAAATAACACTTCCAATTAGGCACTAAAGAAAACAACACAAAACAAACCCCAAGTAAGAAAATCATCATTAAAAAAAACAAAACACCAACCAACCAAAAAAAACTATTAAAAAACCCACACCACCACAAAAAGAAATGACCATCGATAAACAGGCTTCAAAAACACAGGAGAATCTGAAACAACCTTTCTGAGCAATGCAACAATCCCTGATATCCTCCTGCATAACAGCATGTCTCAAGTTATAAAGATAGAAGATCCTATCATGTTTGATGTTCAACATGTGTGACATTCACAATAAATGCAGAGAACAGGGGAAAAAAAGCCCCTCCATATAGCCATCATGTATTTATTGCTTTCTTATTATAATCAACTCTTGCTCTTATTAAAGGAATAGGAATTGCCCTCTGGCAAAGAGCTCTTCAACACCAAAAACTCCCCCAAAAAACAAACAACAACCCAATTCCCCCAACCTCCCATCCTCAAAAAAAGAAAAAAAAAAAAAAGAGAAAAAGGAGCAACACCCTGTGCTCAAATGCTTATGAAGAAAAATTAATCACCATTCTGAAAAAGAAGCCTGCCTTCACAGTCAACTCCCTTAAGTTCTGACAGCACAGATTTCATTTCTGAAGATATTATTACTGATAATACCTGCGGATCATCAAACAAGGAAAAAAAAACAAACCTCAAGCATTCTAGGTATTTACCATCCTTGTACAAGGAAACTTCAGTACATTAAATTATCTGTCTATTCCACACACTGTATACCTAAGGAGGAGTAAGATGGGGTATCATACACACACTACAGATTATATTTGTTATAGCTTCTTTTCTGCAAGACCAAGCCAACAGGATCATGCCTCTCAAGCAGCCAGTCAGGAATACTACAGCAATTCCTCCAATTTCTTCTTTAATTAAAATGCTTTGAATTAATCTATGAAGCGTGGACAATCTCAGATGACTGCAAGGTGAAAGTGACAGGAAAACAGCAATGGGAAGAACAGTCCAGATGCTTTTACACAACAAACTTCTTTTACTTACTCAAGATATTCAATCTCAACACAAGCAATACAGGGAAATCCGAGCACAAAATCCTGCAGAATTCTCAAAATGAGAATCTGAGGAACTTTTAATCACAGGAAAACAGGATCAAAAACAATACTTAAACCAGGTTAAGCTATGCCATCTCAACCCAAAATTTCAAGTCACTTTAAAGGAAGGTATTTAGTGAGAAACCATCTCTCTCAAAATGAACAAACTAAGGAATCCATATGCAGTGTCCAAATAAAGAATCATCATTGTATGCAAGTAGAATTAACAACAAGGGGGTGAGGGGAAGGAGAACAGTGTAATGCCCAAAGTGTGTTGCTTTAACTGTCCCAAATATTTTCAGTAACTCCAAGAAGAATGTGTTCTTAAACTGATTTGTACATTTGCTGATAATTTGCAACAATATTTCATAGTCTGATGACTCAAACATATTTTGCAATACCTAATGATACAGACTGAAAATGGAAAACAATTTTTATGGCCACTTCATATAAATTGCCTCCTCGACTGAAATTTGCCTGCTTTTAGTCTATTAAAAAGTAAAAACCACCTTTCAATGTCAGCTATTACATTTCAGCTAAGGGTCAGTAACTTCCAGAGGAACAGTTAAATTGTGAACATCTGTCTATATTCCAGCATGAATAAAACAACCTAAAGTCTTAAAAACTTGTAGTTTGTTGGAGGATAGTGTTAAACACTTACTAGCAGTTCAACAGAATAAGTGGTTTCCACAATGATTTTCTCTAAATAATGCCTCTTTTAAAATGCTGGGGAAATAAATAAATTATAGAAAGAACTATCCTGGCAGAACCTGAAGGTTAACTGCGTGTAAGGCATGTATGATGATGCTTTGCAAAAGACATGATGGAATTTGAGGCAATATTTCCAGTAAGTACAGAAAGACTCTGGTGAGAAAAAAAAAAAGTTTGTCAGACTATGAAAAGCAATTTTTCAGCCTCGCAGGACAGAGGCAACCAAAATCACCACATACTGATGAGGAAAAAACATAAGGCACATCCCAACAAAACTACTGCCTGTATCACAGGTTCTTTCATAAAGCTGAAAGACACCCTTTTGTGGAGACTAAATTCACACAAATAATGTTTTAGATTAATTTCAATAAATATCACTCAAGAAGATGAGCAGTCCAAAACATTCAGTCTTCATTTAATTATAATTAATTCACAGAGTCATTATGAACTGTAAAATTATCTAGAGATTTTCCTGACATTACAGGAACTAAAGAATTGAAGACATCAAATTCTTCACTGATGCAATATCCAGGGACATTTTTTCTACAGGAATCTTAGAACTGATTAAGTAGATTATACCATTCTCTTTTAACAGCCTTGTTTTCAATGTAGTCAATGAGAACAGAAGCTAGACAAGAGACTCAACCAAGACACATTTACCTACTGCACCTACTTAATTATTCAATTGCAAAGATTTCCTGCTTGACTCATAACATGGAAAGACCACAGTGTGATGCCAAGGCCATCCAGGCCTAACAGCCATAAAGAAATGAATCCAATCCTTCAATGAGGTATTTGCCTGTCAGAAATAAAGACATTGGAATAGGTATAAAACCTACATAAAACAGACAGGCAAAAGTCTTCTCCAGCTCAAAGACGCAGCTGTAAGGCTTTACCATTTAGGGGTTTTCAGTTGCCCTTTACATTGCTGGAGAGAAGTTCAGTCATATTCAGAAAACTCACAGGAGTCTTCACTTACCTGAAACAGGGGACAGATATAAGCAAGACCTAAATTATAGTTTAAGGTAACTCAAAGCACATAGAAGCTCTTAGAGCTCTGTGACAAAACACAAGGTTATCAAATTTGAGCTCTCAAATGTCTGCCAGCATGAATTAACCCCAATCCAAGATCCTCTGCTATTTTCTTTCCTCAGCTCATTCTGTACTGGAGGAATGAGTTGAGGAAAGCTGCAAAGTGGATTTTCAGTCTCCACAGAACAGAAAAAAATCATAGATAAACTAAGAATATGTATAATACTTATGCCCTAATAATAATTTTTGATTTCTTACATCTTCATGCATAAATATACCGCAAGATACAGGAAGTGGAAACTAAACTACAAACTTCACTTCATAATAAGAATTCTTAAGTAATTACAAATACTGTAAGCAAAGATTCATATGAATTCTAGCTTGTCTTGAGAGCAATCAGATAAGACCATAACATATATAGGTGAAACTAGGTAACATATATAGGGAACATATATAGGAATCTTTATTTCCTTCATACAGTAATAGCACAAAAAAAAAAAAAAAGGTAATAGTAGTGTAAATGGGGCAGGAAAAGGCCTATCATACCACTAAGGAAATAGAGGATGGAAAACAAAGCAAGAACTTACTAGGCTTTGGGAGAAAATGTCACACAATAAGCATTTAGGCTACACATTTTCATAATTTATTAAGGAAAAAAAATCCTACAAATTAGAGAAAAAAATTAAGACTTAGAGTTCAAAGTATTATCTTGACTTTATTTTTCTTTTCCACAGAACAAATTATTAAATGATTCAGGAAAGTCCTTCACATTCCATGCTTTTCAGTTGTTAGCATAATTTTACATATTTTACAAGAAAAAACAAGCAGTTTTTATTTCTACAATGGCTTTTCAGTGAGTTTTTTTATTTGGATTATAATACTTTCATTAAGTGACCCCTGCTACATTGATGGAACTAGAGGGATACAGTACTGTAGTGTTACATACAAGACACTTATAAGAACTCTAGAACAATGGAATCCAAATGTAATTTTATTACTAAAAAAATTTATGAATTGTATACCTAAGACATTTTTCAGGCAATAAGAAAAAAAATAAACAGTTTTAGTGTTCTTAAATATATTTATATTGGTATTGTATGTGATTATTGAAAAAAAAATTCCCCACTAGCTTTTTGGTTTACCTAATTTAAAACTCAGCTTATCTTCTATACTTCCAGCCATCAGAAAGATGATGAGCTTCATGTAAGGTGTCAGAGAGACTGAAAACTTACAGAACTCTGGGCAAACTGGGTAATGGACAGTATACAATCAATAATCAAGAAGTCTTGATCATCTAGTTACACTTTTTTCATTAAGGTGGTAAGTACAATGTAGTCTGAGAATATGAGGCAGATTTGATCTAGAGTCAAAAAAAAAGCCAAAACACCACAAATAAAACAAACAAAAACAACCCTTTAACTGAAAAAAATTCAAAACTACCCAAAAACTATCAAAACAACACAATTTGTACTAATGTAGTGCAGTTCAGTATTGGAGAGACAGCAGGAACAGAGAGCAGAAAGTTAACTAGTAGGGGATGAAATGAAAATGAAATTATATTAAACCTACTAACAGTGTAAAGGATTTTAATTAATTTATTATCTTTTATAATTATAAAGGTTGCCAAAAGCAGATCAGAAGGTTAGGTGCTTAAATAATAGGCCATATCATCAAAATAAGGTCACTGTGGTACTTTGGCTGTTTTTTCAAGTGACTAGTTGAGCAATGCTTTGCATTTCTTTTCTTTTTTCCCCCCCTCCCAGTGGCATACTTTCCCCGGTTTATATCTGTTTGGCAAAAAATTAAATTCAATACATGAGTACCAAACAGTGTGCTGAAACAAATGGTAAAGATCAATTCTAAGAGAGACTAAATTTAAGTCTTTAAGTCAGTTTACTAAATCTTTTCTCAGTATCAACAACTCTTTCAAAAAGGAGTCCAAAAAATTGGCATTTACCAGGACATCAAAACTCACATACAATATATTTCTACGTTAGTAACAAATCTTCAGTACAGACAGCTAAGAATGAATCATAGAATACACAGAGCTGGAAAAGACCAATCAGGGTCATCGAGTCCAAGTCCCGGCCCTGCACGGGACACTCCAAGAATCACACCATGTGCCTGAAAGCAGTGTTCAAATGCTCCTTGAACTCTGTCAGGCTTGGTCCTGTGACCACTGCCCTGGGGAACCTGTTCCAGTGCCCTATCACCCCCTGGGGAAAGAACCATTTCCTGATATCCAGCCCAAACATCCCTCGACTCAGCCTCATGCCATTTCCTTGGGTCCTGTCACTGGCGACCACAGACAAGAGATCAGTGCCTGCCCCTCCTCTTCCCCTCACAAGGAAGTTGGAGACTGCAATGAGTTCTCCACTCAATCTCCTCTTCTCCAGGCTGAACAGACCAAGTGACCTCAGTTGGTCCTCACACAGCTTCCCCTCAAGGCCCTTCATCATCTTTGTTGCCCTCCTATGGACACTCCCTAATTGCTTAGTCTTTCTTATATTAGAGTGCCCAAAACTGCACACAATATTCAAGGCTAGTCTGCACCAGTACAGAGCAGAGCAGGACAATCCCCTTCCTTGATCGGCTGGCGATGCTTTGCCTGATGCCCCCCCAGACATGGTTGGCCCTCCTGGCTGCCAGGGCACTGCTGACTCATGTTCATCTTGTTATCAATCAGGACCCCCCCCCCAGGTCCCCTTCTGTGGCACTGCTTTCCAGCCTATCATTGCCTAGTCTATACACATAACCAGGGTTGCCCCATCCAAGGTGCAGAATCCGGCACTTTCCTTTGTTAAACTTCATACAGTTTCTGATTGCCCAGTCCTCCAATTTGTCCATGTCTCTGCAGGGCCCCCCTCCCTTCAAGGGAGCCCACGGCTCCTCCCAGTTCGGTGTCACTGGCAAACTTACTTAGTGCTTCTTCCACTCCTGCACCCAGGACATTAATGAAGATGTTGAAGAGAACAGGGCCAAGGATGAAGCCCTGCAGAACCTGCCTAGTGACAGTTCACCAGCCTGATGTTACCCCATTCACTGTAACTTTTTGTGTCTGACCTGTGAGCCAGTTGCTCACCCATTGCGTAACATCTGTTATTCAGCTGTGTGCTGGACACTGTGTCCAGAAGGATATTGTGAGAGACACTATCCAAAGCTTTGCTGAAGTCAAAAAAGATTACATCAACTGGCTTCCCTTCATCATCTCACTGAGTTACCCTGTCACAGAAGGAAATAGGCTTTGGCAAGCAGGACTTTCTCTCTTGAAACTGTGCTGTCTGTGACCAGTGACTGTGTTGTCCTCCAGGTGTTTTTCAATATCTCCCAGAATTATCTTCTCTGTAACTTTACCACAACTTAACCATGCCACTTGCTTCCACTGGGCAAACACCTTCCTTTTTTGCCTTATTTCCAAGAGAAGATCCCTATTCAGCCAAGCTGGCCTTCTGCCTCGCCTGCTTGACTTCTGACATTTAGAAATTGCCCACTCCTGTACCCTTAGGAGGTGATCTTTAAAAAGTGGCCAGCACCTGAAAAAACATTTTCCCAGGGGGGTCTTACTTAGCTATCTGGAAATTATCTGGAAAGACTGAAATAAAACCCAGCATAATATTTCCAATAATACAAGTTCATCGGTGCAAATAACATCAATCAGTGAAAGAAAAGTAATTACTGAAGTCAGTTTAAACTTTGTTTTGTTCTCTTGTAATGAGGAAATATAGAATTACTTAAATCTTATGTCAAAGAATTAAGTATTAAGCAGCACGAGAACTTCATTTTGCATTTATGTGTGCTATATAGATTTATATATTAATACGAACACTGAGACAAGGAAACTGACCAACAGTGTTCAGTTTAAAAGACAAACCTGAGCATCAGAGCACGAAACCAATGGGTGATTAAGAACTAAAAATACAAATAGAGGACTAGACTTAGCATCCAAACACAAAGAAGTGAAGAGCAAGGTCCCCCTACTTTCTTCTGCAAAAATCCTATAGCTGGAAGGACCTTCTAGCAACAAAACAGTAACTCGCCAGGAAAAAAAAAAAAAAACAACCCAAAAACAAACAAACAAACCCCACCAAGATAAAGTTGCTTACTGTGAAGACGTTGATTGGTAATTATTTATCTTGTATAACTATAATGATCTAAAATATAGTTATTTGAATTCACACAGTTCAAAAAAGCTTGAGAAAGGTATCTTTCACTTTTGAATGGACTGAAACTCCTTGGAAAACCCTGATTTGTCCTCAGTAACAACAGAGAAAGCCTCAGTGACTCAATCAGGAGCAGCACAATGTTAGGACTCCGCTATTAAGTGGCAGAATCCCCACTCCATACATTGTCCCATCATTTTGTGTCAGCTTTAACAAACTAACTCTGAAATAAAACAAGCCAATCTCAGGGAAACAAAAAAGTGGTCCATTTAATTCAACTCCTTCTGTGGCTATATGACTGACAACTCAACACGGGAGAAGAGGGATGAGGAAGAATATGTGGTCAGATATAGGCAGAAGAGGCAGGGAAAATGACCACTGCTTCAGGCTGGCACCTCACTACTAGGATCAACTGAATTTTAGTACTAGTCCAAGTTTTTAGACTGTGAGAGATAACTTTCAGAGAGTTAAAGTAAAATAAAAGCCACGCCTCAAAACTGTAATCAAAAGCACAAAGAAAAGGCTGATTATTAACCCAGAAAAAAGGTCACAATAAGTACAATTATACAATAAGTAACAAGCACCTTACAGCTCAGCTAGTGGGACAAAAAGGAGGAGGGGGGAAAGGGTAAATTTTCATAGAAACAGCAATGAATCAGTGTGGGAGAACGATCTTACGGAAAAAGGAAAAAACATCATGGAACAGTTTGTTGAGACCTGGAGCTGAAGAGGAAGACCATCAAGTTGTGAGCTATCCGAGCATGAAAAGAAATACATATACCTGGACACTTTTAATGGCTCCCAATGTTATTACATGTTCTCTCAGTTTTCTATGTTCATTGTTATATACATATGTATATACATTATATTGTTCAGAATAGTTTCCCAGTTCTCCCTCATGTTCTCCCCGTTTTCCCATTGGTCAATATCTGCTGCAGTGCAGTCTCACCATATATGATTATCTCCTCCCCAGTTTTCCCTATACGGTTGTTGCTCTTCCTTCTTTTACCATACATGTGAGAGGATTTGCATGCTCCTCCCAATCCCCACCCAAGTTCTGGAACCTTCCTAAAACCCTCTATATAAGCCTGAGTCTCATTTGAATAAACTGCCACTCTGCCTTGCCCCTTCTCAGACTGTGCTGTGTCCCCCTTTCCCCCTCAAAGCTGTGTTACATCAGCTGGGAGGAAGTCTAGATATATTTTTAAGTACACAAAGGCAATCTCAGAGGCAGTAAGGGCATCTGAGACTTTCAGGCAACGCTACATGTTAGGACACCACTGGCAGGAAACAGGAGTTGACCATTCAGCCTCTGCAGCAGTAGTAACATGGCTAAGTGACCGAAAAGTAAGAAATTAGAATTGGCAGTCAACTCATCATTAAGGAATCAATATGTAAATATGTATTTCTTTTGTGCAGCTTTTTATAGTAAGAGTAAATAGCAAAGAATTGTGTAATGCTAATTTTCTTTCAAAGCAAAATGTATCTTTGTTTCCATGACATTCACTAATAAAGCTTTTTGAAATTTCCAATTTCGAATTGCCATAAGGCTAATATATTCTAAACTTAGTAAAACACATTTTGAGGCATACATGTCTACCATAATATTTGGCAAAGAAGAAATCATTGAAACAAGAATAAAATCATACAAAATAAAGTGATACAGATGTCTTTTTTTAGTAATACATACACAGGTAGCTAAAAGCTTCAGAACATATCTTTTAAAAGACTGCTTCCTAATCTTTACAGAACATACAAAGTACATGAAAAACAGAAAACTGGGTTGAATAAAGTAACAACTTTTAAGAGAAAAAACATGCATAAGACTGGCTGACAGATCAATTATTCATTTTCAAACAATATAATTGAAATTTATTATACAGGAAGAATACCACATTGTAATACACTCCTTTGAAGTTTCATATAGACAACTAAAATTTGAGACTTTGTGTATTTGAGTAACTATTTTTCTACACATGGGAGTAGCATTCTTTGCATGAGTAGGCATTAGGGTCTTAAGAGTTACATACTTTGTACAGGCTATGTAGTTTGCATTTTTAATACAATTTGTTATCACATACCCATGTGTCTGCATGAACAGGCCTGATGTTGCTGAGAAGCACCTCTTCATAATTTCCATAATCGCTGAATTTAACAACTGCAGTTGTCCCAGAAGAATGGAGAGCTTCAATTTCTGCCCGGTAGAACTTAAAAGAGAAATTTTCAAAGGTCATAAAATATTACCAGAAATACCACAAATAGCTAACAATTACATTTCTAATTACCTTTTCATATATAAATATATATATGTTTCTGTGTGTATATACATAAATATTTAGTCTTAGACAGTACGATGTTTTGAATTAAATTTTACCAGATATTAAACCAGATATCTTAAACTTCCACATGGTACACTGCAAGGATACAGCAGAATGTATTTAGAATACTCATTGAGAAAATATGCAGCTTATCAAAGTAGACCGAACATTGAAAGGACTTGTTTTAATTTCTCTAAAAGCAGAATAACTTCATCACTAACACAAATGCTGCTGTATAGAGGGAAGTGTTACTGTATGATGTTTACTTAAAATACATGTATCAGTAAGTCCTCATCATCCATATACACTGTACATACTTGTATACCTATCCAATCACATAATAAAATAGCATAAAAATATGGTCAAACTGCCCCTTCAAAAAGTCCCTTTTTGAAACACTTGATTTTTTGACATTTATGCAAATATGACTTTTTGGAAGTTATTCAATCACTTTTATCTTACTGAACACAAAGAAATTATTATGTCCTAACATGGTTAAGTTTAGTACTGTAATTTATCATGACATTTCAAAATGGCCCTAGATGTGAGCAGCAGCATTTATTGTAACTACCAACAAACTAATTACTATCCAAAACACCCCTACTAATGTGATGAATACACTTCAAATCACATGGGATTACCTCATATGTATTTATTTTGCAAGTTTTTACTTTCCAGAATTTCAAAAACTCACCCTACAGTAATTCAAGTGTGCTACTCAAAATAGGAAACAATTCAATAATACTTCATTATACTTCACACTAATCCATTCAATCAAACTACAAATTCCTATTTAAGAGAGTCAACTCACTATATGTTGACATTATGAAAAAACTTGCATGACTTATCATTTCTTTTAATCATACAAGCAAAAGAGAGAAAAATGTCATGGTGCTGAGCTAATGCAGACCAAAAAAGGGAAACAATTAAAATAACATTTAAAAAAAAAAAAAAAAGAAGAAAGAAAAGGGTGTGAATAAAATCTACTCAATGAACAACAGTATTTCAGGTAGTTCCCTTCTCAGATTATCAGAAAGAGTCAAAAACCAAAGAAAGTGCCCAAGAAGAGTGAAAGAGAATTGAACAGATAATGTCAAATCAAAGAAAACAGTCTAAAACTCTTTTAGCAAAGGAGAAGAAAGCAAAAAGTGTGATGCTGCAAGAGAAACCTTATTAATGGGAACAATAGCTGAAACGGAAGTATGTAAACTTTTAAAAAATCAGTAAAACAAAACTACCATGCAGCATAACTAATTTGTTCCATAAATTCTTCAGCTAATAGTCTACTAATGCTAATCAAAATTAAGTCTTTCACTATTTTCTTTCTGTAATTATTAAAAGTGGGAGCTTTTTTAAACAGCCCCGTTCCTTCAGATTCTGGTTTTCCTTTGAGCTACTAAAGGTTGCACGCTGACTTATTCCAGAAAATGGTATTACTCATTTACCATTATAGGCTATTCTATATTCTATAGACTATTCTATAGACTATTCATAGCATCCTTGTTTTGATCCTGGGCAAATAATATGGGCACTTATATCCATGTTCATCTCTTCAAATTTTTTGGCACTTAAGTCAAATGCTTCAGTGAGGAGCTTAATCATCCTAAACTCCACCTAAACAAGAGAAACAAGGACTTGATTTTTATGTGATTTAAGCACATAAAAGCTTAATGCAATGAATACAAGTGACATATCTCATAAATATTAAAAAATAGAGCCTTCAGCTACCCAAGAAGCACACTACACACCTCTGAACAAAATCCATGTCTCTCTAGTAGCATGCTAAGTATCTCCCACATGTGCATAAGAAAACATTAGAAGTAAAATTTGAGGTGTTTCTCATTTGGCAAAGGCATACCTTGTTATCTTCCCAATAAAGAGCAAAACATTCATCCCCTGGCCTCCAACTTTTTCCATACTCCATGTGAATA
Source organism: Xenops minutus (assembly GCA_035221455.1). Lineage (NCBI taxonomy): Eukaryota > Metazoa > Chordata > Aves > Passeriformes > Furnariidae > Xenops > Xenops minutus. The sequence goes on along the minus strand of JAWWEE010000001.1, from coordinate 61,610,971 downwards.
GATGGTTCTAATATTTTCTCTGGTTTGATGGGCCCAGTTCTCCTTTTGGGACCAGTGTTGTAATACAACATTTTATCATCAAAAGATGGGATCGCAGTGGGTCCTGATGATTTGATAGGTCCTACTCGTCTTCCTTTCTGATGATGCTCAGTATCTCCATTTGGTACAGCATTAAAATTATCAGTTCTGCCTGGATTTTGGTAATCATTATTAATATTAAAATGTTGCTCACTTTTAACCATAAAGGCTTCACTACTTATTGTTCGTGCCTTCCTATCACAAAAATTTTCAGAATTGTGTGTTTGGTTTTCCCTTTTCCCACGTTTCTGGTTATTGTTGTCTGTAGTATCTTGAACAGCAGAGTTTTCCTTGAATTCTGTGAAAGACACTCCTTTTCCTATTCTGTTTTGCATATTGTTATCCCTTTTTTTGAAAGTAATATCGCTCTGGTGAGTGGCTATGGGATAACTCAAATCCTTTGGCCTATCATTTCTAGGATAATGTCTGTCACTTTTATTTTTTTCATCGGTCCAATGTTCTAAAGAGCTGTGCCTTTCAGGACCTCTATTCCTTGGTAACCCACTACTTTCCAAAACCTGTCTTGAATTCTGAAAATCCCTTTGAAAACGGGGGGGTTTTTCGTTCCTCGGTTGTCTCATGTCATTGCGAGAAATGTGTCTTGAATGATTCTCTTTGATGCCATTCTGTTCTGTATTCATAACTTTATGCTGTATTTGATGTGGTGGTTGAAATTGCAATTTTGGTTCTAGAAAGAAAAGAATTATTTCCATTATTAATATATTTCACACAAACATGTTTCAGAAGTAGTTTTTCAGACTCTGATAAAGCAACAGTATTCTTTAGAAATGAATGCAGTATTTACCTTTGTGACATAGAAATGGAATGGTACACAGAAATTTAGCAGAGACACCTGAACTGTAATTCCTAGCCATCAGAAATTATACACTACTCTTGGCTGTACTTAGAACCAAACCACCTACCAGCATGAGAAATACCAGGCATAAATCGCCAGAAGGTTACTCATTCCTCCCTACAGACATCAACAACTCAATTGAATAAGAGCCATTTAAGACAGAAAAATAGAATTCCAACATGCAGAAAGGAAAAGGGAGGACAATGAGCAGAAAAAAGGAATACTTCAAATCTGAGTTGAAACTTTCTGCAAAAATAACTTGCTAACAGCTATTCAGTGTAAAAGATAAAAGGAAGAAATAGAAGTGATAAAATGAACACAACTGACAAAACGCAGATAACAAGCCTAGAACTCTGGACACTCTGATCAATGAGCTGTAACAGGAACTGCTCAAGGATTATCTTCAAGAGATTCAACCGGAACTCTTAACTGATGAGAATGAAGACAAGATTACCATGAATCTTACAAGAAAGAGTGAACTTGCTATGGCCTGCTGGAGAGGAGGGGAACTGGGGGTATCTGTGAAACTTTTCATGGAATTACAAGGTTTTTAGGCAAACATGCAATTTTTAATGGGTTGTTTAGGTGAAGAGCTGAAGGAAGGAAGAGATAAAGATGAACCTAGGAAAAACATGCATGAGAAGAATAAAGAAGAAATGAGATTAAAGATAATAGCTGCAAGTAAGTAGGCTCCTGGTTAATACACTCCTGCATGTGATCTCTGTAACCTGTCTCTTATTAAATTTGGTTTCAAAGTTCTCTATTTTGTATATGAGGGGACGCGTTTTTAAAGCTACTGGCGAATTTGAGACAGAGTACGATGACAACTGGGACAAGGAAAACCTGGCAGCTGAATGCTACCAGTACTACTCAACAAGCTGGACAAGAGCATCTGAAGTGCCAGAGGTTAAGGGTCTCAGGACCAGGAGAGAACCATGTGAATGCATGCATGATAATGGCTGGGTATGAAAGATCCACCAGCACACTTTAAACATGATGGAAAACAAACCCATTAGAGTGATTCATGTTTATATGAACAATTTTGTGTCATGTGGGTGGCTGCAGAGGTGTCATTCTCTTGCCTGTGCCCATCCATGGCATCTGGCCATGGATATACTGTGTGCATGAGCCCAGTATGCATGCCCAAGCCTGGTGGGACTGTGCACTCAGGTTTTCATACAATCCTGTGAGAAGGAAAAACTAAGAACTTCAGTTCACATGTTACCATTAGAAACAATGAATGTTGATCCTTGACAGCAAATGCATAAATTTTAATAATTAGATACTATATGGTAAGAGTTAAAATTAAAATGTAAATTTTACCTGGTTTATTTTTTTTTTTTAGAAAATACTTCCAAATATAACATTATTAGCAGTAGTTCACAGAATTTTTATCAATTTAATTTAGTAAACTAGTTAGTAAGAATCTAGCTATTTTTACACATACCTGATGTAGCATAACTTTTAGAAGTCAGAATCTCTGACTACACTGTTCTAGAGGTTTTATTTTTTAAAGTGACAAGCATACATAAGGATTAGCGTGAACACAATCTTGGTAAAAATACATCTTACTGCATAATTTATTACTTTGCAATCCATCATGGTTTTAATGCATTAATATGTAAATATATACTACTCAGAAACGAGTTTTATAAATATGCATTTTCTTTTTAAAAATGAAAAGATTATTTTAAATCTTGTATCATTTAAAGTTTTATTTTTTTGTTAGACTAAAACCTTTAAAAGTACCTATTTATTTCTTCTTTACAAACAGCACATGAAAACAGTTTTTCTTTATTTCTGTAACTTTTCAGTAAGTATATCTTCATTATACTTTTCCACTTCTATATAATACACACAAATCTTCTAGATTTCCTATGGTCTAGAAAGATTTAACTTCCTAATTAATGAACAATCTTTGTTCATGACATTCTTAATTTATACCTCTTCTCCTCTGGGAGTAAAATGCTCAGGCTTTCACTCTTCCTATTCCCAACCTAAGCTCTTATGTTCCTAATGTTAATTACACATGAAATGACTGAACTGTTTGAAGACTCCTGAGTGTTTACTCCCTTGCATACACGATTAAAGAAAAATGTGTATAATACTCTAAAATACTTGATCATAAATCAGCTTATTAAATATTTTGTAACATGAAATGCATTAAAAAAAGTCACTGTTCCAACAGGAAAAAAAAGCAGAAATTGGTTTATGACTAGATTGGGCATGGTAATACTTGGCTAAGTGGCAGGATTTTAGGTTTGACTTAGACTATGCATTTCCTCTTGAGGGCTGTCCCTTCCCTTTGAATGAATAAACATTTCCTGAGCTGAGATGGATAGTCACCTAGGCAGCATCTAGTACATAGAAGGACTCTACAACTGCAACAAAAAAGCATGCACAGCAATTACACTTTAATTAAAGCTTTGAAAGAAAACCAAAACACATTCTTCAATAACTGGAAAAAGTTTGCTGAAGTTTCTATTCAATTTCATAGTATGAAATAATTTTACCTATTGTCTGCCCTACATAATGTGATCATAACACAAAAGCAACAAGCTGACTTAAAAGTGTGTTGACTCTTTCTGTCACAGATTTATTTAGATAGTAGTGGAAAGTTAAAATAATACATGTTAGACAGCAAGCAAAGTGACTAGAGAATTGCAACACAGTGAACATGAGCATCTTCTTTCTAGGTCTCTTTACTGTGACCTGCAAAGGCTGCTCACTAAACACCTGAAATCTTTCTACTCTAAGCTTAAGATATGTAAAATCCAATAAACTTATGTTTCCTACAGAGATGCAGTTATTGTGCTAAAAGTTTCCCTGAGGACTATCTCATATGTGACAGCATTGCTTGAGCAGGACATGTTAACCTACTGTTTAACATTCAAGCACAAACCATACTCAAACTGCCAAATAACAGTAAATGTTACTTTGGCAACCATAGCTAATGAAGAAAAGCCTATGGATATAGTTCTGGTTCTTCATGTATTTGTGATGTCTGGCCTGATCACCAAAAAACTGAAGGAATTCTAAAGTTTCTTTAAGAGAAAAAGTTAAGCAACAAAGGATGCTGTTGACAGATTATCTATTTCAACTGCTATTCCTTCCTTCTACTTCGTGCCCCAACTCCAACAAACCATTAGCTAATGTTCCTAGGAAAGTAATGTTTCTTACAGGGCAGTAATAAACAAATATTAATTTGCCATTTAACAAGAAGATTTGGTAAGCTCCTTTCAAACAGCAAGATGTGTTAACCCTGTCATCATCATTTTAATCAGAGGTTTGTCAACAAAGTTTGCAAAAAAATGCATTTCAAAATTAAAGACAAGGCTTTTGTCAACTACTGGGAAGCTTTGAGATGACAAGTAGTGTTTCTCAGTTTGAAACCCTCACTCAGTTGTTCTCCTCATTTCAGCTTTCGTATGTGTAGTGGTTTTGGTTTGGGTTTTTCCTGGTAACGGGGTCATAGCTAAGGAAGTATTCCATCTCATTTCTTTAC
>JAWWEE010000001.1:61543217-61606432 GCA_035221455.1 Xenops minutus | reverse complement strand
CAGGAGGGGCCTTAGGGGTCTCTGTCCTGGGCCCTTTGGCTCTTGGCATTTGGCCAACTTTTTTCAACCCTTCACAGTATGTGATGACGCAAGAAGACTGTACAGAACCAATCACATTCCTCTGATTACAAGAAACCAGCAGGACCTGCTGCACTTGGAAATCCCAGCCAACACAATCCATAAAGCACTGCTCTGTGCACAATGGAATTTAAAGTGTACAGTTTCCTAGGGCTCTCTCCTGTGGATTTTATCATGTTTAATAATGTGATAAATTCAAAGACTGTGGCCCTTCCCACACTGGTGGCAATGATTTGGGTTTCTCCTTTCAAACTGAGTAATATTTTTATGTAACTGTATAGAAGAGACAGCCACCTCTAGGGCATGTTCTATCTTGTACTGGACAACAGATTAAAGCATTAGAAGAAAATTAACGATACATTTAATGCCATGGAGTGAAACTCCCATTAGTCAATGGGAGCTTTGACAATCTAGCTTTGTCAAGTTAGGTAAATATCAACATAATTCTTCCTAAAATGTAGTAACACTGAGGAACTGGAACCCAAGTTCATGTTTCTGTTGAAACAAAACAAATACAAGCTGAGGAGGAGGGTGATAATAAAGAATTGGCAAAAAAAAAAAAATCAAAACATTCCGCTGTTGCATTCACTACAAACTTTAACCTACAGGATTAACATGTACGCAATTTACTATATTTTTCTCTTTTATATTTATAGAAAAAATAAAAATACAAGCCTCAACATATGTTACCAATGTTAACGTATCACTACAACAAATATAAGTGATTTTCTTGATATTAACAATTAACACTGACTGAAGTTCAATTTTAAAAGTAAAGCTGAATAATAAACATGACTATTATTCAATCTGAATCTCTTGTCATAGGGTACCATGTTTGCTGAAAACATAGCTACTAAATGGTAAATTCCAAAGGTTATACATTTCCTCTAATTCCAAGAAGTCAGACTCTATTTTTCCCTTCCAAGTTCCCTTGCTCCCACATATTCAAAGAAATTGTGTGACCACAAAATGAAATAAAAATCTTTTAATTGCATTGCATTACTGATTTATTTCAAACCTTAACTTATTTGGGAATATATAGAGCATATTACCCATTATTCCTTAATACTACAGTCAGAGCTCTTGGCACTGTTTTGTTCTCTCTGATAAATCTTGTGTTTACTTATTTAAGCTGGCACAGAGGGAAGAATTGTTCCTCATAACAAAAGAAAAAATAGGAAGGAGATTAATGGAAAAATCATTTGTGTTCAGTAGCAGAAATAATCCAAGTGCAAGCAAAGGCAGCTACTTTACAGCAATTTTGTCTACTATTTGTGTTATCTCTTGCAGTCAGGAGGATTCTCTTGCCAACCAAAACTCAAATTCCTGAATTTCAACACAGAAACATTTTCATAGGTGCTGCCAACCATTCCAGTTAAAAATAAACAAATAAAGAAGCAAACATGCAGTATAAAACAATGGATATGTTTGTTTTAATTCTTTGCATTTCATTTAAACAAAGTATGTTTACCATATGCTATGCTTTACATTTAAAGAACTAGCAGATCATGGAGTCAGGTATTTAATACTTTTGACAGCTGTAATTACTTCAAACAGTATTTCATTAACTGGCAAAAAGCAGGTAAACAAAAAAAAAAAAATCACAAGACACCACTTAGGGGGCTAAGGACTAACAACTTGCTTTCTTATAACTAATTTGTACTTCTAAAAAAAAAAAAAACAAACCAACCCAGAAAACACAAACATCAAACAAAAATTTAATGTGCTATCTTATCTCTAAAAAAGAATAGAAGTAGCTCCTAAAAAACTACAAAGGTATTTCCATTCATAAATGTTTTTCTATTTGGTCTAAATCCAAGTATGAAAAAGTACCAAAGCAAAGAGAAAAAATTCAACAACTGTTCTGCAGTTTCTGTTCACAAAAGGAACCACCCAGCCTAGTTATTGCAAACCCAGAAGTGAATTCAGAACTTCTCCACAGTACTGAGGTTTCAGGTGCAATTAGAAATCTTATATAAGAAAAATAAGGAATGATGGACAGAGAAAAGCAAATCAATCCTCTGTGTACTTGAAAAGAAACAATTCTTCTTTTCAGACACTTTCTCTCCCCAGATCACATGGGCAGATTTTCACGAAAATGAAGTATATAAAAATATTTAGCTCAGTTCAGCAAAACTGCCTTTATTTGGCTTCTACTTAGATTCTTGGTCATTTAGAAGAAATTACAATCTGTCTGAAGTGTATAGAAGTTTAATGTTTGCAATAATGACAAATATAGCCACTTCAGGTAATCATATCCCCCTGATCATGTGCATGCATGTAATAGTAGAGGCGTGCTCATTTATTCAAGACCACTATCCCCATACAAAAGCCATCTCTCTGAACACATGAAAAACAATATGGGATTTTAGAGTCCATATAGGACAGTGATGTGCCAGAAATACTGCAGAACACAGAAGATGCAGAACAATCTTCTTTTATACATAGCATAGTACAGCCTTTGGTGAATACAAATGGAGAAAAGCCTGCCAGCCTGGGCCCTCCTTAGTGTATTACTGTGCAGGAAAATCATGAAGAGACCTTATTTTTGGCTGTGTAACATGACATGTTTGAGTTGTATTGATCTGTTTCCTCAACATGCCTTTCTGAACAATAATTTTCTAATTCTAAGTAAAACTACATGTGTCTACTGCTAATAGTTGACAGGATCAACCGAAATTAAGAAGGTACTAGTAATATATATATATACCCAGTTTTCTGCACACTCTTGGATGAAGACTTCATGGTGAAAGAGTTCAAAGTGGTAAGTATGGTCACTGCACATACATCACTGTGTACATCACTTTTAACACTCCTATCATCTCAGTTTGTGTGGAACTTAAGACATATAAAAATTAAGAATTCAACCAAGATGATTTTCAACCACAGAGCCAGAAAAGACAGCAGAAAAATGGCAGAAAATTTACTTTCAATTTATGATTTCAAAGATGTGTTTGAATTCATTAGACTGCAGTATTTGTCTCAAATTTGGCAAAGAAAAAAAGCACTTTTAAAAACAGAAAATACATATGCCTATGTATTTCTCAAATCAAATCCTTTTAAAATGAACTCTGAAAGACAAAACTAAAACCTGGCATAGAAACAGAGACACAATCCTGTGGGCTTATACATGTTCAGTAAGGAAAACAAAAACTAACAACACGAAACTAAACAACCACTTCAATGTCTTACAAATTACAAGTATAACAACATCTTTCCTTCTCCAGAAGAAAAAAGGGTAGAAATATTTAAAAAAAAAATAAATCACATAATAATTAGAACACCTTCCGAACTCTTCCAAAAACCCAGCAAGTTGTGTTTGGTTTTATTTTTCAGAAAAGCATGATTCAGAAGTAGTATATTGCATACTGATCACTCAGATACAGCTAAAAAAAACCAACACAGTGGTAAGAAATCATAAAACCAAAAACCCTGTCATGCTAGGAAACGTGCCAGAACCTTTGGCAATTAAAAGAAGCAAAAACCTTTACAAAATTTTAATAGAATTATATTTTCTTCTAATGTTTATTTATGGAATCTTTTTATTTTTGTTTATGAGGGAAAAAACATAAAAACCCCAAGTGTATTTATCTTTAAAACACAACACTGAAGATTATAAATTGACATACATATAACCAGTATAACCATTTCTTTACTGACTTAACACTACATACATGTAACTAAATCCCAAGGATCATAAAAGTCCCCCACAGCAATAAACAATACCATTTAAAAAGAAGCAATTAACTCATTTCACGACTCTTGGTAAACTACTGTTACGTACTTACTATAAAATTGCTGACAATAAGAAAATTACATAACCCACAGGGACCATTTCTGTTATTTTCCTTAAAATGTCCTTAAGTAACGCATAAAAGCCTTCTCTAATCTCTCAATATAAGGACAAAACGTATCCAAATTAAAATCAATGTTCACAATGTAAACAAAACCCACTACCATTGTTTCTCTTTCTGTTCACTGTAAAAATCTAATTTTTGGTAACTGAAATGAGTTGCCAAGATATATCTCAAGCATCATTCCCTACACCTACCTTCTGAAAACATGATTACATTCATTACCTGCACAGCTTACTAAATTGTATCAGCTAATGCAGAATGCTTATGTATTTGAAAGGTATTTTCTTTGAATATTTTAGATTTCTGACAAATACAGCAAAGACTCATGACATTGTGAGTGAAGAGTTATGATTCAGGAAGAATCCAATCAAATTAACAAGCTGTGATTTATGTCACTTTATTCCAAATCACTTGCTTTTAAAAATCTAAACATCACAGTGCAATTTATCTGACCTTTCTTCAAAGGAGAGGAACAGCTCTTCGAGCACTCTTTTTTTTTTTCCTCATGACTGGGTGTAAAGGAAGTTCTAGGAATCACCTTTTAGATGACATAGTTAGGCAAAAGAATTCCACCAACACTGTCCCACATTTGTTCCAGATACATTAATTTCGGTAACTTACCCTCCACTGTTAGAGTACCCATTTTAGATTCCAAGAAATCAAACAGTGTGCTCGGTGCAGATGGTCTGGCATTTCCTAGCTCTTCGTCATCTTCAGGTCTTATTCGGCCTCGGCCCTTCCCTTTACCTGTAAGTGAAAGTTTTTTGTGAATGGGGAAAAAAATTAAAAAAGCCATACACTTTTTCATTTGATTTATAAAATGCTTGTATTTTCTGTCTTTTAAAAAATTCTGTCACGAACAGAATAGAAAGAACAAGGGAGAACATTTTAAAAATAAAATAGAAGAGATTTAGATTAGATGTTATGAAGACATTCTTTACTGTAAGGGTGCTGAGGCACTGGAACAGGTTGTCCAGAGAAGCTGTGGATGCCCCATCCCTGGAAGTGTTCAAGGCCAGGTTGATGGGTCCCTGGGCAACCTGGTCTCGCAGGCAGCATCCCTATGGGCGGGGGTGGGGGCGGGTGGAACAAGTTGATCTTTAACGTCCCTTCCAACCCATGTCTTTCGGTGATTCGAGGATACACATATTTGCCATTTAAGGATATTCAAGTGTGTGACTTCCAATTCAAACATTTTGACACGAATGTAATATACAGGTATTTCTTAGGTATTTGGAATGCATTCTAACTTGAAGGAAAAAAACACGCAGATATGCCCTTCTATAACTACCTTAGTAATCCACGATACACAAAGTCCTTTGCTTGTAAACACTGTTTTAAAGTTTCTCTTTGCAAGTTTTACCTCTAGGTGGTGGTCCCTGAATGGGTTTCTGTTTACTGTTGTTCAGAAGAAAATTTAATGCTGCCTCTAGGCTGTTACTGTTATCCATAAGTGCCTGTCTTGCTGCTTCTTTGCTGAAACCCATTTCTGTTATGTGTTTCAGAGCCTTTTCATCAACCTGCAATAAAAGGTGCACACACAACTAATAAATATAAGAAAGATTCTATAAACCCCAGATTTTACATTAAATTTTCTTTTGTTTTTTATTTAAAACACTATTTCTTATTTAATTGATGATAAATATTTCAGTTTTATATAAAATCCTCACATACAATCTCTCTTAGGTCCAAAAAAACCAGTTAATAAAGGGTGTTTTTTTAACTTCATTATGATTTTTAATTCATTATTTTTCAGTTCTACTATTATGTGCTTTCAAGCACGAATTCTTCTAGTCTAGATGAAAACTAAAAGGAATATCTCAAAATAACACTACCATTTGCTCCCATTTGAACCCTTTCACAACTTTTATAGGCAATACAAAACCCAGTTACACACTTCTTAAAACATGGAGAAAATATAATTGGGTAGAGGTTTCATAGAAGAAAGCAAAGAAATACAAACAATTTATTTGTGCATAAATGCAGGCATTGTTATTCTAAATTGTATATAGCACGATGGCAAAAAAGGCAAAGCATGAACCACAACGCGTTAAGTACAGAAAATAGCCTTACATCTGCACTGTGCTTTAAAGCACTCAAGTGAAAACTGCCTCTTCCAGTGCAGACAGACTTACATGCAACAACATGAAATGAGACTAAGCCCTCTGTCCTTCATCATCCCATACCCAACCAAAATGACACCAGTTACCCAGCTACTGAACAGCTGTAACCAAAAACATTCTTAACTGGAATTCCATGAATTCCTTGTGTCTGCAGGTTCCAAAAGAGCCGTATCATGACCCTGCAGAAAAACGCCAAACCTAAAAGAATCTAACCTTTAACATCCACATTAAATTTCCCTGGATAACTTTTTTTACCCACAAATCACACTGAAACTCCTATCTCAGTAAGGTACAAAAGCACCTTAATTATTCTAAGCAGACTTTAAAATTAATTGAAAGGAAAGGAATTATTCCTCAAGGTATTCTGACTTTATTTTGTTATATTTGGTTTTGTTTTTTTTAGTAGTACACATTTAAGGTTCCGTTTAAGTCTTCCACCTTACCAGTTCTCGGTAGACACCTTCATTCTTCCCCTCAGGTTTTGCTATCTTCTCTTTCTGGAACAGTTCCCTGTTTCGATTCCCTCCAGCACTCACATTGAGATTACTTCTGCTACTACCACCACCTCCTCCAAATGTCTTGGTCTTTAGATAAGCACAAAAATAACATTTCAGGAAACAGAAGATACAAAAATAAATCTCAATACCTAGCTAGTAGTTGAAGGGCAGTAAATTTGTTGCAGTGCTATTTTTCATGATTATGCTTTGCATCAACAAATAAAGCACTAATTTACACACACACACACACAATGATTAATTTATTAGGTAGGTATTTTTATCTCTGTGCCCAAAGGAGGCTGCAAAAAGGGTATATAATTTTAGTTTTTATGACTTAAAAAAGAAAATTTTAAAAATATACTAAAAGGAAAACCAAAGGAGGACATAAAAACCTGACACATTAGAACTAAATTTCCTAGCAATTCTTTCAGACTGAGTGCAAGGAATCACGGGGGTTTTGAGAATTGAGAAAAAAACAGAACAAAATTGATAACCTGAATTTACTACTTAAATCTTATTAGCTAAAACATAAACTCCACTTTTTTTATAGTGGTATCAAAATCATATTTACAACAAAACATTATGATACATTTATTAGCTTTATTAAAATAAGAACATAGCCATCAGTCCAAAAGGAGTATTTCTGATTCATCTTTTTAAAGATATAGGAATACAATTATAAGCAGCCAAATATCAGAAAGCATATGTCATTTACAAGAGAAATACTTAAAATAACAAGAAAGGATCAATCACAGTAAATAAAATGCTGCAACACATGCATTCTACCTCCTTGCTCTTTGCTACTTCAGCAATAGCAGCTGTTCTCTGCTTTTCAAATTCATCATTGTCCACAACAGTTTTCACAGTATTTGTCATTTGCAGAGTCTTTCTGCGATCAAGGTCTCTGCTATCCACTTGCACATGAGATGCACACTTCTGAAAATGCAAAAGAAATTTTTAATTAGCTCTTCTGCCTACTTGCATTTAAAAAAACCCCAAAGTATTATTCCACTAGAGTAGCACAACTTAAGATAAAGAATATGATTACAAAAATGTACACCTAGGACATCTAGACCTGCCTTTGCTAAAAGCACACTCCCCTTCTCCACCAGAAAGGCCAAAAAAGACTTTTAAATTTCAAGCTTATTTCATGAGGTAGCTGGTAAGATTTCTGGAAATACCTTTGTCATTTAAGAAGGGATTACATTAGTGCCTACCTGATGTGACCAGAACAATGAAAGGCTTCATGTACTAAATAAAATTAAGCTTGAAATTGAGAAGTGTCAAACAGAAAATGGTGTAAAAAAGTGACAGGATTAACAAATTTTTTTTTATATCCAAGTCATCATGATCTAAGGTGTTTTGATAGCCTTTATCTAACTGGAACCAGGTATACTCTAGATACCATAATACAGTTTTTTTCCATGAAATTATGAAGAGAAGTACATTATACCTGCCCAAAAGGTACAAAAGGAGGAGGACCACCTTCTGTCCCAATGTTACTCCTATTGTGTTTTGCCAAACTCTGTAAAAAAAAATTGAAAATTAATAAATTGCAAACAGAAAACAGATCATATGTTAAATGTCTCTATTTTGGAAAGTATATGAAACTTTCACGGTGGACATTTTAAGCAGAAAAAAACAGTGATTTTATTAAAATCCTAGGGTACTTCAGAAGGTTGGATGAGGCACAGAGAAATTAAGAAAATGATGGAATTCTGCAAAATCATAGAGCAAATATAGAAAACTCAGTTATATACCAAAATCTACACTAATAGAACAAAGCCACACAAATAGGCAGCAGATGTTTCTTTACACAGTGCCCTGTGAACTTGCTGTCACTAGAGATTGTAAAGCCACACAGATTTAGCATGTTTAAAAAGGGACTGGACCAATTCAGCCTAGAGAAGGTAAGGTTCAGGGTGATCTTATCAATTTACACAAATACTGAAGGGAGAATGTAAAGAAAATAGAACCAGGCTCTTTTTGGTGGTGCCCAGTGAGACAAAAAAGACAAGGAGTGGAAACTGAAACACAAGGGTTCCCTCTGAACATCAGAAACTATGTGTTTTTACTGAGGGTTACTGAGCACTAGCACAGGTTGCCCAGGGTGGTTGGGGAGTCCCCATCCTTGGAGATACTCAAAAGCTGCCAGGAGACAACTGGCTCTACATGTCCCTGATGGAGACAGGTGACCTCGAGCCTCAACAATTCTCTAAAATTCATGATCCCATGCATAAGCAAACACAGAAAGGACTAGTCAGAATTGCATCTCCTGATAAAACGTAAGACAGCAATTCTGGATGCCAAGACTATAGAAGAGCTCAGGCTGTGCTCTCTACCTAAAAAACACCTCCTTTTTGCCACTGCTGGGAAGAAAATAACGTGCTACCAGGAAATTTCCGCAATAACCTTCTAGGAAGTATGGTATATATGCTTAATTGATCAGGAGGTCTTTGGATCACAAAGACCGTAACAGTACGCATAACAATTACTAATACACAATATTCATAGAACAAGTGCTCTAAACTCTTAGGTACAACCAGGCAATCAGCGACCTAGGCCTGAAAACACAGCATTCTGCCATAACACAATTACTTGTTGCCAACAACAACAAAAAGATGGATTTGTAAAACACTGCATTAAAATATCTGTTCATATGTTTATAAAGTTTTCCTCTTTCTCTACAAATTATGAGAACAGCAGCAAACTGGAATAGAATGAAATTCACTCAAATTGACATTTGGCTATGTGTTATGGTGCATCACACAGAAACACTTGGTTTCAGAAGTGGAAAAAGGAAGAACAGGTCCTTAAGGCTGTTAAAATGCTCCAAAATTGCATTTCCTAAAATGTACCTGTTTTATCGTCTTCATTTCTTATTGTTCTTTTTTCCTCACTGGACAGTTATGTGCGATTACATATGTTATTTGGCAGAGAGAGTACTAATTACTTAAATCTATATATGGCATTTACCTATATATTTATTACCCTAATGTAAAACTGATTTAAATCCATCATATGAGAACTGTAGTATAAATGTGAAAATGCTTTAAGTCACTATATTATCAGAGAATTTCTTACACTAAGTAATGGATCAATTCAGCTAATACATACCCAAATTAAATTTTTGGTCCACTCCTTTCATTCAGGAGCCAAAGACCATTTTCTGAATCATTTACGGTTATTAATTCCTTTCAAGGCTGAAAAAAAGTAATAATCCTTTTCTTCATGCCTTGGAGCAAAAAACACTGATAAAGTCTTCAATAAATTATTCAAAACAAAGCACTTAGAAGTGCAAAAATCATAAATTGTTCTGCTTTACTTTCAATCAGTTCACTTAAAGTGTTGCCTTAGGATTACAAGCTAACCAAGGGCTGATCACTGTAGCATGTTCACACCTTCCTGTATCTATTAAGTGAAGCACCACAGTACAACAGTGATTTCATGGCCAAGCTGCTTCACTACCCCAGGGCAGGCAGTCTAGGTCCAATGAACACTACTCTGGGGGTTTTATTTGTTTGCTTGTTTGTTTGTACCTAGAGAAATGCAGGCAATTTTGGAATCAACTCCCACACTGAATCAATTTATAAATAAAAAAAAAAAAAAATTATGTGCTAGCCTAAGAACTCACGCATCAGATCATAGTTAATTCCTCATGTCCTATAATCAGAATGAACACACTGAAGTTGAAGATTACACTTTTTTTTTTCTTTCCCAAATCAGAATCACAAAAACATATAGAAGAAAAAGACTGTTCCAACCTACCACTCAAACATGCAACTGGGCAAACAGAAAAAAAACACTTAAAATTGACTGCCTATTTACTAACACTTAGCTACATGGATTTTGAATCATAACCATTTATTGCATAAAATTGTTAACCATAATGAAATAATTTTAATGATCTAATGGTAAATAAGAGCCCTGACACTTTCTTCCCAGATAGTACTGTCTGCTGAGAAGTGAGAGCAGCTGCTTTGGAAACGGTATTTCGTATTGCATCAAATACAAAGCAACCTGGCAACAAGAACAGTATTTTTTAACTTACAATTAAATTTGCTCATAGCACAGCACTAACTCTCATTTACAATAAACTTTGTTACAAATACCTTTAGCATGCTTCTTTTACCCTTTTTGCTGTATTTGCATTGTGGCAATTAAAGCCTATTTCTGAGGGAATCTCTTAAGAAACAAGCATTTACAACATGAGATTGAACTAGATAATACATACTACTGTACGCTCACACTTCTTTCTAATATGCATTTCAAAGTATACGTAAAATTACTCCCTTTTCTCCTCAGAAGGAGCGTTGATATTTAGCCTCACTTTCACCAAAACAGAAGAATCATTAAGTATACTAAAGAACTTTACTTTTAGATAATATGTAATTTGACAGATCCTATGTTTTAAAAATGTAAGAGGCTACCAGCAATTTCACCTATCATCTCAGCAAAATTTGCTTCAGACTTTATTTACGTATTGTATGATATTTTGATTAATGGCAATACAAAGTACTCTTCCTTCATAAGAAGGGTACCAGCAGATACTGATCCTTCATGTTTGAAACATCAGTCATCACCAGAACACAAGAAACTCCATGAAGTAATAGTTATTTGAAACTGTACTTTCCCCTAAGGATGTTCATGACACTTTATATTTCCAAATAGTCTAGAAAAAAAGGTCTCACAGTAACAGTCTCATTTACTCCTTTTTTATTTATATACTGTCCTTTAAATACTGACACTTGAAAAACATTGAAATTTCAAGACAGGAATTTATGATGAAATTGAATGCTATAAGGAATAGCACATTTATTCCTTATTCAGTGTGCTAATATTGCATTCACTTCACATATGCTACATTTGTAGTGTGAGGTTTTCATTCCTAAAACTTGATTCCTCCTGAAAGCGATTCCAATGTTCTCAATGGAGCAAAACAGTAATGCAGCTAAAGAACTGGAAGCTGACAGGTAGGTGCAAGGGCAATAACTTAAGACTGAATAAACAACTTTAATTCTAGAGTTTCAGAATATTATTTGGCTTAATAGCACTGACTTGACCCCTTATTTCACCATTTACACGAGAAGCGGAATTAACATATCTCAGACATTCCAGTGGAAACATAATAAAAAACTGGCCTCAAAAATAAAAAACTGGCTTCAAAACAAGTAATTTTAAATAGTTACACAAATAAAAGTTTTCTGCCTTTTCATGCAAACACAGTTCAGCATTTTATTTAAGCTTCAGTGGCAAGATTAGACAAGGATTGGCAATGTCCTTGTCACCTCAGATATTTTAGCAATCATGCTTATTTGTCCACCATTCTCTTCTGCAAAGCTTTCTGAAACAGACAGAAACATTGAGTTCATCAGGAAACAGCTAGCATGTGACATCTGGCTTCTACAGACTTGTTTGTGCCCTATCTGTCTAGCTGTCAGTCTGGATATAGAACTGAAGCTACGATTTCCAGTGGTCATGGTTCACCTGTCCAAACTGATTTCTTGTCATGCACAGCTTTTGACATGGCCACATTCACATGCTGTGAGCTGGCGAACAAGAAAAAGAAAATGATACTCTGACAAACTCCAAGATGGAACCAGAGAGTTGAGGGGATAGCAACAGGTAATAGTTAACTTTCTGTATCTTAGCAGAGCAAATGAGTGACAGCTACCACGCTGTTAAACATATCACATAAAGCCAACAGAACTGGCTAACAACAAGTGCCAAAAGTTGCAGTCAGCAGCACAACGATGGTTATTTAATGGTTTGCTTTCTTGTAAACAGAATGTGTTCCAAGTTAGTTCTTGATATTCATTTAAGAAACGAAATAACAATTATAAAGCAAGATTTATTTGTTGAAGTCCAGATAGAAGAAATATGAAACCAGACTGCCTAAAATATCTCCAAAAAAGCTAACCAATTCTATTGACTCTTGTCTTACAAATTAGATGGCAGTCCTAACACGTTAGCTGACCCCATCAATATTAAAACTCACAAGACTTTATATTAAATAAGAATAAGAATTATAAAGTGAAATATTTCTGCTGTTGGTCCCAGAGCTTCATTTAAAACCAGGAATGGTTTTAAAAAAAAACAAAAAAACAACCAACCAACCAATTTTCAACTACAAAAGCATAAAAAGGATGCCAAATAGAATCTATGAGAATGGGCACTGTGTAACTCAAACATTCAAATAAATTTTGGCCCAATTTGCTGAAATCTGTGAAGTGGAACCAAACTGACGCCAAAGAAGGCTAGCTGCAACAAAAACTACTGAGCTCCATTTAATATCAGCAACAATAAAAGAAGTACTTCATCCAGAACTTACTATCATGTTCATAAGCAGCTACTCCATTTCATCCATCAGACATGAGAACGTAACAATACAGAGATGTGTGTGGTAGTAGTAGCAATAACTGATCTGGCAAGTATTTGGGACTAATGGTAGTAGGGTCACACCTTCCTGCCTAAGAACTTCCACCTACTTGTGAGAAAGTGTATGAAAATATTCCTGCAGCCACTTTTCTTCTACTGGGACAGAAATCAGAGTAAAGGATCTTATGGCTATCTCTGGCTTGCTAAAAGAATTTAAAACTTCCAAATTGTCTTTGTAATCACAAATTTATCTAAAGTACTGATGAAATCTGCAATACAGGGTTCATACTAGAGATTACAAACTTCAACACTTTATGTACATTTATTCTATTATTTTTGCCACAAAAATACACAGTCTGCAGATGGTAATTGTAAAAGGCAGCGTTTTATAATGTCCTGGTACCAAACACACTGTTTAGGAAAGCAACCACCCACGACTATACCAAAAATAGTTTAATATGCTTGATTAATGTTTTCCAACCCTGCAGAATATGAAAAGGAATCAGTTCCTATGCAAAGATCCCTTTTAATTTCTTAATTTGCAGGATTATACAAATACCTACTTACATAAAATTGGCTGCAGCCCTAAAACTATTGCGACAGCACAGTTCTAAGAGCGTATCATAAAAAAAGTTCACAGTCACCGCATTAAACTTGATGTTATTAAATGTAATATGCATCATGTAAGACAAGCATTTGCAGTGGTGTTACCTCACCCTTTGTAATTCCCACTTTTCTATAAGATGCTCCACTTCACCTCCAAGAACTGCTGTGTTACCGTCATCCAGCAGCAAGAATCCATTTCTCACTTCAACAATTCCTGAAAGCTTAATTTTTGTTCCAGGTGGAGTGTTCAGGCTATAGGTAGAAACAAAGCCAAATATTTCAAATACATTTATTACTATTCCACCACAAAGAAACATATAAGAGTACTTTTCTTATACTTCCAACACTTCATATGCCATAATAAAAAGTTAGCATCAAAAATCTTTGCAATAATTCTTTGGATATGCACACTACTTTCCAATAGCTTTATTGGAACACTTCCAACTCATTACACAAAAATGTCATCCTGCAAATTAGACTCTAACAGAGATGAATGTTTGCAAATTGTCTGTTTGGTTTAAATCCAATTTCACAATACCAAACTAAGGATGTGATTTGTTTAGACTAAGAGAAGATATTCTTACACAGCTGACTGAGATAAGTTCCTCATCCTAGTATGTATTTATAGGTAATAGAAGATCTCCAGATGGTTAATCATCTCTTTTTTTTTAGACACTTAACTTAGGAGGAAAAAAAAAGAGCGGTTAGAAAGGAAGCTTTATATACACTGCTAACAGCTGGGACTGTACTAGAATAAATATAAAAACTATGAATCTCGTAGTGCTTCTTCTCTCATTACTCTGTAATTTAAAACCATATAAATACTTTCTGTCATCAGCTTCCACAAGGAGGTACCATACCTTCTCTTGTGAATCTACCCTATGAAAAGCAACAGCAGGAGTGTAAAAGAATCACGCATCTCCAAACCACAAGTAAAAGACAAGACATGCAAAACAATCCGGAAGCTGCTTTTTCTTGTGAGAAACAGGACACAGCCATAACCTTTCAACTGAGAGGCAACCATATCTTTCAAATATGCTGAAGCTACTGTTGCAATCACAGCCTCATACCACATGGTGAGGCACATTCATAGTGTAGTCAGCCAATTACAGCACCAATGGCATTTAATCTTAGCAATGTTAGTGATTTTCTGTATTGTTCTGACAAAAGCGAAGACAAAATGAGATCAAACAAACAAACAACCATGAAAGAAATACAGAAAAAAATTAAAATAATGTAGGGGGAAAAATGGAAACCATAGTCATGAAAAATCTATAATTTAAAAGAAAAAATGTGATTTTATTTATTTAGAGAAATGCTATGTACTGAAACAGCATATTATTCCAGGATAATAGTCTAATTTCAAATGTGTAACAACTACATGTAACAAATTAAAATTTTCATATGCAACTCAAAAATAAGAGCTCACAACATTACTACAGTTATGAGTTCGCTAACATTTTTGAAATTTTATCAAAAAGCTTTCAAACTATGTCTTGCACTGTGTTCAACTTTAAATATTTTGTGATCTAGATTCTACTTACATAGGAGTCTGTTTGCCTTCCTTTACTGCTCTCTTTATATTCGCATTGGAATATGATATTCCAAGTTCTGCTGGCTCAAGCTAAAATTAAAATATCATTAAATGTTCTGACAGCACCACTCTAAACTGCAAGCTGGCTCCCACTCAGAAGGAGCAGTTTAACAGTAAAAGATGACATTTAAAAACTAAGTATATATCTATATCTGTTGCAGCTAGCAGAGAAAGACAGGAGTATTTTTTTTAATCAAAGTAATCTGAACAAGAAAAATGCAGAGCACACCATGACTCTAGAGACCAAACACCACAGATGATTTTTGGCATCTTCGTAACTGAACACACAAAAAATCCCCATATTCAACAGTAATTAGCTTTCTTACCCTTCATTTTTAACTGAAGAAATATACAAGTTAAAGGCCTGCCCATGATTAAGCTGCAGTTGCATTAGCTTAGGTGTTTCAAGCCTCTGACATTCCTGCTACAAAGGTTAGGCAAAAGATCTGCTACTACTAAAAAACGGGGAATTTTGCTCAAGTTTACACACATACAAAAAAACGTGTGTGTGGTGAAACTACAGCTCAGTAGATGGCGGCAAAAATCCACTTTCTTCCATTACGTACTTCAGCATAAACTGTACTGTAAAGTACATTCATACATATCTTTGCATGCTGAATTTAGGTTTCTCCTTTATACACAAACCCCAAGAAGGAACCCTGTTTTGTCAAGCAATTTTTTTCATACATTACTACGGACACTTCCATGACTTTAAGGACATTTAAGTACCCAAACAAAACTTGGACAAGAAAGTTGTTCACCTTATTTTGGACATGCTACTGTATTCTATAGCTGTGCAGGTTGTATGCCCATCCGTCATCTGTAAACGTAACATTCTGGGAGCAGCCTGAGATTCTTCGTTATCCTTTGGTGCAGCAACATTGCGAATTTTCTGTATTTGCAGAACACACGGCCCTTCCAGCTAGGTATGTGAAACAGACAAGACTGTTAACACTGCTAAGCAAACACATTGTAATATCTAGACACACTAACAGATGCCCTCAGGCAAAGAAAAGTGTAATTTTATCAGGCAGTCATGTTCAATTTCTATCACTCATGTACTGCGTGTTTTAAAGCACGATAAAAATGGCTTTTTCGGAGAAACAGTTGTGCTGCTTCATATATCTCTGAGATATCAATTATTAAAAAAGAGAATGAAAACAGTTGAGGAGGCAAACAAATAAAAATACAAATACTGTCACTTCCAACATAGTGTGGAGTCCAGTTAAGAGTCTTCTAAAGGAAGAAAAAAAACCCCAGCTTAGAGGAGTATTGATTTGGATGAAGAGCAGATTTTGAGTACAATTGCTTCATAAACACGAACTAGAAACAAAGCTTCTTTGAACAGTGGTCCAATCAAAACACAGCAACCTCAAGGGACATCACCTATCTGTTGGTTACCTAGAAATGCAGTGTATCTTCCGATATACACCACAATCTGTCACCAAAAAAAAAACAAACCACCAAACAACCCACCACAAACAGAAAACACCAAAATAAAACAAACCCACCCCAAAACTCCCAAACTCAAACCAACTAATCAAACAACTTTATCATGTTTCAGCTATAACTGAGTCATTTCAATTTGCCTGAAAAATAAAAATTGTCTGTTGCTGCTTAACTGATCTTTAGCTCCTAAGAGCAGAAATTACGAAAAAGTGCACATTTCATCAGGTTTTAATACTGGAGAATAGTTAGCCCAGAAGAACACAAAATGAGAGCAGATAATCAGGAGGCAAATATATTAAAAAAAAAAAGGAGAGAAATTAATAAATAAAAGAAAAGAAGCGCAGTAGCTTTACTATGATGGCAACAGAAGGTCTGATGTAGCAATCACTCTCACTGGAAGGGGCAGATCCATCTGAACTGGAAAAACAAATCTGATCAACATTTGGAGGAAAAAAAAATAAAATAAAAAAGGGTGTAGGAAAGCAAAATCCACAATCAAAAAATAATGAAACAGAAATTGGGAAGCATGTGAGTAAACTTAAAAAGCAATTAAATTGCTGGCAACTTATGTTTTTAACTGATTACCGATAACTTGTACTCAGAAAGGGACTCTCTGAGCTCACAAATTAAATCCTTTCTGAATGCTTCTTCTGGAATCAATGTTTCCATTGCAATGGAAATTAGTTCTCAAAAGTAAGCCAGTGATATCTTAAATGTAACCTAACTGTTAAATTATATATGATAATATTATAGTCTTCTTCACCTTTTTCTTCCATTAAAAATACGTAACATGTATTTATGGTATATGGCCACCTAGATAGAAATGGGTGCGTTCAGCTTTTCCAAATCCTATGCAAATGTGGCCATCTTGTGGTTAATGCTGGTAATGTTGAGTTTTTTTAAATCCATACAAAACAGATATTAATGAGTGAATAAAACATTTCTTTGTATTAATGACTTAAGTTTATAACCACGGATGTTGTTTCATACTAGGGCTCTACACTAGCTTTTATGCAACTATTTTACTATTATAATAATACTACAGAATAAAGTTATTTTCCATGCAAGATGGAAATACACCATATGTTCCCAAGATGTAGATAAGTCTTAGATGAGAAGAACAATAGCAGCAGATAATTTCTGGTTTTTTATGGAGCATTTCTGAACCACAAATTGCTACTTTCTACTGAGAGATTATATTAAGTCATTCCTGTCCCATAAAGCAAATATTCTTCTTTATAAACATCTAGCTCTGCAACAAAGTATTTGCATATACTGCAAGCGAAACAGCAGCATTAAGTAATCAGATTTGCTATTATCTTACTCAAAGAAAAGGAAACACTACAGTTAAGATAGCAAGAATTCGGTATAGTATCTAGTAGCCTGCACTAACATTTACAAGTAAGAGTCCTTCTCAAACACAGA
The DNA here is from genome assembly GCA_035221455.1 of Xenops minutus. Classification (NCBI taxonomy): domain Eukaryota; kingdom Metazoa; phylum Chordata; class Aves; order Passeriformes; family Furnariidae; genus Xenops; species Xenops minutus. The sequence continues at coordinate 61,588,425 of JAWWEE010000001.1, read as the reverse complement.
CCTTTTCTGTGCAATCATTACTTCTTTTCAAAACCTGGAGGATTATCACCCTCCAGCAAATGGTTTGAAAGTGTCTGGTTTGGTGGTTTTTTTAGAATAATTTTCTAAGATTTATGATCAAAATAAAGACAGTTGATTAACATTAAGACTAAAGTAAATATTACTAGAAGCTCACCTGTTCAAAATCCTTGCTCTTTAACAATACCGATAGAGCTATATAAATCACTACAATTTAACATATCTCATTTTTAATAAAGATCACTAAGGGCCTACAAAACATTGATGTATTTGTGTGTGTATAGGTGCAGAACGTTCCTTTCCATGAAAGGGTTGCTGTTATTTCACAGGTATTTCAAAGCACTAACCACCACAGTTTTCAGTAACAAATCCCTCATTTTTGTGCAGAGGTTTTGGATTACGAGAAAACAAATGGCACAATTGCACCTTCCCTACTTTAAGCTGAGAACTTTGAAAAACCCAAGTGGTGATTTGAGCAGCTAAAACTGGAGAACATTTTAAAGCATGTAAGTGGTTTCTCACATATGTCCCTCTAAGCTTTGAGGAAAATAATTACACTTTTACCTTTAACTGAGCTACGTAACAACAGAAATTGAGACAACGTTCTTTTTAAAGGAAATGGACAAGTTACTAGGAACATTCTCAAGTGATGAATGAAAACTTGACAACTACCTCTAAAGAAATCCTACCATAATGCAACAGAACTCTGAAAAAGCAGTACTATAAAAGTCACTTTGAACTGAAGTCATATTTCAACAGTAACACTACATAAGGCAAGCATTACTGTATACACAGCCTATGGAGAATTATATTTAACCAAATACATTTGGACCTTGGGAATATTAAATAATTAAGCAACTGAGAAATGAAAAGTGCAAATGCAGATGACATTAAAACCAACGATTTGGCTTGTTTTCTGCATTTCAAATACAGGATACTGAAGAGAACAAAAAATACTAGAATCATAGATATAAGAAACCATTAAATCAAATTCTTTTAGGTGGAAAAAAATTCTTGAAGCACTGAAGTATCTTGAAGAGTATGTTATCCGGAAACCTAAACAGGTATGCAATCAGTTTCATAAAATATCATCTTGGTTTGTTTTTGGTTTTTTTGTTGTTGTTTTTTTGTTTGTTTTTTTTGTTGGTTTTTTTGTTTGTTTTGTTTTGTTTTTTTTTAAGTAATACCTTCAAAGACCATGGCTCGACATTATAAGATAATAAAACTTCTCCCATAAAGTTAGTTTACTACATAATATGTTGCATGCACAGACTGCTGCCTAGCTGAAAACTATGATCCTGCAATAGACTATCTCTCAAATGTGCTTTTCATACAAGGCAATAATGTTCCTACTGTTGTTGTTGTAGAAGTCTGAGTTTACATAAGTCACCACTCCATTAAGACAGCAGCAGGAAAAACAAATCCAAGCAGCTCTTAACAGCCTCTCTCATCAATCTTGCTTTCTTAAAATGGATCCGCCTTAACTTACCACTATTTGAATTTCAACAGTAAAGAAATACATTTTCCCAGAACTTTTACATCAGTGAAATAGACTGTAAATATTTGGTAGTTAGAGATAATGAACTGAAGTGAGAAGTACTGCTCAATTTAACATAAAATTACTTCATTTATCCACTCTCTTAATTGCACGTAAGGAACAAATCAGGAAACGTATACTGAAGGGGACAAATTTAATTTTTATCTAAACACACAACATACAATAAAAATCTAGCACAGCCAAGTTTCAAGTGTAATACTCTAGCACAAAATGTTACACCATCTAACATGGTTTAACCCTGTAACTTATAGGATACAGTCATAGGAACATTACATGAAGCGTATAGCTATAATCGTGTATATAGGTACACCAAGTAATACAGCATTACCATGTATCACTATATATCATAACCATACAGTTGCTTTCCTTGATTCCTGACCTGCTTTGTTGCCCTCGCAGAATAATGGAGGGGAAAAAAAGAACAACTTATATCATGTCAAGACCAAAGAGGTTAAGTGACTTTTCAGTGATAAATGAAGCCACTAGGATTATTTACATTTTTATTTAAGCATTTCAAAGTTGTGAAATAAGACAAAGCTCTCTTTTTATGAAGTTTATGTTCATATATTTATACTATAATAAACTCAAACATCGCGTTCTTTTGTATGTGGAATAATGACAAAACCAGACTAACAAACCATAGAAGGCTGTCATCACACAGAAATCATAGAACATAGAAAAGTGAAGTAAAAATATTGTCTACCTTTTCCACCTTTCCACCATTGATGTCACCGGGCAGGAATTTCTTGCCAATTGTTCTTAAATCTGTCTGAAATTATTAGAGAAAGCAAGAGAATATTAACTTAAAATATCCTGTTTCAAAAAAATAAAAAATTGTAAAATAGGGAAAAGACATTTCCATAATGACAACTATTACAAAAATCCACTCCTTTATCCTTGTATGATGAAAAAAATTTCAACTCAAGAATTTACAAAAGAAATCCTTTTGCTTTATAAATTATATTTTTAAGCACATTTTCAATGTTGATTAAAATGCTTTTAATAGATGAAACAAAATTACTACGTAATATTTCATTATTAAACATAACTGTGAGAACTGTAAGGTTTGATAGAAATAAACATCTTTCTTTGCTCTCCCATCTGGCACTTAGAGAAAAGTATTTTTAGTTTGTAATTTTTCACATGCACAAATCCTTCATAAAAAGTTGGGATGATTTTTGTAAGCTTACATTGTATTTTCATTAGATGTTTCTTAACTTAAATGTCTATTATTTCTTTTGGAAGTGAGATAGACAGCTGCATGACATCATTCTGCAACTGTGCAACATGGGCACTGACAACATTAAACAAAAGAATTCATATGATCAAAGGAACAAATTGCCCTTTCCTCACCTAACACTGGACAAGAACATCAGTCAGGGGGATATGAGCTAAAAGGTGCAGCATATAAAAATAGGAAATAGAATAAAAATTAATTAAACTTTACATATTAGCTTTTAGCGCATTGACATGTATAAAGCACAGCAATACAACCTACACCACGTATGTTTTTTAAACTCCCATGCTTGAAATAAGCCTGTTGTTTTAAATGGAAGACACTGCTGCAGATTGCTGTAGTGAAGCTGAAAAGCCTCCTTATTTATTTTGATCATAAACAACACTTCCAAAAGAAGATGGGCTAAGTAATTAAAAGAACTTGGACACTAACTTGCCATTAATATATGCCAATGGACTACTGTTCTGGCATCCTGATCTAGAACTGAGCAGGGCTGTATTTTAGTATCTGAAACACTGTAAACAATTGGTTTATTCTGGTTTTCAATAGAAATACCCATACTCTACAATAAAAAACTAATTGTAGAAAATCTTTTAGTGTATTTACTGAGTACCTCTACAGTGGACAAATGTGCAACCCAATTTCTGTTGCACAAGACACCCAGTCTTAAGAAAACACATTCAGTTTTCAATCTGAGCCCACCCAAGGAAACTGATCTGCCAGTTATGTATCTCTGAATAGCACACAGGCTTCTATAAACTGTTCCTGGGTGGTCCGTACGCATATCATAGAATCATAGAATTACTTGGGTTGAAAGGAACTTTACAAGATATCTAGGTTCTGACTCCCTTGCTGTGGCAGGGACACTTTCCACCAGAACAGATAGCTCAGAACACCATCCAACCTGGCCTTCAATACTTCCACAGATGGAGCACCCACAATTCTCTGGGAAACCTCTTCCAGTGCTTCATCACCCTCTCAGTAAAGAACTTCTTCCTACTATCTAATCTAGACCTACTCTCAGTTTTAAGCCATTCCTCTTTGTCCTGTCATTACACATCCTTGCAAAAAGTCTCTCTCCATCTTTCTTGTAGGCTCCTTTCAGGTACTGAAAAGTCACAACTAGGTGACCCCAAAGCCTTCTCTCTTCCACACTGAACAATCTCAATTTTTTCAGTCTTACAGGAGAGCTGCTTCCTCCCTCTGATCATTTTCGTGGCCTCCCCTGGACTTGCTCCAACAGATTGATGTTCTTCCTGTGCTGGGGACCTCAGAGCTGGATGCAGTATTCCAGGGGTCTCACCAGAGTGGAGTAGAGGGCTGGAATCACTTCCCTCAATCTGCTGGCCATGGTGCTTTTGATGCAGACCAGGATACAATTGGCTTTCGGTGCTGCAAGTGCACACTGTGGGGTCATGTCCAGCCTCTCATCCACCAGCACTCCCCAAGTCCCTCTCAGCAGGGCTGCTCTCCATCTGTTCATCCCCCCAGCCTCTATCGAAACCTGGGGTTGCCTTGACCCCAGTGCAGCACCTTGCACTTGGTCTTGTTAAACCTCATGACATTCCCAGAGTTCTTGAACTTGTCCAGGTCCCTCTGGATGGCATCCCATCTTTCAGGTGTGTCACAACTGTACCACTCAGCTTGGTGTCATCTACAAATTTGCTGAGGGTGCACTTAATCCCTCTCTCTATGTCATTGATGAAGTTATACATTAACACTGGCCCCAGTACAGACTCCGGAGGGACACCACTTGTCACTGATGTCCGCTGGCACTCTGAGTCATTGACCACTATCCTCTGGATGTGACTGTTCAACCAATTTGTTATGCATCTCACAGTCCACTCATCAAATCCACCTCTCTCCAATTTACAGAGAAAGATGTTCAAAGGGACTATGTCAAAAGCTTTACAGAAGTACAGATATCCAGACTTCTGCAGCCCTTCACTTGTTCACTGATGTAGTCATTCCATGACCGAATCTACTGGGTTGGTCAGGCAGGACTGGCCCTTGGTCAAGTCTCCAGTAATGTATTTTGCAATCAGAGCAGCAGGAAGGGGACACAGCTTCTACAAACTCTTTGTAAGATGTTACACAAAATAAAAACATTTGAAGAACTGAAGGTACATTGCTATTTCATACTTAAGCAATTCACACTCAGAGACATAAAAAAGGAAAAAAGTTCATCTGACTTCTTGATTTCTTCTGCCTGAAATGTGCCTCTAGCAGTCAAGGAAGGATTTGTGAATTTGTAAGAAGTTGAATATAAGTTCACTGTTATCTTGTCATTAAAGACACACTGCTATTCCCTACTTACCCAACAGACCAGTTAATCTTCTGGGTATAAAAACAACGGACTTAATGACAAAAACAGTGGTAAGGAATTAAATTGGGTTTTGGAGTACTTGTATAACATTTTCAGTTTATTTTACTTTTATTATCTATCAAACAAGCCAGAAATGACAACACAGTCACAAATTATCATGTCGTACTTGTTCCAGCAGATGATTATATGCAGGGTAATAATATCCAGCAACTCACAAGTATTTTATTTGGGTTTTTTATAAAGCAGTAATGCATTCTCATATATACAATCATGCTACTAGGGTCCAGAAACCAATTGCTTACCCTCTGCATGTTTTGTATTACATTCCTTGCATCTTTGCATTATAATTTTGCTTTCATTATTTTCAAATTCCTTACATGAATTGGTGCCTGTGCACATATGAGTGATTGAACGTATGCTCTAAAGAATAAATGAAATGAGCAGAGGGGACCCTCTTTCAGAGTATCACCTTAAACCAACTGGTGTATAGGAGAATGGATAAAATAACCTTTCACATATTCCATTAAATCACTTTTTTTCTTAAGCCCTCTACTACATTGATTTTTTTCCCCATGAAACTATATGTAGTTATTACAAAGGACAAAGTTTACATTAAACCATATATAGCACATACAAGCTTTAAAACATTTGATAAAAAGGTTTACTGCTTCAAAGATGTTTCTCTATCTTGTATATTCCTGTGTTAATATGGTGGCAGGAATAATGTCTACTAATCCAGATATCTACAGTAAAGCAAAAAACCTGTTCGTAGTTACATAAATATGTATACAACAGGATGTATAGCTTGAATGTGCTTTAAGGACTACCTTGTCCAGAAGTCAAACTAAGTAAGAGTTTTTTTATTCATCCCAACAAACATGTTTTGGACTACAGTTTCGTACTCATGTCAGTACACAGCACTTCCAATCGTATTACTGCTTGTACTTTGATTTCAGTTTTACATTTCATAAAACAAAAAAGTATTTTCCTACTGCAAAATCTGTTCAATTTTTCTGCTACAGGTTTCACAGTTTGAAAATAAAACTCACAATTCATACAGGCAAGGAGATAGGTACCTTGTCCTTTACATAAATCACACAGAAAATGGTGCACTTAATTAGACACACAAACCTATACTCAAGCCATTAGTTATATCATTTTTAGCATGATTTGTCAGAAAAAAAGATTTATCATAACTTACATTAAGGGCAACTAGGATAATATCATTTGTATTAACTTTTTCAGATGAACTTAAGCAAGCTTCAATTCCTTCATCTGAAAGATACCTGATAAAGAAAAGAAAAAAATTAGAATATCACAAGATGCATCCATTAGATAAACTTTTTTTGGTATATGAGATTGTTATTTAGTTCCTATCTTTTGTGCTGTTGAAGCATAGATGTAAAAATACTTGAAAAATGACAATATAATCAGTTTCCTTACACCGAGAGGAGGTGAAGAAAGAGATTTCTTCTTCCATATATCTAAACAAGAGAAAATTAAAAAAAAAATGCAAATAAGAAAAACAAGTGCTACTTACAAAGTAACAGCGACCATCATGAACAGGGTAACACTATGCTATTCATGCCCATGCTCTCAAATTATAGGAACCTGGTTTCAAAAATCCATCATTTGACCTTTCCTTGATGTAAGTGGCATACTTTCTTTTCCTCATGCATTTGCAAGGAAAAACAAAGCAAAACAACAAAAAATAGCCAACTCCCATCCCACTCAAAGCACAACCACATCTATTTCTAAAACACAAGGCTGTACGGTTAATGCCTCAAGGGCTGGGGCACACAACACTGCTATCCTAGAAAATGTTTTTTGCTTGCCTGAGCTACAAAAAAACTGGTTAAAATGGAAGTGCATTACAGTGTATGAATAGTCAAATATGGTCAAAAAGATGAAATAAGAATAAAAATCTCCTTCACAACCATATTTGGAAAGGCTGTTTGTGAGCCTGATGGTGGTAGTCCAGAATCAGTAGCTTTCTGCAAAAATTTTGTAACTATACAATAACTTTTTTTCATCTGAAAACTAAGTAATTTCGGAATTCATTACCTGAATCAATTTAAAAGGGATGACCTATTCTAACCTCCAAAAAACACTTCAAAAAGCATAATTTTAACTTAAGTGGTCAGAAATTGTGACATTTGTTGTTCATTTTGCCTAATATAACATATTTGCAGTTCCAATTTTCATTTTTATGTAGCTGGCAGCCTGCCTTCTCTGCACAGCTCTTCATTTTATGTAAATACATCACAGCAACCATTAAATAATTGAGATTTGCGAGATACTCAGTCTGAAACACAGTACTTTCTCAAGCAATATTTAAATAACTACCTACCAAGAAATCACCATTTCCCAGATAATAAAAGAATTATTTGAGAAACAAAGAGTAATATACATTAAGAAATACTAAAAATAAATATTCCTGGGTGTTTCAAGAAAATAACACCTAAACAAGGCAAAACACTTGAAGGAAAGTACACTTGACAGATCTTTTTGATTTTAGGCCAGTTATCTTCTCTAGTACTCCTAGTGTTCTCATACTAAGTAATGATCCCAGTTGTGCTCTAACCCAGACCATTGATGGGATGTAACTGTTCAAGCTGGACACTGGCATCTAGCAAATCCTAAATCAGTAGCCTCCCATCACCAAAAAGAAAAAAAAATCCAAACAACCCAGGTGCACTGAAAGGTGAAAAATGCATTTATAAAAGCAAAAGAACAAACACCACTGTTTTTCATATAAAAGGCAGATGCTTGAGAGGAATAAGGTGGTGAGATTTGGTGGCTTGTATGGCAATACAGGATATCCCAGCTGTGCAACTCTGAGCTTGAGTACTGTAATCTGTGAAGATTTATGTAACTACTGTGAATTAACAGATCTCATCAGCTGGAGTCAAAATATAAAGTGGAAGAGCATTCCCATTCTGTGCCAGAGGAAAAAGATACATCCAACAGACTGTCCTGCTCTCGAGGTTTCAACCATGGCTTAATTACACCAACAGACTTCCTAGAAAGAGCAGTATCATAAACTCTACAAATTTACCTTCTGTCATCTTTAGCACAAAACTAAACATAAGTTTAACAGCAGAGGTTAGGGGGAGTATCAAATCCATAAACTGAGTTTTACACTGGTGGCTAAGTTGAGGAAGGATTCCTCCTCTTCTGTTCCAAATGTAAATAAAGTCATTCTTCGTTCTACTAAAGTTAGCAGGACTGCACTTCTCTTCCAGAGTTACTTAGCTTAGTACTTCAATTTAAGTGCTACCATTTTCCACCAAGAAAAAAAGGGGTTTTAAAGAATGAATAAACAATAATCTGACCTAGAATTAAACTTTCTCTATATAGGACAAAATTAATTCTGCTACTACAAAATTCACTGCTGAATCATGTTTTACTTTCTCACTTCAAAGTGAAGACTGAATCACAGCTGTCAAAATCCCCCTCTGCTTTAGTCAACATTTTCAGCTTGTAACTTTTTATATGTAAATTTATATATAAATTTTCAGTTTAGTTTGTCTCATTACTTTGGAGAGTTTCTGACACAGAAGGATAAGGAGAAACTCGCTAGAGAAGACCACTAATTTTGACTTGTGCTAACTCAAGCAATAACAGTTAGCAAAAACACTGCCCACCTGACTGAAATCTCTGCCAACCTCACTGAGGCACAAATCATGAAATACCACTGGGGATATCTGTTTCATTTAAGCAAACATCAAAGCTTTTCACCAAAAAACTGATTGACTTGGTTAGTAAAAATTTTCAAAGCAAAACCTGCGAACATCTATGTAGGGAGGATGTTTTATAGTTTGGGATTCATCAGTTTGGTTTTTTAGATGCTTTTTACGTGAAAGCGTAAATTACTTAAATGCAAAAGATCAGGATCAAAATTACTTTCAAGGGAAAAAAAAAAAATCAACAACTCTGTCAGCAAAGCTTTGCTGAAGAAAGTCAACAGACTAAAAAAGAGCTTTCCAGGAATGTGGATTGTGAGGATGCAAAACCACAGACTTATAAGAAATGGTCATAAATGGGCCAGGGAACAAACCACAGCCAGAAAACATTGTAGGCCGGAATTAGCCAAAGCACAGATTTCTTCTTTGTTAACAGAAGCTTGGAACAAGTGTATGTCAAATCATTCTTTTCCACCTTGCCCTAATAACATTCTTGTACAGATGACTTTATACAGCAACAAGTACTCCAAATAGGGGTTTAGATTTTTCTTTACAACCTTTCAGAAAATTCTTATTTAAAATAAACTTATTTTCTCCTCATTGTTTGTACAGTCTCCTACAAAAGCTATTTAAGTTTCAGTTTTGAATATTTCCTACTACAGGCCCACAAATTATTTCAGAAAATAAAAATCAGTCTTTTTATAAAATTTATTTAAAAATAAATGTATTGTTACAGAAAACATACAACTATCTCTCTCAAGTGTGAAAAGGGAGTTACAACAGACAAAGTTATCTCTTCAAATGGCATAATCCTTCCCCCCACAACACAAGGATTACTAAGTCTGAATTTCTTTTTCCAGGCTCTGAAGTATACAAGAGTCCCCTTTTCTATAATAAGGGCATGTGATATGCTCAAGGAGGACCTCTACAGCATAAGGCCATTCAATGTTTTGTTCTCCATATTAGACCAAGAGAAAAAAAAATCTGACCCGAACAAAGCAAGGACAGTAAAAAGCTGCTCTGGAGTCAAAGAAACCAGCCCTGCAGCTTTGTGTCTCTACTACACTCATTCAAGTGCATCACATCTTCTGCATTACCTGTTCTGCCCATTTTGCAAAATACCATGACCTATTACAACCCCAGATAACAAAAGGTGAAGTGCAGTGTGATCCTATTACATTAATCCAACACATTTCCTATTGCCAAGGGGTAGGAAGCAATCCTAAACCATACATGAACCAGATCACACTGCTGAAAAAGCTCACAAGCTCCCAGCTCCCAGGATGTATCTGGCAGTATCTGGCACTGCTATACAAGCAGTGTCTTTGCCAATTCCTCCTCTCTACGCCTCCATCCCAAGCTGTCCCCACCTTTTCTTTATAAAGCAAGGGGGCACTGAGGACAACCTGGCACACAAATTCCGCTGCCACAATCAACAAACTTCCCTTTGTCCTTCCATAAACAAACATTTCAGAATTACGCACTTGCACTTAAAGTGAAGGAACAAATAAATAAAAGGTAAAATAAATGGGTGAGAAGCATAGAGTGAGCAGCAGCCAAGCTTCACAAAGCTCTCCAAGAAGTCCAAGGCAAGCCAGTGGCTGATCATTGACATCTTACACTGACAGCAATGATAGAAATTATTTCCTTAACATACAATGCAGATAATACTACCTGGGAAAATATGCCTTAAAGATTTAAATGGAGGCAACTGTGTCCAAACATGCAGATTAATTTTTTGCTTTATCCACCAAAATCTTAAGCATCCTAAACAGATGTTTATGTTTTTGAGAAAATAAATAAACAGATTCTTTTAGAAGAGTTTAAAACAACCACAAAAAAAACCCCAAACAACCAACCAAACAAGGAAAAAAACGCACACAGTCATCCCCCACTCATACTGAACTTTCCACTATGAGGATTGGTAAGTAGCTACACCACAAGAACCTTTAGTTTCCAAGAAATAAAGGTACTCACTAGACTTCTTTCATGCACGTCTTAAAACAATCTTAAAAGTTACATATTGAAGTCATGAAGAAAATTGCATTGATTTCAAGGGAATTTTAGTAAGTAGTGCTGCATGAATCACTCAGGGATTCTGTAGCCTTGGAACATTAATACAAATTAAAAGAAAAAAGAAATAAAATCACAGTTTACAACCAAATGGGCATAAAGCTGCCACAAGTGGTTGAGATGGTTATTTGTGGAGCATTCTCGAGAGAAAGGAAATCAGAAGAGAGGAAAATAAATGTTTCTACTGCAATTCCTTCGCATTATGCTTGCAGAAACCTGAGGGATATCTCACCTATTCCTCCCCCCCATCCAGTTCCACTCATCTGAGACATGTAGCAGTACAATACTCTTAGCAACAGCTTTTGTCAGAAAAACATCTACTAGAAAGTACCTGCATTCTTACCTTCAAAGGAAACATTAAGACAAAGCCATTGGTAATGAATCAGCATTTTCCATGCAAACCATTCACATATAAATCCAAATCTACAATTTTTCTCTCAAAATGTTCTCAATAAGCTTCGACAAAGAACAGACTTTGGTAATTCTTCCTTTGTAATACACAGACAAACATATTACATCAGTGACAGGCAGAGCTGTTTTCCCACAGCTCCTTCATATCAAGTACGATATCAATTTAATAACCCACTTTTGCACATTATAGGTGTGCACATTCTCCTTTTTGGTATTTCCCATTGCTGAGGGATATAACTGTAGTACCAGTCTCAGCTATGCCTCTATTTATCTCACTTCATGTTCTGCTTTACTTCATAAAGAACAAATTACACCTGACACGGCCTAAACAGACAGATTTCTGTACTTCTACTCTGTTACCATCTATGTCTGAGATACTGAAGAAATCAGCAGTATCAAAGGAAGATGCATTTTTTTATTGTTTTATATTGCTGGATCAAACACTTGATCTGTAGACAAACAAGTGTTTGTCTACCTGTATACACACACACACACTTGAAAACGTTTAAAATGAGCCTTATTGTATTATCAAATCCACGAGGTAAATAACTGTCTTAATAATACTTATTTTTCATGAGCAGCTTTCTTGAAAAGCATGTTTTCTCTAGTTATAATTAACAGTTAATGCACAAACACAAATTTTTAATCTTCCTTTTTCTATCCCATAATATTTTTTTTATAAACCCTCCATTATTTCTATCATCTCTAGAATTGATATTTTATTGATCAGAAGCTTTATTTAAGGAAAGAATAAGGGAAATTAATATTAATAAATATACCCTATAAAATTTATGTGTTTCAGATTCACAGCATCATTATATCAGCAACAAACAAACTGCACTAACCACCACTTCTAATGCAGTGTCAGCCACACAAAACAGTGCTTGAGTTTTATAGTAAATTTTATACACCTATTTTCAATGTGTGTATGCAAAACACAGCATGTTCCTTCCATTATTTTGCTACAGAAGCAGATTTATACAATCATAAAAAAAGGTAAGGTAAGGTTTTAAAGGAAAAAAAATGATCGAAAGTTTTCAAATTTCTGATACTTGGTAACACTACAATAAAAGAGAGAACAATTTAAACAGTAAAGCAACGGACAACTTACAAGTCTGCACTAGTATGAGACCACCACTGGGTGCCACTGTTGTTCCATAACAGAAGAACCGTATCGCCTATACCAGCTATTTTAAAAACTTGGGAATTCTCTTGATAGGATTTCAAAACGTTTTGCTGAATTTCAGTTGTATAAAGGAATCACTCTGCAATGTTACAAATTTTACTAAGGGGCTATCATTGGAGCTGTTTAAAGAAGAAAAACAACCCCCATTTTAAGACATTATTATGCTAAACATGAAAAATCAGATTTTCAAGGTTTTTCGGCATCTTTTAACCTGCATAACAATACTGGAAAAGCAACTGGCATTATTCTTCCTTTTAGCTCCTCAGATTTTAGTTTAAAGAACTAAATGGCAAAAATTAGGGCCAACTGCTCCTTTATCCACTTGGCAAAAGTCTGTAGGGAATGACAAACGTACATTCAAGTGATATTCTTGGCAATTTTACTATTAATAATCTTACACCAAGAAACGCCTTTTTTTTTTTTTTTGCAATTGCATTTTAAGACTTACTTTCTACATCTTGTTCTTACCTTGTACATTTGGTATATCTTCCTCTGTATTTTGTACTTACACTGATGATTATTGCTATATACTGTATTTTTGTATTCCTATCACTTTTCCAATTTGTTAACACTTTGAACGCTGATCTGAACTCTCACAACTTTGCAGTTCTAAGATTCTAAGAAGCTTTATCTCGTGTTTGAGCTTAGTACTTCATGCCCCATCATCCAGGTGTTTAATGATAGTATCAAATCAAATATGACCTAGAAGATGTTGTCACCTAGCCTCAGATTTTGACAGTGAACCACGCACAGCCATTCCTTCTAGTATGGTCAAACTAGTTTTATAATTGCCTTACAGGAACTTAATCTGTTTCCCTATTTTACTCCTTAAAGATGAAAACACAAAATGTTTCAATAACAGAATGTACTGGATTATACCAGTGTTGAAAAATCATTAAGTTTTAAGTGGGCTTATGCAAGCAAAAAGCTATTTGACCATCCAGAAAGCCTGCTGAGAAATACAAAATTTTGGTTACAACTAAGCATTTAAATGAACAGACACCAAGGTACAAGTCTATCTTTAAAATATTACTGACATTTCTAAAACTGGTGCACAGCCACTACATCACCCCAGTTCCCCAGGCAGTTAAACTTGCATCCCCAGCTACCTAACTTTTCACTCCTGGGAACACACCACTTCCTTAAGTGCAGTCTCCAACCCAGGTCAAGCTGAAACCCCAGAAAGGAACTCATAAAATATGCATTCTCAAGCTCATGTTCTCAGATGTTTAGCTGACAAAATTTAAGGCCTAAACCTCTCTCAGATGTCTGTGACACTTGACTTCCAATGATAACATGAGCTAAGAAAACCAATGTATTTTTAGAACAAAGCAAACCAAAAGACGTTGTGGTTTTTTTTTTTTTATATTACATAATAAAAGCAGAATCACCCTCATTGCTGTCTCCCTATCTTTCTTTAAATGTGAGGAAGCAAAACCAAGTTAATTATCTAGCAGTAAAATCTATTTTGTTAGTAAAATCACGACATAAGGAAAGCACAGCAAACACTCAGAGCCAGGGAGAAGAAAAAAAAATCAAAATGAAAACAAAATCCAAAAGTGCACTGCTTTAAACAAGACCAATGCATTAGCTTCTTCCTGGGTTACTTCTACCTGAAACTTTCAGTACAAATGGGATAAAGACCAATACTTTAGGAGCGCTGCAGTCCTAGACATATACAAAAAAAAACAAACACACTACAAGTATTATTTCAGTGCATGAGCAATACTAGTCCAGCAGCTGACGTGAGGCGCAATGCAACCACCACGTGTGCTTCCCCCTCAGGAAGCTCCTGCTCCCTACCCAGCCCACCTGATCTTGCTGCTGCGTCAGTTTCTTCCCCTCCCACCAACACTACCGAGGCAAAGGGCCTGGGTGGAACTGCTCTCCCTAACAAGCAGCCTTTTCCACGTCATCCACAGTAACATGGGAGAGGACAGCTGCCTTTTCCCTGGGTCAATAGCTCCTGAGACAGGATTTGATGGTAAAGAGGTTCCTGCTAGGGGTCAGAGGCAGAACACACTCCAGCACTCCCTGCAATGCTTCAAGGGCTTAAAATCTGTATTCCTCTCACGACTTTTTAGTTGCCTTTACCAACCCAGTCTCTCATCTGTTTATAAAAGGCAAGGACTATTTTCATACAAAAGCTTGAGTAAACAGTAATAGTTTTAGAATTAATCTTTCATACATTTGACACACAAAGAGAACTGTAAGTCTATTATTAGGTTAGCTGGACAATCCATCACTCCCTCTCACACCTCCCTGGACCCACACACCACACTTCTCTTTAATTACCAGACATGTATTATAATGGGGGGGTTTTCCCTCCAGCCTCTCTGAAATTACTCTTCTAAACATTAAGTATCAAAAGCAAGTTTTCAGCATACTCTTCATCAAGTTCGTGCACACAGAACATGAATTTTAAAACATTTTAACAGTTGCGTTAGTGCAGTCTTTACAACAGCACCTCCCAGAGTGTGATGCATAGTGTGATGTGTGCTCTTTTTAAGCCTATTTTCTTCTATAAAATTCCTACTGCTGTGAGCACGATTTTTTTTTTTTAAAACAAAAAAAGGTTTAAAACTTTATGAGACTGGCAGCACATCTTTCACAAGCACTTCCCAAAAGAAAAAACAGGAAAAACTTCATTCTTGAACCAAACTTAAAACTTATAGCAGCATTACAACCACATTACACATTTCCAATAATGCCACCATCAAAAACCTCACACTCTCCACTTGCTCTTTCCCAAATACAATATACTTCATTCACCAAATGATTTATCTAAACTATGTAAAAAAACTGTAATAACCAGAACCAACCTTCCTTTACAATTCCAGTTCCCAACAAAAGAACACAAAATAATCACTTGCAAAGCCCTCAACCAGAGTCAGAAGTCCTAGAAGCTGGAAAATGTCCCATCATACAGTTCTACAAGAGGCTGTTTTCAGGACACCTCTTCCAAGCAATTGACTGGAAAGGGAAGAAATACATGTGGAAAAGCCTCACTTGAACTGACAAACTCTAAGCAGGGCACTCTCTGAAAGGGCTGCACAGCTGTTGAATTTACTTCTTATGGTTTCAAAAAGCTCACATTACATGGCCTTCATTGAGTGCTCTAAAGTTCATGTCTAAACAGGCTGAAAAATCACTGAAGGACAGGATAAAATTTTAAAAAATTACACAGCTACACTTTTATGGTCTTATTCATGATATAGTTTTAAATACTATTAGCAGCACTGTGAGTATATGCAAAGGTAACTACCCTCAAGGCTTATGTAAGTAAATAGACATTAAGTTTTAACTTTAAAACAATTACAAAACCTACTGATAAATTCTTTGACAGGTGGTTTGCATTCAAAAATCATCTAATGAAGCATAAATTTTTCATATTAAAGCTGGCAAAATCTGAAGCACTTGTTAGGAAGTAGAGAATCAAGTAGATTGAAAGAATGAAAGCAAACAGAATTCTCCCCAAATAAAACACTGAAATCACCAGCTGCTTAGCATCAGTCTTGAAGGAACTTTTGCCCATCTCACTTATGACTGTATTTCCACTGCTTTAGGAGACAGAGAATAACTTTCTTTACTGAAAGTAACCAACCAACTTTGGTAATGCAGTGATATTCATCAATCCCACTGAAAAGCAGACACAGAAATCACTTATTTCAACACCATGTATATAAGATGAGGAGTGTCTGAGTCAAACTGAGAATGCTATTCTGCTTCAACGGCTCCACACTACCCTTTAATTGTGAAGATTTTAAAGGTATCTAGCTCTCACATCACCATGTAGTTACATACAAAATCTGTGAGAGAATGAGTTAGTAACCAAGTTCAAGAAAACAATCAAAAGCTCAGGACAAATCAGAAAGTTAAGATATAATAAAAATACATTTTAACTGTGAGGAATTATTATTTCATAATTAAATAAAGGTGCTTTTGTGACTTCCCATAGAACTTTATTCCATGGCCATTACTACTGATGGCTTAGACAAAACAACAAAGAGCTAGTGAATTTTATATTTAAAACCAAAAAATTAATGGAAATTTTTCAAAAGAAAAAGGGAGGTTAACTATACCAACTAAACAAAAAAAGAAGTCAAAAGACAGACTGAACAAAATATTCTGGAGGATTAATCTGATAAAAGCTACTAATAAAGACATTTCAAAGCAGATGGAAGAATCCTGACAGGTGACAAGAATGGCAAAACACTGAGATGCAAAACGATTGATAAAAACAGTTATACTACATAAGCTGGTTTGGTTTTGGTTTGGTTGTGGGGTTTTTTGTTGTATTTTTTCAAATTGTTTCTAAACTAATTCTCTACAGCAGGCATTTGGTAGTTCTCCAAACCAAAGTTCTTGTTCAAATACATATCTAAGCAAGTTTTTCAAACTGGTATTACAATATAAAAGACCTTAGAATAAATACAGCAGTGACAACAAAACCCACTGGGATCAACAAGTATTCACTACAAGAGCCAAAATCCAGAACTGCTGTCATGTTTTAAATGAATACCTCTACCAGAAGAATGGAAAACAATAAAACATCACACAGTATTTTTAAAATAAGCAATCATATGAAGCCCTAGGAGTTATACAGACCCTTATGAGCAAGCTTACATAAGCTGTAACAAAGACTAGAATTTGCAGCCTCACAAAAACACTGGGAATGTCAGGCTGAAGACAGTTCTTCTGGCACATAAAAGATGTCCCACTCAGAGCTATTAGACTTCTCTGCAAGATAAAGAAAATATGTGGAGGGCAAAAGGAGGCAAGGAGAAGGGAGGAGAAAGACTTGTTGAAATACCTTTGGGAAGATCCTTCACCAAAAGTTCTTAAAGAAATGGAATTGTTAAGGCACAAGAGAGAAGAATCCTTTCTGACATACTAAAACGTGAAGGAAAGGTATGAATACCATGGTACCTCTTCTAACAGATTAGTTAACAATGGATATTAGTTTGCACTGCATACCACATATTTTAAGGCAAAGGACTGGGTAGTAAGGTGATGATTATATAGTTCTAGATGACACCAAAATCTATAGCTCATTTCTCTCTGTGATAATAGGGTATGATGTCAGGTCAATTTCAACATTAAGAAACACAAAGCACAGCACAAGGAGAAGAAAACAACCCTCACACAATGTGCACAGTCCTGAGCTCTAACTTATCATTAATGAAAAATATGCAGTCGTGTGGTTATTCTCTGGACACTAACAGGTGGCTCAGCAACAGTCCAAATGACAAAGAATAGTAGGATCTTTTGGAAAACAAGACAAGACAAACTATAAAACAAAGCAAACAATCAAAATTACTAAGCAATAGTGTTGCTTTATACAACTTATGGTTTTAAACGCTGAAAATTTCGAATTGTTTCATTTTTAACACAGACCTCCACCACAGGTTGCACTGTGCAGCACAGAAATGCATTCTCCTGACTAGCTGCAGAGCATTCATCCATGAACTTCTTCAACACACAGCAAGGCAAAGCTACAGTTGATTTGATCTCAAGTCCTTGGAGCAAAAGCTTTAATTAAGATGACTTTCAGAGATGTCTTAGAATCAACCTTTCTGAATTATTTCAAGAACTCAGTGCAATTTGCAACTGTGCCTGAACATTACACTTTAATATGCAAAAACAGAGGCTTAGTTTTAAGAAAACTAAGGTGATGCTACCCTCACTTAACACAGGTTATTCATATTTCCATGTTGGGTTTATATACCTATATACATACATTTATATTTTCACAGTTTTAAAATCAACTGAACAATTTCATAGATGTTGTTGTCAGCCCTTCAAGTCAGTATTTTGTTTGTTTGCTTTTTTCATACTTTAGAGCAAAAACTGTTTAGCTTCTATAAACTGATTTGGCAATTCTTTACAAATAACTTAATTAACATATACATTTTACATTTAATTACACGAGGAACAAAGCCTGGTGCTAATACTAGTAAAGAGAGATAAAGATACCAAATCTCAGCTCAGAATATATTTAATACTCTATGTGGTAGGCATCCCATCTTTCTGAGAGCATGAAGTGTTGTAGTTTGTACTGCTGCCCCAGCACAGGTTCAAGGCATATGCCTTCAAATGTTATAATTCTCTTATAGTGTAACGTCCTAGTTTACTAGCATTTATAAGACATACAGCAAACAGTTGATACCTGTGTGGCCTCTGTGTAATCAAGCTGATTACGTGACAGATTACAGTACTGAGCTTTTTATAAAAAGCCAGATAAGCATTAACCACGACCAGCTCTCAGGGTACACAACACAACTAATGAAGTGGTAATTTACTGTACAACAACTTAGGACATATTTTGATCAACTAATTAATTGGGAGGGAGTTGAGAATTAGTAATGTCTCCAATACTAAAACAGATGTGTAAGAAACTATCACACAGATAAATGTAGGTAACTGAGTCTTCGTGTTACCAATATTGATTTATTCCCCTCTCCCCCAAAACAGTCGCAACTACAAGTTCTAAGTGTTATAAAAAACACTTTTAAGAATTCAAACACAATTTTGCAACTGATATTTATAGATTTTTTTTGGCTGGATCTTTTAAGGTCACTTTGCTCAATATCTGGCAGGAACAGGGTAACTCATTCCAGTCTACCAGCACCATCAGTCATCCAAAGCTAAGATCCCACTACTATTTAGTTGACTAAACGATAAAAGTCTGGTATTTGATGACACAGAGCACCTGGACTGTAACTATCTGTGATGTTTCTAATTTGATGTCAGCACTGAGAAACTTGCCCAGACACAAGTCCTTCACTCACAGAAACCATTCTCTTATTCAAGGCAGACACCAACAAAAAGGCAAGATTAGAATTAGGATGCAGAGAAAGATGACAGTGAGGCTATCGAGTAATTAAGTATTACCAGCAGTAGCCTGATGACATAAAAATTACCAAACAACCTCTCTTGATTGGGCATAAAACTATACAAATTTGTAGTAGTTATTTTGCTATCAAATTCTAGGTTATATCTTCATAAGCACATATTTGTCAATATGTAGTTCCAGAATCACCTTGGTTATTTTTTTAATTAATTTAGTACTGATTCTCTTTTTCTCCTGCACTCAAACTGATGTTACTGCCTTCTAAATTAATGTAATTTATAACTATGTTTTTCCAGCTTATAAAATGAAGGTAAATACAGCAATTATAGTGCTTATGTTAAATTATTATTACAAGGTACAGAGTGAGGCTGTGATGCTTCTGCCATTCCACTGCATAGAAAAGTCAAGTCTACTATAAAACAACTAGTTCTCTACCAAAACAAAAGGAAATATTTAAAAATTTGAAACATGAAGCATGACAGAGAAAAGTAAATTCCATTAACCAACTCAAAATTCAGACAAAGCAAAAGCAGCTCCAACATAAACACATCCATGAGTTAGTCACGATTTTTTCTCCTCTCAAAATTATTAATGGATTTGTTACTGCGGAAGTCCATAATTTGGTTTTAGAAATATGTCCTAATCATCAAAATCAACATTTTTATTTCAGTCTTCTCAACCTCAAAGGCTAATAAAGGCAAAATAATTGAGTCTATCATCAACACCAGGTTAAAACTTCTGCAAAAACTAATTTTGAGATCTCACCTTACCAATAACAGCTACAAAGGCAAGGATCTCTGTAAATGCTCTCCTCTCTAGCCTGCCTCTGTTTTGTTCATTTTGTCTTCAAGTAGTGATGTTATACATAAGGCCATTGTATTTCAACATATTTCATTATTACATGAGGATGACATCTTTCCTCGGTTATCCAAATAAACATACACAGCACTTTTAATAGTGGAAGGGTTCATTTCTCTTTCTTTCCCTTCCCTATCTTCCTCTTCCTCACGGATCTGAACAGTTCTTATTACTAAACTGAAGGACTGCAAGAAAAAAAATAAGCTGATCTTATACATAATAATACACAAGAAGGCATGTAAAACACCAAAGCTTTATACCAAGATATGACATGATGGCTTTCACATGGGTAGTTCATAACATTCTCAAAGATCCACAATATAAACACATTTCCTTGAAAGTACACTGCTCTCCATGTCACTGCAGTATTATTACATTCGTACATACAGGATTTACGTTCTAGACTGTAAGGCATGTAGTAATTTATCTAGTCAATGCTATTTTCATTTTCAGTACTGGACACACATTAATCATACAAGCAAAATAAATTTACCCAAATATAATTTGTAAAGGAAAATGTAGAAGTAGGTGCAGAAATCAGGTGTACGTTCCTTGGCCACACCTTGATCATTACTGCCCTTGAAGTATTACAGACAGTATGAGAAAATATTAATAGTTTTTAAAAATTTGAAGACTTGAATTTTCTAGGCTTCTCATTTTAAGCTAAACTATCCCAACTCTTTTAGCATTTCCCTAAGAGGTCATGTTGTTTTCTAGTTCTCTACTTAGACTTCTTTTTCTCTCTTTCCTTCTTTCATGCAGTGCTGTACCCAATGTGGAAGCCAACTCCAGCTAATGCCTTACAGCATCGACCAAGGTGAAAGAACCTTTTCAGGTATCTTACAAACATCGTAACTGATAACCAGAACAGCTGCTTTCTATACTCCGTTTAACAGCATGATACTGCATCATACTCTGTATGGTATACAACAAAATATAATAAAAGAACCCTCAAATTATTTTTCCTGCAGAATTGCTTTTCATGCATATCTCATATGATATGCACGTGACTAATCCTAGCTGCATCCACAAAATCATCTGCATTAAAGCTATTGAAATATATTGCCTTTGTTTCCTTTCCATTCCATATCCTTTTCAGAGTTAATTTTAAATTCTAAAGACTTGCTGCTGAAGTGCTTGCAACCCTTCAGGTTAGACATTGTCTCATACTGTAAGTAATCTCCCATCTTACAAGGAACTGCGTCTGCTGTATATAAACTACATTTTCTCTTAAGTACCTAAAAAAACTCCAAAAGCTTCATTAAAGAAACAAGACAGTACTGCTTTTCCTTTGTCAAAACTTGTCATGCCTTGTTTCTTAAATTTGTTTGTGGTTGCTTGTCATCCTATTATGTTTGTCTATAAAAACACTGAAAATTATTACTGTTTACAGAACACCATGTTAGCCTGAGTCTTTCAAGATTCTCATATTTACAAGGGAAAAAAAAAAACTAAAGGAGCAGTAACAATAGCAAAAGCCCATGAATCTTTTCTCCCAATGTTCTTCTGCTGCCACATTTACAGAAGTGTGAAGTGTGAATCATTCAATTTTACATAAAGTGAAAAGCCGGCATTTTGGAAGTAATCTTGTTACCCAACTATAGGCACACAATCTTAACCTAATCCTGGATGAAGATAATGCAGATGAATACATCAAAGACATAAAATGAGAAAGGCAGAATACTTCATAGAGTAAGACCCCTGTCTTAACCTGTTCCCCATGATACTTCTTTGAGGACATAAAAAATTATCTTCTGGAAAAAGAAGCCTATTTTTTCACCTCTAGTTAATACGAGAATACAGAAATAAAAAATCCACAATGCAAAACATTTTTTTGCCTCAAAATATTTGCCCTACTGTTCAGCTTTTGGAGAGAGTTGGTCATTTAAACTTTCCCTATTGCTGATTGCTAATAATGTCTGGGCTATATGTTATGTGCTAGCATTCAAATATGGCATGTCAAACTTAACTATGTCAGCATACAGTATGCCTTGTGGTGTTTACAGTCTTTGCATGGCATCCCAGATCACAGGTCACAACATCTTTCACTGAAATGTTGATAGTTACCACTCATGTCATATGCCAGATAAAAGTGAACAGACGTGAACTGTAACTTGTTTCTGCACATGACACTATTCCAGTGACACACACCTTCCTGATACTTCCATACTCAATGACTCAGTCATGTGGAATCTTAAGGTGAAAAAAGTATTTACTTTTTACAAGGATAGTTTCTCACAGACATTGCCTCACAGTGGGGAAGCCTCTCAGCAACAACTGCTAGAGGCTTTAATTGCATAGTTTTCATGCAAGCTATCGAATACAGGCAGAGTATTCCTATAAATAGACCAGATTTATTCCCCAGAGACAGCGTGTGTTGATTTGAGATGGGTTACAAAGGTTAACGTACACATGATTTGGCATCAGAACTTGGATGCAGTCTATTCTTGTTGTGGGATGGCAGCCAAGTAGCTGCTGGCAGCATCTTACAGCAAAATTTTTGCTATAACTAATTCAGGTGACTGTACCAGTACAATAGCGAAGAATGAATATATCTTTCCCACAAAAGAAAAAAAAAAGGAAACTATGCCTATCCATAGGAGTGAAACTCAGGGCAAAGATTATGTGGAACCTCTCAGTGGCAGCCCCAATCCTTTCTATAGAGACTTGGTATGCTTTTGCCACCAAAAAAGCAGCTTGCAGGTAGTTCAAGCAGCTACAACCACCTTTAGCTACAAAAGGTAAATCCATTCCTTTACTTCATTTAACAAAGCAGTGTATTTGTGCTATAAAAATACCTTAGCTTGTAAAAACACTTCTGTAAGCTTGTTGGGCAATTCAGCACATTTCCCTAATCCTAGTTCCTAAAAGCTCTCAGGAGGTTACTGCTTTTAACTGGAAGCACAAGGGCTCCACAACCTTCTTAAGCACATTTGTCAGGCTTTTTTATCAAAATTTATGAAATATGCTAGTTCTAATCTGTCCTCTTGCAGCCCATGAAGAAAACTGCTCACTTGGTTAGCCCAAGCTGTGTTAGAGCAAAGGGCTATTTTGATTCTAAACCTACTAAAACAGCAAAGGAGTAAACTAAAAGGAAGTTCATTTTAACATACTCCTACAGCTTGCATTGCTGGAGATATGCAGCTGTATACTGATATTCATCTTCTTCTTCTAAGTACAAGATAATATCATGCTACGGCAAAACACTTCAGAACACAATATTCCCATTTTACACACAGATGTAGCATTCATGAAGATTTATCAATTCAAAAAGCCAAGACACACTAAGCACGAGTGTTTACATTTGAGAGGTTCAGTGTATAGAGAAAAACTTTCTAGACAGAAGTAAGTTCATACACCACAGAAGGAATTCAAACAATAAATAAGCAAAACTCCCAGACACCAAGAAACACCTTTTCCATAAATCAAACAACACACCTCAAAACCTCAGACATGATCTTCAAGGAAAGTGTCCCTGCTTCCACCTCTTCCTCCCCTTGCCTTGCTAAATTGCTTCTCTGCCAGCTCCCCACACTCCTCCAAGAGACCTGAAGTGTAAATTTTAGCTGCTGAACAGGAGTAATTGTGTGTGTGTTGACCTGCATCTACCTTACATTTTGCTTAGTTGAAAACTGAAAGAATTCTGAGACCAAAAGTTTGTTCACTTTTTCCAAACTCATTACCTCTTCATATAAACCTTGCCTTTCCCTCTTTAGGAAGGGATGTGCAGCATACAACAAAAAGCAGAGATTATAAAACCCTAGGTATTTCTTAGCAAAAGAACAAAACTTTTTTTTTTAATTTAATTAAAGCCAACTCTTATCTGCACCTGAGTTCCCCTGGAAATACTTCGCAGTATGGGAAAGACACAAATGGGTGTCCCAGCACCAGAGCAGCTTTCAAAAGCCCAAAACAGCTACATTTCTCAGACTCCAATGTTTCTCTGACATTTTAATTCTGCCAACTGTAACTTTCAGTTTCCCATCTAGTATTCAATAGGAAATACAATTTACTTTCATACAATTACAGCTGAGATAATTCCAAGGACTGATTGAAAACTATTACAGAATTGCCAAAAAAGAAGAGATTTTTTTCCTCATTGTTGTGACCTTACTTCCACCTATCACAACCACGATTCAGGTAAGAACCATAAATTTTGGAATTGCAGTTTTATATTGCCTCATATAGAGGTAAAAATACAAACCACACCAAAGTATTTGCCATAATACAATACAGGTGACTTACAATTTTGCAGGATTTATGAAGGTTTTAGAGCATTATTCATAGCATCATTAGCATCTTCTGAGGTAGTCACAACCACAGCGTACCTTTTCTCTACAAACTTAGACAGTGTAAACACACCCAGAAAGCTCACCAGTACAACTATATCCATTTACTTAGAAACTAAGCTTTCACATTGTCGTACTGTTTTCTCAAGTATTTGCTTAATTTGCAATGACATGTTCATACCTATCTGCTACTATATAAGCAGTGTAACAGAATTCATGAAACCTCACAGCACAGTGAACTAAAAAAAATTTGGCACCAGGCTGTGGTGGGTTGACCTCAGCTGGACGCCAGATGCTCACTAAAGCAGTTCTATCATTCCTCTCTTCATTAGGAAAGGGAAAAGAAAATATAATGACAGGCTCATGGGTCTAGATAAGGACAGCAAGAGATCACTCAACAATTACCATCATGGGCAAAATAGAGTTGACTCAGGGAAAAATTACTTTATTACCAATCAAATCACTGCAGAGCAATAAATTAAACCGAACCTTAAAAACACTTTCTCCCCACCCCTCCCTCCTTTCCAGCCCAAACTTCACTCCTGATTTTCTCTACTTTCCTTTTCCCAGAAGTGCAGGAGGATGGGGAATGGGGATTAAGGTCAGTTCATCACATGCTGCCTCTGCTGCTGCTGTTTCCTCCTCATACTCTTCCCCTGCTCCAGTGTGGGATCCCTTGCACAGAGGAAAGTCCTACACGAACTTCTCCAACACGAGTCCTCACAGGTTTCAGTTCTTGACAACCTGCTCCAGTGCAAGTTCTTCCCTCTGTGGATCCACAGGTCCTGCCAGGAGCCTGTTCCAGGCTGAGCTTCCCATGGGATCAGAGCTTCCTTTGGGCATCCACCTGTTCTGGCATTGGGTCCCCCAGGGCCTACAGGTGGATCCTAGTGAACCTCCATGGGCTGCATGGGCACAGCTGCCTCACCACGGTCTGCACCACGTGCTGCAGGGGAACCTCAGCTCCAGCAACCTGGAGCACCTTCTCCCCCTCCTTTTTCACTGACCTTCATGTCTGCAGGGCACATGTATCCTTACTTCTCTCCCTGGCTGGTATTTGCTCTGGCACAGTAACTTTCCCACCCTACTTAACAGCTATTCCAGAGGTGCTCCCACTGTGGCTGATGGGTCAGCCTTGGCCAGCAGCAGGTCTATCCTGGAGCTGTCTGGCGCTAGCTCTGCCAGACATGGGGAAGCTTCCGGCAGCTTCTTACAGAAGCCACCCCTGTAAGCCCCTGCTACCAAAAACTTGGCCAGGCAAATCCAATAAACAAGCTGTCATACTTTAAGTCTAAACACGATAGAATTATAGAAGGGCATGTTATATACTTTTTACAAATGAAACAACATGCTTGGAAAAAAATTTATGTTTTCTTTGTATAAATAGCTGTAGTTATCAAAATTTTCTACTTCAAAAAGTAATTTATTTACAAGCTAATGGTAATCAACAATTTATGCAAAAATTTTCAGTTCAGACTGAAGATTTTAGCTTCCACAGGGAACTGAAGCATTCAGACAGCACAGGAACATGCCAAAAATTAAGGTACTCCAGTAAAAAGGATCTTGAAACCTTCATGTGCTCAATTTAAACAGCTTTTTATGAAGGTACCTAGTAGTGCTATGTGAGACATCATCAGCTTCCACCTCAGATGCACGCCAGACTCCTGTAAGCCGTGTCACACCTGCCAGCCCTTGGTCTCTACCAGCATTAGACACCTGCCTGTCAGGTAACACAGCAGAGCCCTCGTGCCTACAGGACTTGGCACTTGGCTCACACGGGCACACTGCCTGCTCTGCTCACAATGAGAAAGCAAAGCCTCTGCCACAGCTGCCATCCATAAAAGAGCGATAACAGCATCTCTCTGCCTCACAAAAGCACTGCAGGGAAAATTGAATTTGAGGTGGGAAGCATTCTGAGACAAAAAATGGGTATTTTTACAAGCAAATTTGGAGTCTTTTTAATCAACAACTGAACATTTGAAGCAACATGGTTATTATACCTTGTATTCAAAAATACTGCGAAGATCACACACACAAAATCACATTCCTTCTTCTGTTATCTTCCTCCACATCTGCCAAGGAAATGCCACAGAAAAAGAGCACATTTATTTTATATACAGTGATATATTACATTTGATGCTATAATTAAAAAGCAAAATCAATTAATATTGTCCACCATGATAAAAAAAATTAAATCACTGGACTGTATCATACATCCATCTTAACTACGGCTAAGCAACACAGAAAACAAATACAACTTTAACAATGGTTTGGGTGAGACCACTGACCCTCTGTACCCTCTGAACTGGGCCTCTAGAACCAAAAGGTGAAGCAAGTAACAGGCACTCATCCATAATTCCAGAGCCTCAAATGCACAAAGCAAGGCCTTACACTTAAAAAGTATGGAATCATTTTGGTTGGACAAGACCTTTAAGATCAGAGTCCAACTGTAAGCCTAATGCTGCCAGGTCCACCACTAAACCATGCCCCTGAGTGCTACATCTACAAATCTTTCAAAAACCTCCAGAGTGGAGATTCAAACTCCTCCCTGGACAGCTTGCTCCAAGGCTTGACCATCTTTGCCATGAAGAAATTTCTCCTAATATCCAATCTAAAACTCCCCTGGAACAAACTGAGGCCATTTCCTCTCATCCTATAACTCATTACTTGGGAGAAGAGACTGACCAACACCGCACCACAACCTCCGTTCAGGTAGTTGTACAGAGAATAACACCTCCCTGGAGCTTCCTTTTCTCTAGGCTAAACAAACCCAGTTCCCCCAGCCCCTCTTAAAACACTTCACCAGCCTCTTTCTTCTTCTTTGGACACACTCCAGCATGTGTGTGTGTGTAGATAGATAGATATACACACACAAATAAAATCTACCCAGCTAGAAATGGGAAAAAGCAATCTGCAACTAACTAGTGCCATCTGAACAGTTCTGATGAGATTCAGTGACCCTCACTGCAAAGGGTAGGCTGGATATTTGAATCTGAATGAGTCACTGCCCCATTTGCAATCACCACAGCAATTTATCTTTCTTATCTTGGACACCTAGCTTAGAAAGAGATGAATAGCCTTCTGGAGGTAATTATTTCTGTAAATTTAATGGAGACATAAGAGTAATCAGCTCAACATAGGCATCTAAATTTTAGACAATTAAATTTGGACAGAGAATTAAACTTGCGTCTACTGTTGGAGCATAACTCCAAGACTACATATTCCTGACAACAGGCATCAAGACAAGCTATGCTTTGCAAAGCACAGGCTAATATTTACCTACTATTTGAATGCAACTGCAAGAAAAGCTTTCAGCACATCAGAAAAGATAAAGCTTCTGCAAAATCAGCCAAATCATAATACTAGGGAAAAGAGAATTCTGTCCTCAGATATAACAATCAGAAACATGTATATACATATTCAAATTCTGCTGAGAACCCTAAGAAAACCCTTAGTGTTCTGAATATCAAAGAAAAAGTTCTTCTTAGTAGGAACTAAACTTGTGCTTCTCTTTCCTCTAATAGGAAGACAGAAACAGCTACTATACAGTCAGTCTTGTACAGGACTTGCCTAAGAAGTTAGCAAATAATTTTACTGTCCTCCACCGATGATGAACTTGTTGATTCACGAAAATGATACAGATTGATCTGGATGATTCCAGGAAAAGTGCTACTTCCAATACCAAATTACTTTTACACCTAGAGCACTAATGGCTGGCATGGATTCCAGAAATATGCAGAAGGGAGACAGTGTAAGTCAAGATGAGTGAATGATGCTCCTTCGGGAAATCAACATCTCCGAACACATGCAGCAACACAACTCTCACAGCCAATAGCAGAGATATAGCCATAAACTGCTTGCACAGTCCAATCTAGAATATTTTACCATCATAAAGTAAATAGTTACCTCAATATTAAAGAAACTCCTGACAAGCAAATAATACACAACTGTATTATATATATCTATAATATATATAATGTATATAAATACATAACGTAAATACATAACTGTAGACCTCTGAAAATTGACTAATTCAGGTGTGTGCTTTCAGAAAAAAATTGCTATTAATTTTTTCAGTGAACAGACATCCCCATAAATTTCTACTTTGTGTAACTGAAAATTGCCACAAATGCTATGCAGACAGTTCACAGAGCAATAATGTAAAAATCTTACAATCTCTACTGTTTCATTCTACGAGCACCACAAAAAAATTCTTCCATCTTGCAGTGCCTCTAGCAGTTTCCAGAAGTTCATTTCATAACTATCATTTCACATTTAGATAGAAAATTCAGGAACTGAAAAATAAAGCTCTCAATTTCTCCAATAGGATATATTGAAAAACTACAGGTTGTTTTCAAAACCCATGTATTGCTACACAGAAATTATATTAAAGACACACAAAGACAATACCAGAAGACAGAGAAAATGCTGACATTAAAGGTCAGACTGAAGTTTCGTAAACAGTATTTTTATGTGTATATACTCACACCACTCCAGGCATAGGCAATACTATAACACACTGTAACTATTATCTTCAACAGCTACTATTTGCAGTCCAAACTAAATACAGCATTATGCCACTCTTATGACTTTTTTGCTACTAAAGATATTGTCATCACAGAATCCACGTAAACAATAGGAAACAATTAAACATGCCTCCAAACGCTTCTGTAAGGTGACATTACCTTCCTTTCACAAAATGGAATTAAGCACAGTCAGATTTTAGTTAAAAGCATCAAAAAATAGGTATTACTTTGAATGCTCTGGTTGAAACACGTACATTATTTTTTGTCTGAGTAGTTAGCATTTTGATACAAATTTAGAGGTATGCACTGAATGTGGAATCCGCACTTGTGAAAATCCTGACTCCAGCTTTCCTCAGTGCTCTGCTTTCATCCCTAGTCAGAATTCCCACCCTTTCACTTTCTTAGCCTCCTCTATATGATGCAAAGCAGTCTTTTCTCACTTCCCATCCAAAAACAAGGAGATCATCAGCAAGCTGTCACAGAGATACTCAATAACATGTAGAGGGAGGCAGGCAAAGAGCACTTCAGTACATGTGCTCAGACAAGCAACTTGGCATCTGGCTTGCCATTCTTCTCTTTGGCAACAGCAACCTAAGCTGTGTGGTTAGCACACCTGAGGGACAGGATACCATCCAGAGGGACAAGCTCTAGAAATGGGCCCATGGGAACCTCATGAGGTTAAACAAAGCCTAGTGCATGGTCCTGCACCTGGATCAGGGCAAACCCCAGTATCAGTACAGGCTAGGGAATAAAGGAATTAACAACAGCCCTGCAGAGAAGGACTTGGAGGTACTGATGGATAAACGCTGGATATGAGCTGGCAACATGTGCTCATAGACCAGAAAGCCAACCAAAATTTGGCTTTCATGCAGACTGGTCAAATAGCCACATAACTCACAGTGCTGATCTCATAAAGTTGCTTTGTCTGTATAAATTTGATCAGAGAACTTCCTCTTTACTCACAGACTTCTCCTGAACCAGGCATCATCTAGTTCTTCCACAACCTTTGCTATGTGTTTTGCTTAATTTAACATGTGTAATCACATATGTCTCTATCTTCTCTGAAGTTTGATGAATGGATGGATGTAATGCCTGACCTCTGTGCTAACAACAACAATCAAAAAATATACTGTGAATAGTCCCACCTCACAATAAACTGTACAACACACAAAGTATTCTTGACATGAATTAAATTCATGCATTCTGCTAAGTCTGAAAATTTTAATGGGTCTGAATTAACTGAACTCCAGCTCCATATTCTATAGGCAATATGACAATATAACATCAAAACGTACATAAGTAGAAGCATACTCACAGCTCCACGTACTTTATCAGTCAGGTGAAATGGGGCAATTTGTAAGCAAGCCATGGGATACAGAGTGGTGGTGTACAGAGACTAAGACTTGAGATGTTCACCTCCAGCCATGAGCAGCATTTATACAACAGCTTTCCCTTGACCATAAACATCTCTTTAAGCTCCTAATATAACTGAAAACTGCAAGCTTTGTTATACAGAAATGCAAAGGACACAGATAAAAAAAGAGTGACAGAAGTGACATAAGGGAGAAGAACAAAGTAAGAAAAAATGACAAAATAAGTAAACTTGTCTCTGCCTTTTTTAACGTCGCTTCAATGAAGATCATTCATTTTTCTGCAGTCTGATGTTTTGTCAGCAGTATTCAGAAAGGATATGCAGAAAGAATGGAGCAATATGAGGCTTGTCTTTATTGTGATGAACAGGAAACTAGTATGACAGCGATTTTGTCAGATAAGTAGCTTTTCTCCTCTTTTTGCTTTAGACTTACTTGACTGCAGCTAATATGTCAGCACATGTGGAAACATAGCAAGAGACACATGTTATCTGTTCAGTGTATTGCTGATTAACTGAAAGTCAAAATTACCTGCAATTCTGCCACCCCCACTCAACTACTTCAGGTTCTATTTTCCTTACAAGCTTCACAGACAGTTAAATTCCAGTCTACTTCCATCTGAAGTATTAAGAGCTAAACACCTTAATATGCACCTGCTCTTGATCTCTGACAGGTGGGACAGGAGGTGTTAGAGAGCAAAACTAATGCATCAGAATAAACACACAAATTAAATTGACAGCTTCTGCTTTCTGGTTCCCAGGGAGAACATGACTAACTTGAAGTTAGGACAAGTTACGGTTCCTCATCGTAAGAGTGAGGAAAGAGTAAAATTTGCAAAGTAACGCATAGGACCATCATCTTCCTTATTTTGACGACATTGCCTCAAATCAAGATAAAGTCTACTGAAGCTATGAAGAAAATCCCCTTAAAAAAATTATTCTCTTTTGATCTGCAGGATAATGATCTGACAATAAACATATAAGTCCTATAAACTAAATCATAAGATCTCCCTAAGCTACTTTTTTTTGGTTTGGACAGATTCTGATAAAATCCTTTCTGCACCTGTTGAAATTTTATCTACCTCAGTCTTTCAGGAAATGGTCACTTCCAACCTGTCTTGACTGAAGAGCTTAGATTCTGCTTCTAAAAGCATGAAGGGATTAAAACCACTTTACCACAGCTGCATGTTGTCCTAGCAAAGAGTAACTGCAGTGGATAACTGTACAAGAAATAACGTTGTATTATAGCACTATATGAACATAGCATCTCTCCATGATTTCAGTGAGCCTTTGTCAATTCCTTCTGTTGAAGTTGTTCTAAATGTTAAAATACAGGCCAAGGGGAAAAAACCAAACCACCAGACCCACAGACTGACTTACTAAGCCTAAGGGGTAATTTCCCTGAGATCCTGAGGTAACTCTGAAGAAAGTTTGATTATATATAAAATGGGGAATGCTATCAAAGAAGACTATTCACAGCAGTGTTTACTACAGATTCACAAAGCACAGGAAGTTGAATAAATCTTTCAAATCCCCAGGGCCTGAACCAGTATACATTTTACCTATACTGAAACACTCCAACTGCTGAACTAAACAGGTATAAGGGAGAGACCGGCACTTATGCCAAATTTCTCTTCCCTGCTTTTGTACTCAAGGAAAAAGCAAACACTTCACAGATTAAATAGATAAACCATTTCACTCGACGTCTAGTTTCTTCATTTTTGTTTTAGTGACCAAATCCAAAAGTTTTTAAAATTAAGTTCAATTACGCTTAGAAAACAATGATTACATATTATACATTAGTCTGTCCAGCAGCCATGTCACATGGATGAATTCTAATAATACAGGTCAATTTTAGCCACATTTGACAGAGAAACAGAGGTCTCAAAAACACCTAAGTTACCTCTAAGTTTCACAGAAATCAGCTGCCGGGTAGAAGCAAGACATACAAATTAGCAGTTGCATTGTGGAAAAGGGAAACAGAACTTGGCTGTCATCCATCTTGAGCAGCAGCAATCAACCGGTCAATTGAAGCACTCGCCTAGCTCCAAACCAGCCATAACACAGATTGGTGCTTGCCAAATGCAAGGGACGTGAGAGGAAGCCCAATGTGTTCTGGGGCAGGACAAACCACAAGAAGGAAATAAAGGCATGATAGCACAGAGGCGCTGGAGAGCACCAAGGGCACTGCAGCAGTCACAGGAGTCAAAGGGAAAAGTTTACAATAATTAGTTTAGTTTTAAGAGTGAAGAGCACAAACTCAAAGACAACCACACTTTCAGATTTCCACAGCTCTGAAAAGCTTGTTTTGTTTTTCAGTTCAGCAGTGGAGTCAAGTAACCATAAGATGCTATGACTCAAAACTGGACTATATACTTGCTTTAAAACAAGAGTTTTAAAGCTTATGCTCTAATATCCCGAAGTAATAGTGAAATCAAGTATGTGCCACAACATTTACTATGCAATACTAAGCTACAAGGTACATAGTGAAATTTACACCTGCATCCTGTAGAAAAATATAATTCACAGTTTATGATGGGGACAGGCAAGCAAGAACCAGCAGAGGTAAGACATCTCAAGCAATAACCACCTCTAGGGCTGACAAGTAGGAACGGATGACACCCTCCATCTGCCAAGTAGTAAAATGGGTATATCATCTTCACAGAGAGAGATGGCATGATAAAGCTAAACCTTTTTACTCCGCATAGAAACATACCCACATCCAGTCACCAATTCTAACAGAAGCCTGTACAAGCTAAGTCCTACCTCTTGCAAGACCCTGAGATTAGCTCAGTTTGTTAAAACGAAGTGCTAATAACCAAGGTTGTGGGTCTGATCCCTGTATGTGTCATTCACAGAGTTGGATTTGATGATCCTTGTGGGTCCCTTCCAGCTCAGAATATTCTGTGATTCTGACTCAACTGCAAATGACTATTGACACACTCACACTCAGCCTTCTATCCAAAAATCACAAGTACATAATGGGCTAAAAGGCACCACCCAAAGGCCACACATTTGCCATTTTGAAACTTCCATGTAACCTACCATGGACTATATTTATCTTAATAAGCTGTTAATTAACTTTTTTGTTTTGAGAGGTAGGAGGTTGAATAATACCACATCTGCATCACATCACATTTTCTCAGTCATTTGGTACTCTTCTCTATAATGACAGAGATTCAATATGTATCTCCCTTCATCTTCCTCTTTTTCCTTGTCCTAATCTTCTTCTTTTTCCAAATTCTCCCTCCTGTCTGTCCTCCTGTCTGTCCTTCTCTACTTGACAGTAACAAAGCAGATTGAATGCACAGAACAGCCCAAGTTTCTTCACCACGAAAAAGGTTGAAGAAGGTATTTAACATATCCACATGGTTGCAAGTGACATTAAGGACATAAAAAGGGATAGGCTACTCAGTGTCTCTAAATTAGCAAGTGGGAAATTCAGCAAACTTAGGAAGAGGGTGCTTCACACAGCATGTGAAGTTACTATTCACTACTCTGTAGCTGCTAAAATTTTACAAAGGTTCATGATACATCTGCACAGATCCATGCAGAGAAATTAATCAAAAGTTTACTAGAAAGGAAACATCTAGTTGAGGAAACTGCTGAAAAATAGTTGGAAGGTGGGGAAAGATTCTGAGACATCATCTCTGCACATCTGTCACACTCTGGCTTCTCTACAGACATAAATTATAGACAATACTGGGACAGAAACTTTGATCAGCACAGTAAAAGACAGCACAAGATCATCCCCTACAGAGACTAAACAAGGAAAGACATACATGAACAGAACGATTTAAACTTCTTGGATCTGCAGCAAAGTCAACTCAAAATACCACTTCTGCATAAAATGAAGAGATCTTTTGTGCCGCTCTCCACACACTCCAGTTCACAAATTTGAGAAATCAGAAATTTAAGCAGCTGCCAGGCCAAAAAAGGGCATTCTAGTCATGATTCTTATAAAGTACTTACTTTCTGTGTAATACATGTTCTATAATCAAGTAGTAGATTACGTTTTTTCCCTACACATCAACATAGCTTCTGCTAGCATAAGCATGTCAAAATTGTACTAACACAACTACATTACAATTTAAAAGAGATGCACAACTTAACTTTTCATTATTAAAAAAAAAACAGAATTTTTTTATTTTTTATTTTTTTATTTTTTTTTAATGAGAGGGAAGGTGTAGAGGATGACTTGGTAGTGAAAACTGAACTATGCAAGATACACCATAGCAGTTCCTTGGCCAAAAGAACATCATAGAGCTCAACAATAAGCACCACTGCAGCTGGGAAGTGGCTGAACAGAAAGCAGCTCTGTGGGTTCATGGTGTAAAATAAACTGAACACCAACTAGTGTGCCCATACAGTGGTGAAGACAGGATATACTGGGCTGCATTAGCATGACTGTAGCCAGAAAAATCAAGAGATGTTATTATTCCTCTCCTCGCAGCACAAAAGCCACGTCTAAAGTATCATGTCCAGTTTCAGGGGTCCCCGTTATGAGAGAAGACCCAAAAACTGAAGACAGGCCACTAAGATATTTTAGGGGCTAAAGCCCATGTTTGTAGGAAGAGACAGTAAGAGCACCATTTGGCCTGTCAATTTTGTTCATCCCAAAGAGGACCAGACCAAAGGAGGAAGCAGTTCCCCAACCTCATCCCACTATCTGAAGGTGGTTTAAGAAGATGAAGCTGATTCTGAGCACTATGGAGTGAAATGATAAAGCACAAGAAACATAGGCTGAAACATGGGAAATCTCAACTGGATGTGAGGGAGAGAAAAATTTTCCCAGAGCGGCTAAGCACTAGAGCTGGCCACCCTGGAGATACTCAAAGCTCAACTAGACAAGGCCTTCAGCAAGGTGACCTAGCCTGAGTTAGCCCTGCACTGAGCAAGGGCTGGGACTAGGATGGCCAGAATTTGGCCAAGTAAACTCTTTTTTTCATTACATATTGAGCATCAAACAAAGCAAACAAAGCAAAACCCAGCATCTTTATAAGAATTCCCAAAAATACTTTCTCAAAGGAACATTCTGTGCTTTTTTTTTTTCCCCAGTAAGGATACTTAAAAGTTGGTTTATTTAGACTGGAAAACATAACACAACATTCTCACATATAAATAACAAAAGGCTCTATCTTTAGTAGACCAAGTATAAATTTGATCATTTTTAATCACCTTATTTAGCTTATCAACTGTACTCATGACAGAGACTATTAATATTTCTCAATTCAAGCTGTAAAATCTTATTTTATTACCACACAGAAGCAGCACTGAACCATTACACTACAAAATGAAACTCGGAAATCTTATTAATTGGCATTTTGTTATTAAAGCATGTCTTCTGTATCAGTGTCAAAGACCTGGACTACTTCTGCTTCAAGACACTTCACATTAATTTCAGAAATAATAAAAGCTTAACATGCTCAGTGTTTGCTGACTCAAAAAGCAAGATACTAAGCAAATAACTTCAGTTTTATTTGAAACATTTAAAACAGAACTTTGTCACCAACACAAAGTCACCAAGAATAGCTGCTGCAGTAGGTACTGCTCTTACAGAATTGATTCAAGTACTTTAAGTAAAAAAACCTAACTTTTCAAGACACCCAAGGCACATTCCTCCCTTCTACGTATCAAAACTGACACAAACAAACAAACAAAAAAGAAGTTACAATCTGCTCAGAAGACAAGGGTAAAAGATGAATACTCGCTACTGAAACAAAGAACAGGTTAAAACTGAAATGCCAGGCAGAAAATAATTTCTTTTAAAGCTGTGATCATCAAAGCTTAAAATATGCATTCCTATTACTGTACAATTTTAACTCAGCACAGCAATTTTTTCTGCATACAGAGAAGTTATTTTCAACCCTGCGAAGGTGTCCCATTTCTTTTTATTCTACTTTGTGCTAAAATAGCCATTTCCACGGACATTTAAGACTATATTTATAGCATATTTACAAAATATCATTCAAAATAAGCAGCTTGAAGGTACGCACTCTTGCAACGTAAAAGAACACACACAAAGACATATTTACAATTAATTTGAAAAGCTCTACATCTACAGAGATTCATATATTCCTAAAACTAAAAAATTACTACTGCATCTGTTAAACAGCTTCTGGTGATTATATTCCAGTTGCAGTTCGTGGTTTAATCCAGCAGGTAGCTAAACATCACACAGCTGCTCACTCACTCCACCCCACTCAGCAGGATGGGGGAGAGAATTGGGAAATAAAACGCAAAACTTAAAAAAGTAGAAATAAAAAAACAGGCAAGGTAGACAGCTGTGTAATATCCTCCATCTCCAAGAAAGCTGTACTGAAAGCCCACCAGTACCTTTTTGGATCACTGAAATGCCCTCTCCTGAGACAGTCTACAAGGCATGGAGCCTTGAGACCAGTCACAGTGGGGTACTTTCACCATTCAGTCCTAGTCAGGGTCACTTCAGCCTCTGTGACAATCAGCAGGGAATCACCCTGTGGCTCCAGAAGTAGAGATGGGTTCTGTCCCTATATAGCCTGATGGCATTAAGGTACACTGTGCACTAGTACGCACTAGAGCCTTATACTCCTGTAGGTCTGATGTACCAGGCCGCTGGATCCATCCAGTCCAGTTGTCCCTTTCTTCCACCTGGCTGGAGGCAGAGCCACTCTAGTCCTGGTCATGGTATTCGCTACTCAATTCCCATAAATACATATCAGAAGTGCCTTTATCAAGATCAGGAGCAAGAAGAACCATGCTTCTCTGTCTGCGGAACTGCCCACTGAAGACTGGAGCAGCAATTTTTCTGGAAAACCCCCTTTTTATGATAGTTTTTCTTGCAAATCACATACCCATGCCTCTAGGATCATGGCAGATTTTTCCATCTCACTTCCTCATGCCCTCTATATGATCATGCAGGTAAAACCACACAGTGGGTTGTCATGTGTACCCACTATATCTTCTCTCTTGATCAGAAGAGTACTTACTCCTAACAACAGAGATGGGAAGTAGGATCTACCTCTTTGTATTGCAGTACCGGGTTCTCCATGGCTGAGGCAATGGAGGAAGACAGACTTTCTTTGTATGCCAGAACTGACCAGCTAATTAATTCACCTTTTGCCCCTTTCCATCTTCCCAGGTCCTTGCTGCCAATGACCTGGCATACAACAATGGTGCACTCCATACTGACTTCTGGCACATCAGTCACATGCACTTGACTTCATCTGGATTTTTCAATAATTGCTTGTTGTCCAGATCATCATAAATCATCTTGTTCCCTCAGGTACTGGATACCTCTCCCTGGCAGTCCACTTGCCAGGTTGACATCTAGTAGCTTCCTTCACCCCTGACAGGAACTGCCTCCAGAGGCTGAGGAGTCATGCCCCTTTTCCAACTGCTTTGTCAATGCTCCCTGCCCTAGACAGGAATCACAGCTGCTTGGCTTCCCTACCTTCTAATTCCAGGCTAGTGGCCCCACTATCCCAGTATCAGAGCAGCCAGGTGACAATATGCTCACCTGGGTGACAACTAAAATCTTTTCATGTATCTCACAGCTCACTCAGGGCTCGGGAGGTTACTGCCTAATTTATGAATTCTTCCTCTTACTCCTCTCCAAATAGCAGCTGCCTCCATTCTTCCTCCTCCTGTTCTTGTAATGGTCCTGCTTTGCAGTAGTTGGCCTTGTCCGTATCTTTCTCTTGCTCCCTCTCAGAAGAAACACCTTCATCTGGTACTAAACAAGCTGATTTCCACTTCTGATATTTCACCTTGTGTATATGGATGACTGAAACCAGCACAGGCTGATTCTTTGGTTCAGCTGCAGTGCCTGTTGTAGAGGTTGGAGTGGCCATAGTGCCTTTCACTTTGTCATCAGATCCAGAAACTTTCTCTTCCCCTTGAGGGCACTAAGTATTGTTGAACAGGACTTGGTAAGCACAGGCCAGGGCACACTGCAGTGATTTGTGTCTCTTGAATTACCATGGTGACAGCATACTTTTTCCAAATATTTTACGTTTTTCAGAATTCTGCATTTTTTCAAGGGTGAAATTGCAGAATTTGGAGGTAATCACTGTCCTAGGCGCTTGCCTGTACCATCCCCCACACCTCACCTCTCATAACTACCCAGCCTTGGGGCAAATCTCTGGGTGGTATTCTTAAATAGTTGTTTAACCGTGAACAAGACCTGAAATACACTGAGGAGTCACAGCAACAGGAACATGCTGGTTGGAACATGCTGAGGATATTAAAAGTTCTCAAGAGCTACTGTAATTAGCCTGGAGGAGAAGGGGAAGATGGAGGAAGGTATCTTCCCCCACAGCCAACGCTGTGTGAGGAGAAAAGGCAGACGGTGCAATTATTCCTGCTTCCCGTAGATGGCTCCCGAAGCTCAGAGATGGTGGCAGTGCTGAGAATACACACCAGATCTATCTCAAACCACGACTTTAACGTAAGCCAGTGCTACAAAGTACAACAAAATTGTAACCTTATCGAAGAGGTTGATAACACAACATGGAACATGTACAGCAAATATTGTTACTTATACAGTACATACATACATATACTCATAAAGCAAGTGTTGTTACACAACTCTGCAACAACTGGTAACAAATAAACATTAGAAACTAAAAGAGGGTAGATTTAGATGAAATATTATAAAAATTTGATTACTGTGAGGGTGGAGAAGCACCAGAACAGATTGCCCAGAGAAGTTGTGGACGCTTCATCCCCGGAATTGTCAAGGTCAGGTTGGATGCAGATTTGAGGAACCCAGTCTAGTGGAATCTGTTGCTGTCTATGGCAGGGAGGTTGGAACTAGATAAGCACTAAGGTCCCTCCAACCCACAGCACCCTATGACTCTATAAATATGACAAATCTGTTTTAACACACTCCAGTCAGACCTGTCACTATCTTAAACCTTTATGCCCCATATCGGGTGCCAAAAAAGGACTGTTGTGGTTTAACCCAGGAGGTAGCTAAACACCACACAGCCACTCACTCACTCCTCCCATCCCCAGTGGGATGGGGGAGAGAATTGGGAAGAAAAAAAAAATAAAATTTGTGGGTTGAGATAAAGACAGTTTAATAGGACATAAAAGGAAGGGAAAATAATTATAGTTATAATGAATTAGAAAATACATAACAAGGGATGCACAGTGCAACTGCTCACCTCTAACAGACTGAGGCTTCCCAAGCAGCGGCCCCTGGTCAGCTTTCCCCCTAGTGTATACAGTCAACATGATACCATATGGTATGAAATATTTCTTGGGGCAATTGGGGTCAGCTGTCCCAGCTGTATCCCATCCCAACTCCTTGTGACGCCAAGCCCCCTTGCTGGTGGAGTTGAGTGAGAAGCTGAAAAGTATGAACACCGCTTGGAAACAACTAAACATCAGTTGGTTTTAACAGTATTCTCATCCTAAAACAAAGTGTTACAAAACTGTAAAAAATGTGAGGGTGACAATCCAAACTGCTGCAAAACCAAGTTAAATATCCATAAGTGCAGTCTAAACATGTAAAAAGGAGCATACTTTTCCTAACTGGTAGTATTCTTTCATTAAAATGCTAGTAGTTATACCCATAGAGTTTTAATAGAGCAAACATTTTTCAATACTTAGTACAAATTAAAACACCAGTTTGCACAAGAAAAGATCTGCATTACCCTTCACTACTACTGCTATAAATGAAGCACAAAAAAACCAAAAAACACCTATGGTAAGACACCAAATTATATTGCTTTTCATACTTAAATGTTCTTTGAAATAACAGGTAAAAATCAGGTGCTGAAGCAGTTCACTATTAGGATTTATTCTCATGTTCTTTGGTTTAATTAAGGTTCAATTTAGTATTTTGGCAGGCTCAGGAAGAGAAAAGATTTAGATTAAGGGCTCTAACACTCAAGAGATTCATCCAACCTCCCAGGCTGATGATGTGCAACAGGAGAACAAACTACAGTCTTTATTCTCCCCGCCTTTTTTGAATGATCCTCTAACTCAAGCTTTCACTTCCTTTTCTTCTCCAGTCAGTCACAGAAACATTTGATCTGAAGAAAAATTACTTTTTTCTGTTCAGTCAGTAAGTCAGGGGAAGAAGTCCATTATTACCATTATTAAAGATAAAAATTATGCTATTAATTTAAGCATCAAACAACAGTGGAACAGAGTAATTATTCTGAACAGCGAAAACGCTAGAAAACATTTAAGAGCGGAATTATTCAGTTATAAAGCACTAAGTTCACCTCTTGTGCAGTAGCAGGAAGAAACTATGATGACAGCTAAAATGTAACAGCAATTACTCTTCTAGACTAAATTAAGCTTTTTCCATTTCCTCATGTTATTATCATATGGTGGCATGGTTCAGTTAGGAACTAAAATGCAAATTAAGAAAACAGAAGAAAGAGTACTGAAGTGGTCATAAAGATATTCTCTACCCTTCTATTCCCCATTCCCAAATCTAGAGAAACTTACACACCAGTAAATCATTAGCAGCATCCTCCAAGAAAATCTTTTCCATCTCAAAACCAAGAATAGAGAATTTTTTTGGCCAAGGCGCCCAAGATCATAATGAGCATTAATTATGAATTTCTGCAATACTTATGATCAAGACTGAAAACTTAGTGGATTAACAAAACTCAACACCTCAAGCATAAAAACAGCTTCAAGTTTCTGTTCCCTCATTTACTTATTCCACAGTGATTCTCTCCATTTTAGACAATTCTTTGAAATAAAATTCTGAAATGTATGCAGGAACTGTTTCAGACCAATTTCAGTGACAGATTTCATCCACCATTAGGAAAAAAATTAACCCCAAACTGTTACTTAATTTATTATTTAATGACAGAAAAATTGATTGAAAGCATTATATGCTACATATTCAAGAATG
The DNA here is from genome assembly GCA_035221455.1 of Xenops minutus. Taxonomy (NCBI): domain Eukaryota; kingdom Metazoa; phylum Chordata; class Aves; order Passeriformes; family Furnariidae; genus Xenops; species Xenops minutus. The sequence continues at coordinate 61,547,174 of JAWWEE010000001.1, read as the reverse complement.
ACTATTATGCAAATTCAAATATGCTTAGCTTAAAATATTAAACAATGATGCATCCACTTCCTTTGCTTCCTCTGATTTTCAGTTACAGACAAATCTGATATTCTTTTACATCAAAAATTGTGGATAGCACTCAAGCGAAAAGTTGCAGTGGTATTTGGCAAGTACTTTTGAAAAGGCAGAACTCTAAGCTATTTCTTATTCTAGCTGAACTGAAACTCTCAAATCTATCAATACCTATTTGTGTACTACACTGATGTCTATCTGTGTATTATACCTCACATCTGAATTTAAAAACAAAATTTTGATTAAGTTTTTAAAACCAAGAATGACGACTGTGCTCATTATGCATTGTTTTCAACAAAAAGCAGCTTGATGAATCATGTTTTTACACAAGGATCCTCAACATTCCTTAGCAGCTCATTACTTCAACACGAAGTATGCCTCATTCAGAAATCACTACTCTGCCCAGTCAGAACTAGACCCTTGAAAATCACCCACCTTCTCTTCAGCTTCTTCACTGATGTTTTCCTGCCCTCACACTCTCCTCCAAGTAAGTTAAACAGAAAACTTCACACTTGCCAGTACTTTCAACTATAAACCAGAAAGTGTTCTAAGAATGTGAAAAATGTAATGCTTCACTACTATTACAATTCAAAAAGAATTCACCTCTACTTCGCATTTACAACTGTCTTGGACACAGGATCACAGTTACAGAAGTAAAAAAACTATATACTTGGAAACTCCAAGTACACTTAACTGCCTTGATGCCTTCTAAAGTTTCCCACATTCCAATTGTACAGTGACCCTAACAGTAATTATGGCAACATCACCCAGAAGAAGTAAGTGTAAATTTGCTTCCATAATAAATGGTATTTTCTGTTTCTATCATTCTAACATGCAATATCACGGAAAGACATGATCTATCTGTTGAAGGAGGTATTTTACCCATTCAGTATCAGACCTAAGTGATTTCATATCCCCACTAAATAGGAGAAGAATAGTAGTATTATGCCCTTGGTAGGGGTACAGGATAGCATACACTTTTAGTCCATGCTTTCATGCTGTTTTCTGATTCACAGAAAACACTGTATTAAGTATTTAAACACTGAGATCACAACATACAGTATTTCACAACAGTAGAAGAATATAACAGACTGAAACTTGAGCAGATCGAAAAAACAACATAAGTCTCTAACAACTACTTAATAGAAGAGATTTAGTGATAACATACACACACTGTTATCTAACAGTAATAGCTTCGATGCAAAAACGTCACACTTTTCCAGGTAACACACAGTGATGTGCTGAAGATAACCTTACTAACTCCAAACGTTGATAAGATAAGCTTCCAGCAAGCAGCACGACTGCAATACAGCAGATGCTAGAAACAGCCCCTGCTGTCAGAAATCACCTGACAAGAGTTCTTGCATGCTTTGCTCCTTGAGATTTGCTACTCCATGACTCATAAGAAGCCAACAGTCCACAGCAACTTGACATACAAAAGTCACAACAATGAGGATTTTCTTTGTTCATCTAACAAAATTCTTTTTTTTTTTTTTTTTTGTTTTCTCAGATACAAGCTGTGAACGCCATTTCTCCCTCACATTTTCCCAAGAAAATGCTGGCAGCAACCCTAGACTGTTAAATTGAACACAAATATTCTAAGTCTGGGGCCGTGCCAAAGACACAGCTGCCACACCACTGAGAGTATCTGGAAGCTGTCTGAACATACATAGCTTTTTCTCCTCTGACTTTCTTCAACAGCTCTTTTTCAGATATGACACAGCATTAGAAACTCCTAGACATTCCTGGAGCACCATGAGACAAACACAAAAGAAAAAGCCAGGCTTGACCACAGTCCCCAGACAGCACTCCTTGACAAAGGAGTGAGTTCAGCTGTCTCTTCTCCAACTCAGAGTATTTCCTTGCTGTTAGTTAATGCCCTCACTCCCATTTTCAAAACCTATGCTACATTTCCCAAAGTGAAGGGCTCAAAATGATGCCAATACCAGAATGTCCATCATGCTTTAATTACTTACCAGTGTTACAGAGATTATTTAAAACAGGAACTTTCTTCTTCTTTAAATCTGCAAAGAAGCTCAAAGGTGGTGCATCAGTCCCAGAGCAGTCCACTCTTCCTAAATTCTGACACCTCACAACTACGCATTACATTAAGTAAATAAAAAATTATTAGAAGCATTCACATACCATTCATCTCTCAGAGTGCCTTTCCTTTTTCCTGTCAGCTCTGCTAGAATTACTGGAATTAAATATGCTCCTTTTGCTCTAAAGAAGTAGAAAATGCACTACTCCTGAAAACATGAACAATATGCACACCTTGGAGGATCAGTCTTAAATTTATTTTAATTATATTGTTATTACAATCACAAAATAGGGAATCTATTAAAAAATAACCAGTATATAGGATATTTAATATCCAGCATTTCTAAGTGTAACTCTAGCTAAGAAAAACTTCAGGACAGTGTCATACTTCTACATACTTCTACATGTATTATTTACATAAAGCTGTATTTTATCCAGCAGTAACACATGAAATATGTACATAGAGAAACCTACTGAATATCATCACTCTGTTATCAGTATGAATGACAAGAGTACCCTACTCCAAAATCACCAGCTACCCTTCCACCACCTTGCTGCTCAAGGACTTCTTAAACACAGTGCTGCTTTTACTAATTCACTCTTCTATTGGGAAGTTTATTTCAGTTTGCTGGAAAAGGCAAATAATAACCAAGCATGCTGCTATTCTATCCTGCCCAAGCCCTTCCCTCAAACCCCTACCAAAATCACATACAATGAGAAAAAAAATTTCTGTGAGGGCAGAGTTAAATTAGCCCAAAACAGTCAATCAAAACTGTGTAATAAGCTCCACCCAATCACCTTTTTTAAGTGTTGATATGAATTATTTTAATGACAGACAAAATAATAGAAAATTTTATGAAACTCAACAAACATTGGAGATTATGTGAACTGTTCAATATAACTTTGTCAAAGAGCACACGCATGAAAAGAGGCAGAAGGAAGAAAAATACTATGTCACCCAGTCAAACCCGTTAAGTAACACTTGTCCTAATAAAGTATTTGTATCCCCAAAAGATGGAAAAGCCTAAGAATTACATGGCTAAGTAAATAACTGTTGAAATAAGACTTACATTCAAAATTCTAAGGAGTCCAAAAAGGAGGTTAGCTACAGAAAACCTACAAGCTCCCACAGAAATCACTGATTGGAAAGAATCAGACACACTACACCAAGAAAAGGCCACTGAAAAGGTGGGTGTTAAAAAAGGTTTGTAACGATTTAAAGTACTTTCAACTTTAGATGTGGTGCAAGTTGAATAAGCTTTTTTCTTTCCTCTTTTTCTTTTGTTGAGTACAGGTTTCACAGTAGCAACAACTTCACTCTAAGTTGCAACAATTCTATAAATCAAGGACATCTTATGCTTCAGCTTCCTAGCAGAGAAACCAGCAGGTGAAGTCTGTGTCTCCAGTGATGATGCATAAATCAATTTGAGATCTCACATAACAAGATGCAGCACTAATGAAAACCAGGAGGGTGAGTTGCAGTAAGGCACAGCTGAGATGGAGCACACTGAGAGGGGGACTATCACACTTGCTTTGTCTTTTCTCACTGTCCTTTTTTCAACAGTCTGGTACACTTCTCTCCAAATTCTCACTCCCTCTTCCATCACCTCCAATCAGGAGGAGAGAATCCTTTCTTCAGCAGAACTACAGTGTGAAGACACTTACTGTTCTAGTTTCAAAACTCAGTTAGAATTCCTTCCAAAGCTTGGAACCAACGCCTAGTGCTGATAAAGAGAGTTAACAAAGGATGCAATGAATGTGTATGTTCTGATAACAGCTCTAGCCAGAGCTTTTGTTCTGATCTCTTCCCCAGGCTAGGAGGGGAGGGAAGCCACGCTCGGGGTGGGGCAAGCG
>JAWWEE010000001.1:61510826-61535191 GCA_035221455.1 Xenops minutus | reverse complement strand
GGGGGGTTTTTTTGTTGGGTTTTTTTTTTTTTTTTTTTTTTTTTTTTTTTTTTTAATAATCCACCTGAAAACCTCTTTTTGCTATACTGAGTACAAATCACTCAGGATTTTCACATATAACACTCTGGGCTGGTAATTTGTGGTATACTCTCGTATCTATAGATTGTATACTCTAGGACGAAGATTTTGCCACCAATGCATATGGTGTCCTGTGTGGCTGCTGTTTTTCAGGAAGGCAAATATATCTTTGATAATTATAAAAAACTTGACATAGAGAAAAGAGACACACCCTGTAGTAGTCAGACTCAACTGACCAATGTCTAATGCTGCACATACTCCTGAAGCTTTCCTGATCAGGAGCCTTAACAGAAAGAATGTACTCTAGTCCTTAAATAAAAAGAAATTATTTCAGCTTGAAAAAGGAGACTGAGATGTGTGATCTCTGCCAGCAAAATCTCAAACACAATGAATATTGCAATCAGGGAAGTTTCAATCCTCATGGTCATCATTAAAAAAAAAAATATTAGCAAACAATTGGAAAAGTGCAACAATGCTTTTTGATGTCAGTTCATAGAGAGCAATCACCAGAGCCATCTTCGCAGAGTTCAGTAGACTGAACCAACCCAGCTATCTGTATAGTTTATGGAGTGAGTATCCATATCATGTGTTTGGCTTTTCAGAGCTTATGCAGTCCCATATCATAACAAGACTCCTAGTGAATATGAGCTTCTGAAGGAATGATGTCAAGGAGAACTAACATAAGAGCCCTGAAACAGACCTCCTCTATGTCTGTACCAAAGAAACACCTAAATTAGTGAATGAGGAATACCCTGAAGTTAAGCAGAACGGTCACACTGAAATATTAGTGGCTAAGTCACACCCTTGTTGCCCACTTAACAGTAGCAGCTGCTATGGAAAAGCACTAGGAGGTAAGTGGGAGTGTAGTTCCAGTTCAGACACTCATTATGCAAAAGAAATGGGAATAAATGTACCTTGCATTTGTAGTCTGACCTGTCTGCACACTAGATTATCAAGAAAAGGTTGTAAACATCATTGTAACTCAAAATGGTGTGCTCATAGAGCCAATTAGTAAGGGATGGAGTATGACCTAGGAGAAGGTAATGAGAATTACAGACTTTATGTGTTACCTTATGTTAGTTTAAGACATGGAGGCTTTTGCTTACTTAAATCTTCATTGAAATCACCAGGCAATTTTACCAGCAATTTATGCCAGCTATTGCATCTCATGGCACAGAACGCCATCTATAAAGAAAATGTAAGTGCTATCCTTCTTAGAGGTCTGCAGTCATCTGTTCTATCACATCCATTATATACAAGCTGAGAAGTATCTATATATACATACACATGTGCATCCTTTTGTACGTGAAAAGTCCCTGTTAGTGTGTATTTTCTCTGCTCCTGGGGGGCACTGCCCGATCTTTACAGTTTCTAGCTGCTGTCAGCTGTGCTGCAGGGAGGTGAACAATTAGCTCCACAGTAAAACAGGTGATACAATGCCTGCCAGGCAGTCAGAAAACCACAAATTGGAGGGAGGAGACCCTCTGTACCAACTGTTCATGATAAAACACTCTTAGAGCATATTTTCTATATTGATCACCTTTAGAATAAATGACATTGCTGAAGCTAAAGAGCATCAGCATACAGGGACCAGCCTAAACTCCCACGCACCTGTAAGGGGCTCAGTGCCTCCATAGCCTTCTCTGAAAAATGCATGTTACTCAGTGCACCACTGATCACAAAATTCACCTGGACTCTGTCTCTCCAAACTGCCTAAAATGCAGTTCTTGGCTGCTGCCTGTATGACCTGGGACAACTTAATCTATGACGAAGAGGTTATTTCACCATGCTCTGTAATTGTAAGTAACAAAAAGGCTTGGTCTACCCAAGCACCTCAGTTAGGACACTAGTGAGGTCAAGAACAGAAGAACCACCACACAGGGCAAGACAGCAAAAGCCAGTTTTTGAAGCAGCCCTACAGGTTCCCACCTGTAGATTGATTCATCCATGTTGCCTTCATCTCCTGCCGATTCCAGGCCCAATCCTCTTGGTTTAGCCGTGTTCTCCCAAAACCAAGGAGCTGAAATTGTTGACCACACCTGCCAGCAAAGGGCAAGAGCAGAAACCTGCAATGCTCATTGTGAGTTATGGCATCATTCACCCCAACCTGGTGTGCTGAAACCAACAACAGTGGGATGAAGACTCGAAATACCAAGTTCAACGAGACGTCCCCACAATGCCAGAAATGCTGCTTTTATCTCAGTTTTTGTCTTCTCTAGAATACTCTTTCTCCATTACATTATCTGAAGGTAACAGGTAACTGAATGCAAAAGCAGGTGGTCCTTAGCCTGGATCTGTAGCTGAAAGTAACTGGGTACGGAAGGTAAAGGACCTTCCCTTCTAGTCCCTGTATTTCTAGGTGTGTGCTGGAGTTTCAACAAAAGTGCTGCTCTCTCAGTGTCCTGTGGTGGGCTGAATCCTGAACTGATTTCAGTGCAGTCAGAAGAATCATCTTTACTACATGTATGGTCATATTTTAGCCAAAATACTGTGAATGTGTTATCTGAAGAAAGAGGACAGTAGTCAGCACTCAGCCTTTTTTCTCATCCTTCTGTCGTGAACTTCCCAAAGAGCAAAGACAGCTGATTACTACAAGCATTTCACACTGGTGATTGCTAGTGGGCGTGGGAGAGAGTGCAGGCCTGATCTGTCCTGTCTTATGGCAATCAAGTGGCTATTGTCTGTTATGGCAACCAGAGAAGGAATTGACTTTTCATAGAGTAAAGAGAAGAAGTGAAAATTATAGAAGTAATGATTTTTTTTTTAATGGGGGAGAGGAAGGAGAGAGGCTTGGAAAGGAGCAAGGTGAAGAAAAGAGACAAACAGGAGCCATATTTTCAAACATGAAAATCATAAAGGATTATGAAGTCTTGGACATAATACCACCACCTATAGCCAGACTGTAATTAAGGTGGTTTTTCAAGGGGAAGTAATTTCCACTAAGGCCAAGGCTGAGATTTTTGTCAGACTGCTCTAATTGATTTTGTCATCTAAGTGTCTGCTTCTGAAACCCTTCAGTTCTACCACACTCCCCACTTTCTCCTGCAAGTCACTAAGTGCCTTACAAGCCATGGTGATCTTAAAGATATGGTTCACACTGGCATTATGTCAGCGAAAAAGACAACATCACTGCCGTCAGGACACTCACTGAGGCACAGTGGTTGTCAGGATGGAGGTATTTATATATGGAACAATGATGCTGTTGTTGGATCTGTGCATAGCTGTTTATCAAAATGTCAACAGTTCTGACCTGAAAGTGCAGGTGAACCACTGCAATGATCACTAGGGTATGATGGATCACTAAGAACTGCAGAATGTAATCTCATATAATTATGACGCTTTCAGGGCCCCTTGTGGGCCAGCAGAAAGGCTTGTGTTTATCAGTGATTCTGGCACAACTCAACCTACTGGTCCTCTGGACACTGAATTGGTAAATAGCCAGGGAGCAGAGGATCAAACAGCATATGGCTTTGCAGATTTTACCAGGCTGCAGTAAACATTCCAGTCCTGAACAGCTGTGTCTTGCCTCTAACAAGATTACTTTTAAGAGACTGATACCTTCTGGACTGGACAGAAATCTGGAAATAAGCATGCTGCTGTCAGGGCTCTGAGTGCACCAAGAGGCTCTGCAGCCTCTTCCCCCTTCCTTGAGGTTTGGCTGCCCATGCTCCATTGCAGCTCCGATATGGTGCAGTCTTGGATCAGACTGCTGGGAACAGAGCTGTGGTAGCCTCTTGGGGGCCTCCGGCTCTTTGTTTGGGATCTGCATTGAAGCTCAGGCCTCCATCCTTGAGACTTGCCTTAGGTATGCCTGTGCCTGTCCATGTGCCTTACGGATCCAGAACCACTGATTTGACTTGATGGCTTGACCTTGCAGCTGCTTCATCACTGCAGATATGTCTTGCAATCTTGAATACTAGCTGACCCTGCTCACCTGCATGGTACCTGCTCAGATACCATGGCATTATGCCCACCTGATTGAGATCATTGCCCTACCTGCCTTGCTATTGCCCTCAGCTCCTGGGTTCTTTTCCTTGTGGGGAATCCCATGCTTGCTGCTTCCTGAGAGCTCCTATCCCAGAGCTATGAATGTGGTACGTTGCGTGGAGAAGTCAGTGTCCCATTGGTAGTCACTTGGTGTCTGAAATCAACACACATGATGCAGCCAAACAAAACTCAGACCAGTTGCCAGCCATGCAATGACTCAATGTGCAAGGCATCAATAGTGCCCTCAAACAGAAGGAAAGCACGTAGGGAATTCCTGGTCCTCTATGCAGACTTCTGCTTCCCTCATGCGTCCCCTGACTTTCAAGTTGAATTTGTCATAGCTTTGTCTCAGTGAAATTAAGGTCAATATTATTGAATGCTGCAGAACTGCTCATGAAGGGCTGAATGCTGAAATTTTGGCATATATACAAGCAGTCAAGTTAGCGAAAGCACTTTTTGGGCTTTCACAGATGTGCTAAAGGCCTTATGGAGTAAGTGGCATGCAAGAAGACAGCTCATACAGCGTCAGCTTTCAGCATGATGTAAAATGCCTGCAGGGTGGGTATGGATGGAACACCTTAGGCTTTCCTGTCCAGCCACATGGACAACCCTGTTGAAACTAAGCCAAATTCTGTGGGGTAGGACAGCAACACCCAAAACACTGAGGTGATGGAAGCCTATAGATCAAGCTCTCAGAGCCATATAGGCATAGACACCATCATCCCACATAGTACACTAACAGAATATGACCCTCAACTATAAACATAGATTAGCTTGGGGAGCACAGCTGTGCAGTAAAACAGTGACTACCTATTACACAGCAATATATGTGGCTGTGTAGTTACTCTGTATATGGAGTTTGCCATTATTACTATTAAAACCCATAAAGTTTTAATTTTGTTTATCCACAATACCAAAAGACATCATCTCTATTGAATGGTTTGGGGCACAAACGATCTGGCAATCTGTGTCAGTACTTGACTTAATTGCAAGGTGAGAGAAAACGACTGAATAAATAATTACTGTTTTCTCATGGAAATCTAAAAAGATTATTTTTGGATTATAAAAGATTCACTCTGTGGTTTTCCTCAAGTGCTGTCGTATGTTTGTGCTTGAGGAAAAGCAAGTTATTGGAAATCTATGCCAGACTCCAGATAAGCAGTTGACTTTCTATCCATGATTTAATACACACTAAACAAGCAAGAATGCTTCTGTGTTATTTCCTGGCAATGAAAATATACTGTGTTAGGTATCTTTCCTATTCAGACGTGGCAGCTTTTGCCTACCACTGCTCTTCCCCTGTAGTCTGCAGACCCAAAGCAGCGCAAAGAAATTTGGAAAAACATCTACATTTCTTAAGAACTTTGAAGAAGCAGCAAAATCAACACTTCCAATAACCAAGTGCAGTAACTGGGCATGCTGTTTGCTGACCTTCACTTATAAATGATTCCTTTCTCTTCTGCTTCTACTTTTATTTATGTATCTCTTCTGTTATTGTTCTGTCCTCTGTGCTCCTTCTTTCCTGCTTGTTAGCAAAACACAAGAAACCAAAAGAATGCAAAAGAATGATCTGATCTTCATAGTAGCTTTTTAATCTTTCAAGAAAGAATTGGGCCCTATTTTTTGAGTAACTGCAGAATTATGAGGGGAATTACAAAATTACAGAATCATCCTTAAAGAAGCCTTAGATATTTATAAGTTATTAAAAGCAACATATTCTTTTCCCAACTATATGTTTCATCTAACTTTTAGGTTAAATTCTGCTGTCCTCAAGGATGAAGAGTGAGAAAAAAGAGAAATGCTAGATCCCTGAACTACTTCTCATTATTTGCAAGTATACACTTGGAACTTCCATGGCTTGGATATTTATCCTGACTGCCTAAGACAGTTCAAATGGAGTCCACACAGCAATGAGGCATAACAGCTAAAGGAAGAGCTTTGGAAATGGAAAAGGATGCAAACCCCCACATTTTAAAGTAGGCTTCTGTTGCCACAATTGTTTTAAAAGTTTAAATTCCTTTATTTCAGTGCAAAATCATAAATGCATTTTTTCCACAGCCTACAAAAAGTCCTGATTCAGTGCAGAAGCAAATATATGTACTAATGCAGCAACTATTCTATACAGAACCCAAGAGCTGACAGTCTGGGGGACACAAATGCACTCCAGAGAGAACAGTACTGTTTAGCAAATTAGTGAACCACTGAGAATTGGGACTCACCGTGAAAAATAACCAAAAGTGGAAAAAAAGAGAGGAATGAGAGAGCAGAAGAAAAAGTGATGAAGACCATAAAAAATTGAAAGAATAAAGAAAAGTTGACAGCAATTGAGCCACAGCATAGTGCAGCAATTTGGGCTACCTGTGTCAACTGGAATTCAGATCACTAAAAGAAGATGAAATGAAAATAATTTCTTATCATGAAAATAGTATGTGAAGTAATGCTGCTAGTAAGCAAATCAAAGAACACACAACATAAAAACGTACAGAGAGGTCATTAGGAACTCTTTTTTTTTTTCTTCTCATGCAAATGGCCTTTTGGTTTGGAGGGTAAATACAGATTTTAGAAGGTTATCTTATTCCCTCATCTGACCACAAAATCAGAAATAAACAGTACTCTATTCCACCCTCTATGAAATTCACTGAAGCATTCCTTTAATTATGTTTACAAATGCTTATTCTTGTGGGGCTACTGTGTGAACTGGGCACCTGGCTGAAAAAAAAAGGAAGTTGGAGAGAAGAGGTGTTGAGATTTTTACTTTAAAGTGGATCTCTTTTCTGGTCTGATTCACATTACAGTCCTGCACCGCTTGTGTTGATATAGGGGTAGAAATTAATTAAGTCGGCACTGATGCTGGAGACAGTATGTCATCAGATCATTGCCTCTCTGGAAAAAAACAAACCCATTACTTGTGGAGCAGTGTAACTGCAAATTAAAGGTGTAAGGAAAACACGTAACTGAGGGGCATATGAAAGGCAAATGTGAGGGACAGAAAATGTCTGTGTGGGAAAAGCATTTGGAAAACAACAGAGGAATAGGAAGAAGAGGTATAGTATATGATGGCAAAACTTTGACCTAGTCACTGACCATTTTTATAGAGCCTAATTCAAACTTTCAAATTTTGTTGGGTTTATCCTATTTTCAGATTTTCTGCAATTACTGCTGTAAATTGCAGTTCACCTCATCAGAACACAAGCATGGGCTAACACAGCTAAAAACAAAACAGTTGTTTCCCATCAAAGCACAAAAAGCAAAGCAGCAGAGCAGAATCAACCAGTATTTATTTACCAGCAGTTTTTTATCTATTTCAGTGCTCACAACCACATTCACTTATCCTGATAAACAGGGTAGCCTGCTGTTAACAAATATTGCCTGAAGCAAAACACTAAACAATCTAAAAGAACCTTTTATACCTATTTTGCATATTTATTTCCAAACATTTCCTGACAGCTCCACTTAATGCATTAAGGTGCCCGGTCCTTACTGGCTGCACAAATCAGTCTTTCACGCTGACGCCAGCAGTATTACCATGGTTACATGATTAGAGTGGCTTAACCTGGCAGGTGGCTTAGCAAAATGCCTAGTGCCAAAACAATCCTAGCACGCAATCTATACTTTTCCATCAAACAAATTAGTATATCACATGCTCGGTTGTCCAGATCATAATAGGGTGGGTTGCTTTTTTGTTTGTTGGGTTGTTTTTCCTGGGTAACAATGCTGTTCTTGAAATTTTACCAATTATCAACAATAAAATTAATAACAAACTATTTTCTAAAAAAATCCCCAGTTTACTCACATTTTTGTAGATCTAAAACTCTCAGTAAAGTTAACAACCAAGGAAAAAAATCAAGTATTCCATAAACCACAAATGTCCAATCTGAGGTTTGTATTTATAACTACGTTTAAGGTTGGACTTTAAGTCTGGAAAGGCCCCATACCAGCTGGAGGCTGGCCAGCTTTCACTTGTTTGAGAGGATTCTTTGGAAGATTCAAAGCACTGTAGTATTATTTTTCAACTGATTGTTTCAAAGCAGAGATCCTCAAGCTCTGCAGATAGATTCAGCTGTAAACAGCTGTGGGTGACAATATCAGAACTGCTCCATCATGGTATGAGAATGTTTGGCTAGTGGGTATCCAGACCAAGTCATTCACATACAAAGAGCATGGTGTTCCATAGGACTTAAAGCAATGTGCCTTCATGAAAGGACAAAGTATCAGGAATACAGAAAGTGAAAACATAAGGAACAGATCAGACTTTGGCGAACAAGGTACTGCCAGCATTTTCTTGGATGGAAACTACCAGACTCTGCAAATCACAAAATAATACAAAACCTTAATACCTGAATTGGTATTATTTTAGCTTTAATTATAAAGATATTTTAAGTGTTATATGTGCTACATGCAAAACCCTTCGTTTCCTTCTGTTGAGTGGGGTAACAGCTATGAGGGGGAGCCAGCTCCTCTACTGTCCCATGGCCTCCCGGGCTCTGGAGGGGAAGTCTTTCTCAACAGTGGGGTGTGATGCTAAAAGAGCAAAGTGGGAATTTTCATTCTTAACACTTTCACGCTGCCAAAATCCATTTTCTGATCTGAATATATGACAATGTTAAATATAAATACCTAAGGTATAAAAAAACCTCAGAGTGTGCAGAAGTTTATAGCTCTTTTGTAGTTTAATTCATACTATTGCTCCATATATCTTCTGTCTCACCTCCAAAAAAACTGATGTGTTGCTTTTCATAGCTTGTGTGCCATCTCCCCTTTCTCATGCTGATTTCGCTGCTGCCTTGATGAAGCTCCAGTCCTCTGGTCTTTATACTGTAGCATTCAAGTTAATAGACCCTGAAGCCTTCCTTAGAAGCGACTCAAGTAATTTTTCGTATTGGAGGAGAAAGCTGAAAAGCCTTCAATATTTAAATAGAAACATAAGTTTCATGTGTAGTATAAAGGCTTCAGATCTCTTAACTTTATTCATCAGTTAACATATCTGCAACAGCTGGGGTTTGATCTATATTTTCAGAGAACAGTAATGTTGCTGATACAGCATTTCCAGTTCAGTTGCAGGAATATTGAAGTGGTTTTCAGAAGATAATTTAAAAAGTACCCAGTTGACAGGATGTTTCTTCAGGGAACCATTGATCGCATTCTCAAATTGCAACAGAACCAGAGATAGTCTTCATTTTAATTTCAATATCAGGAATGCCTTAAGTGACGATCACAGCTAACCCATTTTAATGACAACCCTGAACATTTAGAAACTCTTATCTATTCAAGATACTTCTGTGCAGAGAAACAAGAACAGATGGATGCTTCCTTAACACCTGCTGCTGTGGGAGTCTTCTGAAACACTTGCAAGTAAGAAATTATTACTGCTATAAAATGTCTCTGTTTTATTTGTTTAGAGGATTTCTATAGAACATATATACAATTTATTTTAGGTTTCTCAAGTTACATTGTGCTTTTGGAAAGCTGAGGAAGGATCACTTATTGAAGGAAAGCTTATTTCTATGCCTCATAAAAAAAGGGTTTAGGGTATTAAATTGAAGATTTACTGCAACCTGTTGGGTAAGAAGGCTGAGGGATGCACATGGTATGCTACTCCAGAAGTGATGGAACAGCTCCAGGGACAAAGAGCCCAGTTCTTCAAAGCAGAAGGAGTCCCAGTGAGGAAGACAGGGCTTTTTAGAGGAAATCTTTGAAAATTGAAACTTAATGCTTTTCTCACTAGGAACATCACAAAAACATGAAGTGCAGCAATTCTAGCTCACAATTGTCCTAAGAGCTTTCCATGGGTGATCTAAGTGTTTCCCTTCTTCCATATCAAATGTAGCCAAAAGGCAAAAGTCAAATTATTTCTTAGATTTGAAACATTGTTTTCTTCTGAAGTTATATGTTTATTTGAGTTGTTTTTTTTTTTTCTTTTGTAGACCTTCATACCCAGTAGGTTCAAGAAATATAATGTAAATTCAAAGGACCTGAAAGAGAAATATTATTAGAGATTCTAATCCACCTAGATTATTTAATGGTTTTCATTTCCATTATTCTTAGTGGTCAGAAATTGCCTTTAAAAAACTGAGTTAGTTGTAATATGGGATACAACCCAAACTGAAACATCAAAAAAAGAGGATCTAATTTATGTCAAATCCCCACCCCACAAAATACCCAGCCATATTTTCCTCCTGTCATCTTTTGGCATAGATGTTGCAATAATGAATGCAGGTGATTAGAAATTTCAAAAATGGAGAGGATGGCAGTATCAGACACAGAAGTAAGGTGTTTCTTCCAGTCCAGGCAGCCACTGGGGATTAACTTTGTAGCACATCACTCTGGGTCTGCTTTATACATCCACAGAGTTAAAAACTGCTTTTGCATAACAGAGGTCACAATACTTTACCCACTAATTCCTGACCTGTAATTTCTGACTGGACTGGAGGACATCTCTTAGAAAGATATATAGTCATAATTTAAAGGCTTCACATAGTGACAACATCCTTAATTCTCAAGGCAAGTTGTTTTGATTGTAAATTGCCATCATGCTAAAATTATGTATGTTATTTGAGCTTGAATTGATATGTTTGTCTTCCAACTACTTTTTTATGTTGTTTTACGGATTTCACAATTCTCTGATCTCATCCCAGTGTACAAACTGACAGACTATGATCAAATAACCACTGGTTTCCTGTTGGCTAAATTTAATAAATGAAAGTCATTAACTTCTTCTGGCTTTAAGGTAAGATTTCCAAACCTTACCAAATTAAAAAAGATTCCAAAGAAAGCTACAAGTATTTGCTATGTATTTTTAAAGACTAGACAGAAGAAAATAATGTTGCTCCTTACTCATCTCTGCAATAGTGCCATATATAAGCATACACACACACCCCTTTGTTATTATCTAAGGATCACAGCAATTAATTCAGACATTTTAGGTATTAGGTTATCCTGCCAATTTACATGCATCTAGGATAAATCTTATAATTTGTTTTGGCTCATCTGCCTCCTGAATGCAAAGATAAGTTTGCTGTATGTCTAGGACTTGAATTTCAAGAGCTGAACACTTTACAATGTTTGACATACAAGTTTAGATAAAACGTTTATCTGCTCTGAGTGATTAAAACCTGAAGTACTTGACTTATGAGGAGAAGCTTAAAAGAACTGAGTTTGCCTAGCCTGGAGAAGGTTGGGGGAGTTGTTGTCTACAAATGCCTATTGGGGCATGTTGGGAAGATGAAGCTGGACTCTCCTTGAAGATGAAGAATGAAAGCAGGAGATGGACTGTATGCAAGCTGCTGCAAAGGAAATTCTGGTAAAATATTAAGAGAAAAAGAAATTACTCCTACTGAGGGTAAGCAGCTACAGCTATCTCTACCCTGAGGAATCTCCACCCACCCACTCAAAGCTTGACTGGACAAACAGAGCAAGCTGCCAGACCTACTCTGAGTGGTGGATCACCAGAAACCTTCCAGCAAAAGGTTCCTTCCGGTCTAAATAACCTTGACTCTATGACTAATTAATTAGCTCTGCTGGCCCAATTCAGTAGTACAACTGAAGTGATGCTGTAATTTAGGCTCAAAGTGCAGATCTTTCTCCATAGACCTTACATGATATTTGACAGGAACAGGGATTTTCATGAGGGTGCTGATTCCTACAAAGAAAAGGCTACTCAGTGAACAAGAGCTGGATGTCCACATCTTTCATCCATCGTGCTTCTCTTGAACATCCCTGTCTCTCCTGCATGAGCTAAAACTACTTCACTTAACAGCACAACCTGGTACAGTAAACTAGCATAAATTTCAGTTCTACTCAAGAGACAAGTTTTAGTTCCTCATACTAGACCATGCCCTAATTTCCAGCAATGTAGTAGTAGCTCCTGCATAAAACACTGACTTCTCCCCAAGGAAGGTAGAGGGCAGATGATTGAGAGGGAATGGACCCTGGGCAAAACCAACTTCTGAATCAGGAGCCTTTTTTTTTTTCTTGCTTTCATTGCATCTAAAAAACTGTACAAAGAGTTATGTTCCTGATGAAGCTACATGCTGTGCCAAAGCTAAATGTTATTGAGCTTTCTTATCTGATATGATAAGCAATGCAAGGTATATAATACAGTTAACAACTTGGTTTGTACCTGTTGTGTTCACAGGAATCATTCTATTATCTGTACTTAACATTCTTTTACACCCAGCTAAACTAATCCAGTGAAAAACACGCACATAGGAATTAGGCCTTTGATATAATCAGTAAATTAAATTAACTTGACTCCAGGAAGAAAAAGATAAGAAAATGCTTGTCCTTATGAAAAAGGTCACAAACAAAGAATGAGAAGAGTGCACATTTAAAAATTCCAGAATTCAAAGATATAATGGCCAGAGGGGTAAGGAACCTGCCTTTTCTGTACGTTTCTGTCTTTCTGACAGAATCTTTTTACTTGACACTTTACTGTATTCCAGATTAAGGTCACCGTCTGGTTATGTGTTCTGAATTGATATACCTAAAACGCTGCACTTTTGTTGCAGAAACCAAACATACTCTATTGTAGCAAAAAGTGAAAAATAAACATTTTAGTGGACTAAACTACAGCTACATTGGCCAGTGTGTTGTATATATATACATACTCCTTGATATTTTCCTCTACAGTTTGAGGCTCACATCAAAGTCATGTCCCTGTATTGACATGAGAAGTCAATACTTAAAACACTGGGGAAAACAGAAGATGAAACCATGGATATGTGTGCACTGTGGGTTGCTCAGCTAAGGCTGTGGATATGAAGAAGTGTCTTGCATAGGGGTGACAGCCTGGGAACCAGTTGATTTCTGAAATACAGCTTTTGCCATAAAGAATATCTCTTCTGCTAATTACTCCAAGATCAAGTACAATTGAGGAGATGTAAAACTAATCTCAGAATTTTTTATTCCTTCTCTTTCCAAAAACAAGTGTTTTAAGCTTAGTTTTCAAAGGGTCCAGTCTATAGCATCATCTGCTCACACAGCCAGAAGTTTTAAATGGTGTCAATATGTTGTAGAAAGGATACAGCAACAGCAAAGTCGGGCAACTCAACTGGAAGAATAAACAAACATTTTTTGCAGTGGAAGGAATATCCACTATCTATGACTATCTGCAGTGACTGCAGTGAGGTTTGTCCATTTCTTTGAAATAAATCAGCTTCAAAAATGAACAAAAAAATCTTTCTTCCACTTTTTGAGTGGATGTGTGAGTCACCTACTGGCATCCAGCTTGAGAAAAAGAAGAATAAAATTACTTAAACTCTGTCTTTTCAAGTGTTTCTGTAGACTGTGTCAGGTGTTTCAAATTGCAAGTTTGTTTAACTGTAAGGAATGATTTGGTTTTCAGTCTTAGCAGGTAATGAAGTGTTCACACCCAAACAGCATTACCAGGAACCTTCTTTTGCTATGACAGTTCACCCACACCTTCTAACAGTCTTGTTCAGTGACTGACTCATTCTGTTTCTCCCCTTCTCCTGAGGGCAGGGAACAGCAGTAACTTCATCTGTGGCTATTCATCTCAGACCCCTTTGCAAGTCTATTCCTACTTATCTGATTCATCTCCATTTTCTTAACTGAAAACTGAGATTTTTGTTCAAACAATGCATAATAGTATGAGGGGCTGCCTTTCAACTGTATTTATCTGATCAAAAATGTATTTGCAAGTAGTTATAGCAAAGATTCTGCAGCCGTAACAAGATTTGTAACTTGCAGTACTACTGAAGGTGGGAAACATGTATGTGTGTATACTTGCCTGGTTTTCTCACACAGTAATTTAACGTAATACTTTAAAAGTTATTTATATATCTACTCAAAGCTCTAGAGTAATTACTGTAAATTTTTTTTAAAGAAAAAAAAGAGGCGATGCAAAAATTATTAATCTTACTTTATGTTTGGGGACTGTACTAAACATAATTTGCCAGAAAGCTGCATCTTGTGTTTGCAGAGTGTTTATCAGCCTTCAGTATTTATAACAGATGGAACTAGGGCATTCTGAATGTTTCTATTAAACAGTAAATGGCACTGCAATATAAACATAATATTGCGGAAGTTTGGTCTTGCAAATTAAATTCTACAACCTGGCAGATAGCTTACAAATTTAAAATCATCTTATCTTGTCTTTTGTAGTATATAACTGTAGCAGATATCCATTGCTGCATGCTCTGTGAGGGCAATGTTATTGCTGCATACTCTGAAACACAGGAAGAGCAGGATAATACTGATAATTCCACAAGGACCATTGCATGGATTTCATGAGGCACTATCACTTATGTAAAGAAATGAATGGTCAAGCAACAAAGACAATTTCTCCTGGCAGGTAAAGAAATCTCGGGCTTCACGTGGCATTCTCACAATTCCAGACATCAGACAGTGACAGAGTTAAACAGTGCTCTTAGGTTAGGGAATCAATATGTAAGAAGTAGCAGGGTTGAACTTTGGAACTTGCATCACTATAACACAAGAAATACCACAAACGGTATTGACATTCCAACATCATCTCTATTAAGTAACTTTAAACCTTCAAAAAATATTTACAGTTACCTGCAAGTGATTCTAATGGATCTGAACACATGCAGTGTTCAGTCAAGTGGATTGCACTTGAGTACATCTGATCCATAAAGCTCAGATTTTAATTGACCCTTGTTTTTCCTAGTGACACCTAATTATTTCAGCTACAAGATCTATAACGTGCTTGATAGATTTTGAATTTTATCTTGAATGAAGATAAACTTCATTCATCTCAAATGAATGATCAACTTCATCAAACTTTTATCCAATTTCAAAATGGCATTGAAACAAATTGGCAACTGAAAATCTGCCAAGATATTTTTAATAAAACAGTTGTGATTTATACTTTTGAAATTGCCTGCAGCTATTTATAAGGGTTCTTTTTTTTAAAAAAAAGCAGTTCTGTATTTATGACAGTGGCTCATCTATTGTTATAAACCAAAGCCAAAAAGTTCAACATAATGCTAAAAATGAAGTTATAGTTTGTAGCTGAGTTTCTTTGAAAAGGTCCTGATTTTTGTGTTAGAGCACTCTCATCTCTTTTTATTTCATGTTTAATAATTCATTTTTGCCTGTGAGAGTCTTTTCTTTCTGAAAGTTGGCATGACATATGATATTACTAATCTGCACTGTACACACTCAAGTCTCAATCTTTTCCATTGCCCCAAGTACCGTAAAAACACAAGAGAGGGAAATATCTCAACTGAAAAGCTTCAAAATTTCTCAATTCAGCTCTTATGCAGAAAGCTGAATGGCATATAATTGTTAGGTCTTTAGCTGATGGACCACTGGTTTTCAAAAGCTGATGTGGCTAGCAAGACCAGATATTTAATGTAATCTGAACAAAGAAACAGTTTAATTTCTTATTGTTTTACTAATGGCAGGAAGCAATGGAATCTTAGAATATTTCAGCGGGAAGGAACCTAAAACAATCACCTAGTCCAGCTGACTAACCAGTTGAGAATGACCAAAAGTAAAAGCAGGTTGTTAAAGGGATTGTCCATTGATTGACCTTTTAAGCACTGACAGGCTTGAAACATTGATCACATCTCTAGAAAGCTTATTCCAGTGTTTGACCACCCTTGCATAAAGAAATGCTCCCTAAAGTCCAGTTTGAACCTCCTGTGATGCAGCTTTGAACCATTTGTTTCTGTTCTATTGCTGAGTTCCACGGAGAAGAGATCAGATCTCTCTCTCCACTTCCCCTCCTCAGGAAGCTGTAGAGAGCAATGAGATTGCCCCTCAGTCTCCTTTATTCCAAAGAAGAAAAACCCAAAGTGCTCAGCTGCTGCTCACAGGACTTGTGTTTGAAGTTCAGATTTTGTGGTAATAGATGACCACAGTTGAAATTACTATGTATGCATGTGTGTACAACAGAAGGAAAACACAGGAAACAGTAAGAGAATTAAATTCAGAGAGCAATCCAAACCAGAGAACTCAAAGTGAAATGTTATCAGGTGAAAGATGTGTCTCCTGTTTGTTATTTTCCACTATATTCAGAAAAATAGGATTTCATGTACATCTTTCAAAAATAAACAAGATTACAACAAAGAAATACCTGATTGCAAAATCAATTTCAGTGGGAAATAAAATGATCTGAAAGGTATCAGACTGCTTAACTTTCAAGCTATAACTCTATGGAATTGTATCTTGCTATCCGTCTTACTATAGAACTATAAGAAAAAAGAAGTGTCATTTCCAAAATGTTATAGTTTGTGTGTTAGAAACCAAAGGAAAAACAAAAATATATATGAGAGCCAGTGAGAGATTACTGTACATTCATTTAAAGTCAAAATATACAGCTTGTAATTTAAAAGTAAGTTATTCTATATTTAAATGTTATATTTTTCTTAAGAAGTGATTTACCCCAAGCAAAACAGAAATGCTGATTTGTCATAAGAAAGTGATTTTGCGATACAGAAATGGGATATTTTTCATTTGGTGTTATCCTTACCATTCTATGATATAGCTACTTCTTCTTACATTATTATTTTTTAACTTTAAGAAATAATCCTGTCAGTGGTAAACGATTAAAACAACTTGTCAAAGTTTCCATTTCCTTTCTTACCATGAAAACATGTTAAAAAAGAAAAAACACGAGCTGCCCAAGACCATAATGATAAAACATGAAGTATTCTGGGCACTCTGCTAGAACATGGGAAGGAATCTTTGGTCCTTGCTCTGAAGATTGCTGGTATTTTTAAACAAAGATGGTTTAAAGTAAAGTGCACCTGTCTGGAAATCAGAGATCTCTTCTCTCTTGAGTGATTACCTTAATGACAAACCTTTGTTTAGGCTTTGCTTCTCTGCTTTTCCACACGATCCTTGCATGCTGAAATATACAATGGTGCGTAAGTCATGACTTGACCATGTCTGAAAATCAGGGTATATTTAAAGGATTTTGATTGAGTCAAAAGATCGCCTGCCTATATAGGGATTGCATGAAGTGACAGGCAGGAACACACTAAGACCAAATTTAAGTGCCTAAGGGATTAGACCAAGTGGAATGGATTGCTGTGGGGGATGTAGACTGGATCCCTCCTGATGATGTCAGTATCCTTCAAATGTACCTCCTGATGTAGACAGTCACTGTTGTCTTCCCATAGTAAAAATCTTTTCATGATTTATTGTACAATAACAGCAGCCAAAAAGCAAGCACATCCCCAAAGCACCAATGAGGTGTGTGGCTGTTGTGAATGAACATTTATGGTCATTAGAGACACCACCACCGTGGCCTGGAGGTGTTGCTGACACAGATTAACACTCCTGGAGTATAACTGGCCCATCTTTTAACAAAGAGTTCTATGGAGTGCAGCAATGCAGCAGCCACAGTGAACAAAGTAAATTAAACAAAGACAGTAAAATAACACTGAGACATCATCACTTGAAAGTCACCAAGACAAATGTCACTTGGTTTGTCATCCAGAAACCGCAGAGCTCTGGATATGCTGTAGCAATACTTCTGTACTTCCCCCGGGGTTAGGAAACAGCTCTCACCTTTGCTGTGTGCTTTTGAAGAATCTTCCACTGAAAATTAACTGTGTCCAGCAAAAAAAAAAAAAAAAAAAGTTTCTCTCACATTGTATAGTAAATCATTACAAGTTTTTATTAACGGTCCAAAACTAAAATAGAGTTTGATTTCAGATGCAAGATTGTAATGAAAATAAAACCTAGAGATATTCTTTGTGAAGAATGACAAATTTCAAAGGATGCAAAGTACAAACACTCCAAACATGCAATTACATAAACTATTTAATTTTGCAATAAAACTCAGTAAAACATTAAATTTTTAATGCTCCTTTACCACAGAATATGCAAATTAACATTTACAAGTCTATATCTTCCAACAATAGATGGCACTAGTAATTCCTGCATTCAGCACAACATTAAATAATGTTATAGCATTTTAACATATACAAAACTAATCATAACTGCCCAAGTAATATATGACGATCAACTCTGCTCTAAAACACTTACATAGATTTTTTTCTCACAGCAAAACTGAAAGTTATGATAGCAGGAGCAACATCTCAAAAATATTTTACTACTTACAATGATTTATCTGAACTGGGAACTAGGAAAATATTCCACTATCAATTACATTGGTGTAAATCACAATGCTCAAAGAACAAGAAGAGATTTCTATCTATTAGCACCCATAAAGCCTGTTGTGTACTTACATAGGAGCAGTAGGAGGATTTTTACCTTTCATTTAAAAATTAGCAAAGTAATTTTAAGCATAGATCTCCCTTAGAACAATGTAAAAGACATTTTTAAATGGACACAAAGCTTGTTGATGTTTATTTGTGCAACAGAAACATGCCTGCTCTTTCAGGAGAGGAACCACATGGGACTTCCTTCACAGAATCAAGTGTCGGGACCTTCTCATGAGGAGTACTTCAAAGACACTGTGGTGTCTCAGAATGCTGCTGTAGCAGAGGAGGGAGCTGGATTATGAATGCACACCTTAACACAGCCCTGGGTTAGAGAACCAGGCTGTTATTTAGCAACCACAGAAAGTTATTAATCTTTGCATAAGATGACATATACACTTATATGCTCTTCAGCAAGGTGAAGGTGGGATTGAAATCAGCTGACTAGCAGCTGGTGAGACAAGAATAGGCACAAGATTTACAGGCCTGAAGTAGTGAACAGAGCACAGAGAACAATTTACTTATGGCATATAAGGATTCATGTATTAGCAAATCACAAATCAATCTTCTTGTGCCTGTGGTTTCCACAGTAGAACAATTCCTTGTTAGTATGTGGGTTGTTGAAGTGTCTTTGGCAGACCAAAAGAAAAGGAGGACATGGACAGGAATGTGGACTTCACATCAAAGTGGGTGTTCATGCTGACATATCAGAGGTGTAAGAAGAACATGGGGATGACTGACCTCTGTCTAGACTGGAATAGCCCACTCCACAGTACATTGTCATTAAATGTCTTCCTCAGTATAGACCAGCTTTGGCTCAGATCATCACTGTCATCATGGAGGATTATAAGGAAATCCATTTTTTTTAAAGTTTTTAGGCAACAAAAAACATGACTTCAGAAATGAGAAAAGATGTGAGGTAGCAGGGTCTGCTTTGGCATTTGTGGTAACTAAACTTTCAAGTTACTTTTGCTACTATCCCCCCATTCACCCATTATCAAAACACACTGTTGTTCATCACTAGTTAATAACTGCTGAATCTCAGTGACAGTCCCTGGAAGGGAAATGCTGTCGGGTAAGTCACGGAGCCCTGTGTGCACCTCTGAAATACAGTCCTTCTTCTCCAAGTAATATGAATAGTTCATTCCATGTACTGTGGCAAATCTCCAAGTATCATGCAGAGTTGAACTTTAGATGAAGTTGACATGTTTGTAACAGCCAGGCGTAGTCAGTCCCATTGTTTGGGAAAACCATCTCTAAGCAGACCTTAGAAATAACCATTCAATTTCTCATTTAATATCTTCATTTTTTAATTGGCTTGTTGTATTCTTTATATGCACTGAAATTCTAGTACACGAGCTCCTGTGGGAAAATAGTACTCAGCAATTTGAATTTGTTAGCTGCTCTGAACATAGGGGATCTGATTCTCATTTATGTTACAGTTGCTTTATATTGCTCAGGCAGTAAATTGCATTTACACCCAGTAAATGAGCAACTGGAGTAGTGTAAAGTAACTTTAGCATGAATGAGAATTAGGCCCAAAACCTTCCTAAGTTTTTATAGCAACTCTGTTATTCATCTCAATTGGTGAGAAAGGGATTGATTGACAAACAAATAGCAACATGGTATTACCTGGTTTGGAAAGAGAATTGAGCCAGGGATTAGAAAACCCCAATTCAGTGAAGAAAATCAGACTGGCTATTAAGAGCCTCAAGTCCAACAAAAAACTAAGGCCAGATGGTTTCAGCATACATTTTTACAATCAGCTAAGTATAAAAGATGGAATAGCTCCCCTGCTGGTTAAAGTATTTCAAAATTATTTACAGATGGGAATTAATGTTAATGAGTCGTGTAGCTAAATCCCTACATACCATGCTGAAAATTTACCGCCCATGAGTTTAGTCCCAGCCAATGCACTAGGAAGTTTCATCATTCGAAAATGAAAATAGATTTTCCTTGTTTTACCATATACAACTAACCATTTCAATTTCACACCTAAGAGGCTTAAACAGAAGTAGGATAATGAGAGACAGAGCTAACACCAGAAATGTCCTCAACGTGAAGATTATTTTAATTGTAAATTCCCATGGCAGGAGATTTACTCATAAAACATAACATATAGTACACGTGTGTTATGGAGAGGACTGATATTAAAGATATTGCAAGTGGTTCAGGGGAATACAGAGCTCTCTCTCTAGGTGAGTGGCTCAGAGCCATGCTAGGTCAAAATGCAGATTTCACCATTTAACCTTCCCGTGAGGCAGCCACTCACATGGAAGAAGTACTAATTGGCCACCTGACTGCACATATAAGTAAAACACAAAATATTCTCTTCTTTTTATCTGAACATATTTATTGATCATTTGCCCAGACACAATTTATTAGATCTAACCCAATCAAGAATTTATAATAAATAATAAAGAAAACAGAAAATTCACCCACTGTGGACTTTTAGTCAGCTTAAATTAATGCAGATTTTCTCCTGTGTACAAATTTAAAATTAAGCTTTTTCCTCACTAAGTGGCACAGGTGAAGTACACAGGAATCTGAATGAGCAGTTTTAGATTTCTCTCCTCTTCACAGATAAAAATCTCACTAATCACTGCACTCCCTTAACAGATTCATTTCTCTGAGGTACAACTAGCTTACCATCTGATCTCTCTTTTCTCATTAAAAAGCAAACAATTTAAAAATACTCCTTGATCAAGGTCCTTTCAATTGCTCATTTTACAAATAGGGATAATCCAAAATGAATGAGACCTAGCATAAATTTCTGATATTAGTCATATAAAAGTACAGCCAGAAAAATTACTGGTTTTTTTTTTTTTTAGGATTGCGTTCTGGATCTGGGCTAAAGTGACAGATTATTGCAGCACTCAACTTTCTGCTTTTCCTCTATTTCAGTTTGACTTTAAATACATTTATTTGGTATGTAATAGCAACTGACCTAGCCACTTCTGTATTCAAAGAAACTATGATCAGATACAATATTTCAATAGTCTGTGTTTAGAAGAAGATGTAGACAATTAATGCTTCTACAGAGATCATTAAATGATCAACCTTTAGCCCAGCTGAGAGAAAATAAACAAAACCCCTCAATTGCCAGAAAATCAGGCTTTAGAAGTATATCTTCAGAAAAGGTAAGAGGTTTCCTTCTGGTCATTTCTTGAATGACCCTCTCCTGACTTTCCCTTCATTCAGTTATTCTCCCTTTCAAATCCTTCTTCAGCCTACTCAAATCTCCAATGCTGAAATAAGTTTGGCACTCTTTAATACTAGACAGCTGTGGATTTTATTTCTTTTAGCTCCAGCAGTGCCTAAAGTGCCAAAAAAAGGAAAGGGCCATTGCTGAAGGAAACTCCTCATCATCAGAACTGGTGGCAGCTATGCTCAGTAATAGATTTCCACCATTTCCATGACTTATGCACAGGATGCTCAGTGACTGAAGGCAGAACTGTGGCAGGTGCTGGTAAGTACCAGGTAGAGCTGTTGTGCCCATTATCAGTCCAAATTAGCAAAGTTTTGCTAACAGCTGATTCATTTGTAATAACTTCACTTGTTAGTAATAAGGACAGTCACTGAAAAGCCTGGGGGTGATTCTCTAGAACCCAGTTTATTATCGAAATCGTGAGATATAATTCCTGATAGCATCAGCATGTGCAGGGCTGAGGGTCAGCTGGCAGTAATTGCAAGGAATCACACATGTGCAACCCCTTGCAGACAGTACACAAAGGCACATTTCTCAGATATCCACTGGCAATGATTGTCATTAATATTTATTTTCTAAGTCAGTGATAACAGGCTCATGCTAACTATGAAAAGTCCATTTTTACATCTGTTTTCAGGCAACTCTGCCCTTGTGAGACCTCACCTGGAATACCGCATCCAAATCTGGAGTCCTCAGTACATGAAAGACATAGACCTGTTAAAGAGAGTTCAGAGGAGAGCCACAAAAATGGTCAGAGGGCTGGAGTATCTCTCCTACAAAGACAGGCTGAGAGAGCTGAGGCTGCTCTAGGGTGACCTTCTAGCACCTTCTAGTACCTAAAGCATCATAAAAAAGAGGAAGAGTGAGTTTTTACATGAGCAGATATTGACAGGACAAGGGGGAATGATTTTAACGGTTTAAAACTAAAAGAGCAGAGATTTAGATTAGATGTGAGAAAAAAAATCTTTACTGTGAGGGTGGTGAGTCATTGCAACAGGTTGCCCAGAGCTGTAGGTGACCCATGCCTGAAAGTGTTCAAGGCCAGGCTGGATTGGGCGCTGAGAAACCTGATTTAGTGGAAGGTATCGCTGCCCATGGCAGGGGGTTGGAACAGATGATCCTTAAGGTCCCTTCCAACACAAACTGTTCTATGAATCTGTGATTCTATGATTTTATGATCCTATAATTCTATATACCATGGCAAATCAAGTATTGTCATCTCAGCACTCCCCAATATATTGTCTGTTTTCTGTGAAGGGGAATTTTCCCCAAAGCCATCTGTATTAACTGGTTTTGTCTGCTGATATCTTATTTTTCACTGAAAACTTTTTCTCTTCTGCACAGACAGAGTTCATTTCTCTGACTTCCTTTCTTTTGATAGTTTTCTTTAGAAGGATGAGAACTGGTACACAAATAGTATAGCTGTTATATTTCAGTCATCGCATGCTGAAACAGATACAGTTTGAGAGAACAAATTACTGTCTACAGTTTTCTTTATTGCATATTAAAAAAAATTTAGATTACAAATATAAAGATTTAACAAACACATTAAGACTTAAAGACCATTACTTATTAAACTAAAACTGAGATAACACAACAATCAAATTAAAAATACTGTTGCAAATTAAATCAGCAAGTTGATGGTTGTTTGATTTAGATTACCAAATTAATCCAGCTAGGACTCAAACCCACTTATGGGGTTGAGACAAGAAAAAAGTGGCATTTTTTTTCTAGTCCTGTATTGTGAAAGAAATTGGGTTTGTATCTTGGTTTAACATAACTATTTTGTTTCCATTTTTTTTCCATAGAAATAGAGATTTTCTGACAGTGATTCAACTTTTGTGGCTCCTTTCGCAGAATTATGCATAGACTGGATATTCTCAAGGAATACAGAGACCAAATAATCTTCCTTAACTACAGTTTCACTGCTCTTTTCCCTTTTCCTTAAGTGTCATAATTGTTCTAGTAGCTATTCTTTTGCTTTTCTTATTACCTTCCCTATTGTACATAACAACATAAAAACTAAGCAACAGAAACAAAAGAGTGTTTACCGTGACAGGTTTCTACAGACAACAGTTGCTTCAGAAAGCTCTTCTGTAACTTTGACAGCACTTAGTCACAAAAAAGACCAATTTGGGAGCTCATTTTAAGATTTTAGAAAGTATTATCAGAAGTGTTTTTTTCACAAGCACATATATTCATTTTTTGTGCTTTCATGAGCTGGCAGAACATGAAAGAAGTATTCCTTAACATGAGGCAGGAAAAAAAGAAATAGAAGGATACGCTTTCTCTTCTTGGTCTATAGATCTTTGAAGTATGCAGGTGCTGCATAGATTACCTGAAACAGCAGCTTGCTTAAATTTTTTGTCACCTGCATGCATCTTATGGAAAGCAGCATATTTGTCTGTCTGGTACACCCAGCTCAGCCAGTTCTTGCCTCCTCTTGCAGATGGTGCAGTACCCAAGAGGAGGGCAGGGCACTTCTTTTATCTGTTGTAGCTAACAGGCTCCATGTTCACCTTATATGTGCCTTTGATCACTCCTGGAGGTGATTCTCTTCTATGCAGTCTTTCATAATAGCACCAGGCTTCTTAAATATAGGATTAAATAGCTCAACCTTAATACTGGGCTGTATGGTCTACATACAGTTAACATAATCCAGTCATATTTCCCAGTTGATAGGCTTTAGAGCTGAGATCACTATGGGGTCACTAAACCACCCAGGAACCACCCTTGGAAAAATTAACTCTTCCATCTGCCAATGAGGTAAGCTCCAAAAATGTTACAGGTAGATTCACTGTTATCTGGGGTAAATTAAGACAAACTAATGTAAATCCCCCAAAAGATGATCAGTAGGAAATCATGGCTAGGCTTCGCGAACAAAGATTTACAAGGGCTCTACCCACGCTTGCTACAAGCACGCTGGTGGCTAAAAA
>JAWWEE010000001.1:61496621-61510726 GCA_035221455.1 Xenops minutus | reverse complement strand
CCACCGCCAGCACAGCTCGCAACCTCATAAGGGCACACAAGCTTCTCCCCCACGACAAGGGGGTGTCCATGGAGAAGACAGTAGGAAATACGGTACCAGGATACTGAAGAAGCACCAGTGAAGTCAGCCAGCATTCGGCATGAGATGGAGCTGAGAACAGAACAGACTCTCTCTAGCACCCTCTGATCACTGGTTTCTGGCACACAGCTCCGGATCCGAGCGGCTCTGTCTGCTCCCACAGCGCTGCCGGGGGAGTTAATAAACCTGCTGGAATTCACTGCCCTGGGAGGAATAATGCAGAGCCGTGAGACTAGCCCTGTGGCGCTCGGCAGGGTGCTGAGACTGAGCCAGAGCAAATAAGCCCATCTGATTCTGCTGAGGGACAGTTAATTGCCTCTGAAACATGCATCCCAGGACTCTCGGTTCACTGTGAGGAGCAGGCTCGAGCTTGTAGGAGTCATGAATTGATCAATCAGCCGTGGAGAAGTAGCTAACACTGCTTTTGACTTACTAGTGCTGACCCTGGAAGCAGTGAAGTTGTGATCATGCAACGCTTTGCCTGAGGCAATAGCCTCTGCAGGTCTGCCCCAGACCTGCCCAGAACCAGCTACCGTGCCCTGCCCTCGCTGTCAGAGTAATCCACCAGCTGGGCACTCACCCAGAATAGCCAAGGGTTAAGTGTATTAGTCACATGCAAACCTCGGGCAGAAGAGGTGGCATGAGTCTTTCTACCTTCTCTTAACAAGTCAGCCATATCTGAATAATTCTGTAAAAATGACTAATGATGCTCTACACTCACACTCATTCATCTTTTTACCAGCAGATGCCAGGTCATATATCCTTACATGAGGAGAAATTAGGGAAATGTATTGTAAGATCTTATCAAGGAGTATTTTCATGATCTGCTTAGCAGGAACTGCTTCTACGCCTTCTTATACTAAATTCTATTTAACATCACTTAAATGTAAGGTAATTCTTTGACAGTTTTTTTCCCCATTCCTCATGGTCTCTCTAGCACTTGCACTTACTGCAACTACTGGTAGCAAATTTAATAGAAATGCTGGCAGCAGTTTTTCAACAGAAAGACACTTGCTGGCAAGATTCCTCTTCCATTTTTTTTTTCTTATTGAAGAGGATGGAAATTTAGTAGTTTCCTCCATACCTTGCAGTTTCTTGTCTTGGGCACCTGCTGGATATTAATACACCACCATTACCTCCATGACATTAATTTCTGATGAATATTTCTTAAAAACCATGACAGTGGTTCTATTAGATGGGAGTCATTCCATACTTGCAGTCTCATTGACATGAAATTCAATTAATTTTGTATTATGATCAGAAATAGATCAGGAATAGATTTGATATTGCATAAAGTTGACATTTCAGCAGAGAGAGATGTATGTTATACTGATTTATGTGATTAGGGAAAAGTACTGTGAAATGTTTTTCCATTATGGTATTCATCTGCAAGAGAAAGGTTCCTTATTTATATGAGCAGAGGTAAAGTGCCTCAATTTAGGAAGGAAGAAACTTGATTTTCCCCTTTTCCCATTACTAAGTTATATGTCTGTGGATCTCAGAAAGCTCATTGTGTAGCTAAGCCTCAGACTTTCCCTGAGAAAGCTGCCAACTATCACCTTCCAATTCATCATACAGTGGCATTGCACACTAACTCTTAGCTAACATTTTGGCAGAGCTTGATGAAATTGCTTTATTTCTGGAGCCTCACTTGCTCAGGCAGAGTCCTCCTGGAATGAATGTAGCAAATGGGATTTTGGTTATTTGCTAGCAGGGCTGAAGAGCATTCAAACTTTGCTGATGGACTGTGAAAATTAACCCTATGGTGATATAATAGGGGACTTTCCCCCTCCAGTTTTCTTTTAAAGAATGTGTTGTTTATATTATATGTATCTCTTGGTTAACTATTAATTAAAAAGGTATAATCTGTCAATGATGGCATCACATACTAAGCACAGACACTTTTCTATCAATGGGGGACAAAGTTTTGGATCTCGTTTATCAGCTCTTTCACTTTTATTACTTTATTAGCATTTCACATGTTATTGATATACCTTATCATATAGTGACAATATTGGAAGTTGAGGAACATACATAGTGTATTAGTATTTGAACAGCAAAGAAAATATTGTGAATGTCTGTCTTTTATGCCACCTTCCATTCTAGACTATTTTGTTTTGTTACATCTCCAGAATTTTTCACTGGATTACACAAATATCACAGAAAAAAATGGTCTTTCATTATTTTCCATTTTGTGTTGGTCAATTTGGTCAGCTGTTCCAGCTGTGTCCCCTCCCAGCCCCTTGCCCACCCTCAGAATGCCTGCCTGGGGAGGAACGGGGAGGAGGTGAGAGACGAGAAACAAGAGGTAGTCTCGATGCTGTGGGAGCACTGCTTAGCCAGAGCCAACACACAGGTGTGTAATCCACACTGCTCTAGCCACAGATGCAAAGCACGGGGCCCTGTGGGCTGCTGGGAAGAACATTAGCTCCAGCCCAGTCAGTAAGCTTCTTACTGCCCTCTGTGGAGGTGAAATCCCTTACGGTGCTTCCCAAAAGATCTGATGTTTCCTTCCCCTTGTTACAACCTTACTAAGGCTGGCAAACATTAAATGTGTGCATTTGGAGTTTCTTACTCACTATGCCATGAGGTGTAAATTACTTCATTTTAAAAAGAATAGCACATATTTTAAGGACTTTAATCTTCAGATAAAGATTTTAAAACTTTCCCCAAGCCAGAATTATTCGCAAAGATAATAAATGGATACTTTGAATCTAGAGCTCTTTATTCATTTTAGGAATTCAGTTTTTGCAGTCACCTGTCAAAGACACCCATTAAAAACTACAACATAATAAAAAAGAGAAGTTTGGAGACAAATTTCTTTGATATGGCAAATAGTTCTTGGCAGTGAAAGAAAGAGACTGTGATGTGAGCAGTTCTTCTATTTTTGCTTGTTATAATAAATGCCAACTTACAGATGGAATTCAAGCTGTAATTCCAAGTATATTAAAAGATCTACTTTAAAAAAGTGAGTCAAGTGAGTCCTCCCGTTTTAAATGCTGTGAAAAAGAAATCATGTTTTTTTAAAACTTGCCAGTAGAAAAGGGGATAAGCGGGAAGTACAATTGATCTCATCTAAAGTCTTACAGTTGAGAATATTTATTATGGCATAAGGCAGAAAGGGAAAGATGCTTATAAATGAGATCCAACTGTCTCCAAATGCATTCTGCTGAAATACTATTCAGAGTGAACCTTTAAAACTTGAATTTGGAAAGCATAAACCATGCTGAAATAAATCTAAACTGATATATTAATTTGTAACAAAATGAATGTGACACATCATGGCTCTGACAATATGTAATTTCACCCTGAGAATTCAGTTTTCAGAGGTGATTTAATTTTCTTTAAAACATTATTGAAAACTACAAGACACATATTAGAATAAATATCCTTGACCCATATGGATATTAATTTTGACAACGTTCATCCTACAACTAAAATAAAATAGGCAAATCTACTATTTGTTAAGTCATGTGTGATGGAAAGGGTTGATACATAATTATTTAAATGCTCAGTAGAATTATCACTCTAAAGATTTTGAGCAGGAAATAGGATAAAGGTTAGTAAAATGAGATAATTTATAAATGCTTCATTAAATATTTTTTTTCAGGTATTAGCATAATCCAAAAGAAGGACAATAACTCAAACAACTGCTCCCTGTAAAGTTTGTACATATGGTGTAAGGCACAGTAAAGTTAAACTGCAGTAAGAAATATGTCCATGGTATGGAGCTGTTTGATCAATGCTGCTGCAGTGTTTATCTTAGTTCCCAAACTGTGCCTGCTGAAGTCAATGGGCGTTTCTTACTGCATCTACAGGTAATGAATAAGGTCTACATTCTTTATATTTGCTTTCACAATCTGCTTGATATTCTCAAATACAGAGCTATCCTCCCTGCAATTGTGTGTGTATGCAAAAGCACACAGACATGCACACTATTAAGACCCAGATGTGGGATTGAATTCTCTGCCTGCACACCTGAATGTCTACCAGAATGAGTTACTGTGCACCTTTCATGTCATGAGGATGTATAGCCTTCATTAACCAAGCTGCGTTAAAATCACAGCTCCAACATTTTGATTTAGCAAAACGTTTAATCCTGTGCCAACTTTAAGCATGTAAGTAGTCCTGCTGAGTTAATGGTGCTCCTCACGTGATTGAACTTAAAATGTACTTAATTGCTTGATTTGGGGCCAGAGCGCCCAGAACACTGTGGGAGGGAGCCACGGGTGGGGGAATATGCTCTGCTAAGGCAGGCACCACTCAGGTAGTAATGGCTTAGTTCAAAACTCTCTCTTTCCTAGAGGCCAAAACTTTGAAGAAGCCAAAAGTTTTGCAGTTGTTTGAAAGGATCATCATAGCTCAAAATTCAAGGCAATAGGGGGAATGAGCTGGCAGTATGGACTAGATATAAACCAGAAAAAAAGTAGGATCAGAAAGAACAAGAAGATTATGAGATATAGAAAAATGTCAAAACTAATAAGAGGAGATTTCATCTACCCAGACACACAGGAACAGGGACACAATGAGAGAAATAAATCAAGCAACAGTCATGTACTATATCCTCAATGTATTAAAAGGCAGCAAGAAAGACGAAAGTTCTGACTTTCAACAGTGCAGCTGTTAGGAGACAGAGGTGGAGGACTCACTAATGACCATAATCCAGTTGGATTCATTACTGCAGACTGAACCTGCAAGAGGAATAAAAAACCCCCAAGGACTTTGAACGTAGAAGAATAGGGAAGTGCTGGAGGCAATCCAGTGGGTTAAGCGTCTAATGGGAGGAGTGGGAGGAAGGAATGACACAGAGGAAATGGAAACTGTTCAGAAAGCAATTACAGCATATCCAAGGGTGAAGCATATTATCCCACAATATGTACACTAGGAGGAGAAAAAGACCATAGCAAATAAAAACAGAGTTGAAAAATATATTAAGAGATAAATAAAAATTATTCATAAGCAGCATAAAATTTCAGGTGCAGAGGGAGAACAGAAAATGTATACAATTAATTTGAGATACATGAACACAAAGATACAAAAAGTGCAAGCAGATAATGGAATTAAAGTAGAAATAGGCTAAAATCAGAGTATGTCCCTAGCAGAAGTAACAAAAACTCTGCAAAGAAAGCAGCAGGTTTTCAGGGTGAAACCAAAGAAGCATGATACTATGTGCTGGTTCAAGCCCCATTCCTTATGGCTAATTTTATTATTACTGAAAGGTTTTAAAAAATATTTTATTATTACTGAAAGGTTTTAAAAAATAAAGCAATTAGCAACACTTGTTTCTAGACAAAGTTTCTCCATTTACAGCACACTGGGAGAAAGACAATCCTGCTATCCCCATCTCACAGCCATCATTTCCAGAGCATCCCAGGTGAATGAAATGTAACTACATATCCTTAGCAGATAGTGCAAAATGCTCAGGCAGTTGCCCCTTTCACTGCCATTCCACCTTAATTTTGCACAAACTGGAAATTAGGAAGTACTGGAAGCACTGGGTTTGAAGAGGTATTTGCAGTTCTAGACAGGAAACTTTTACACTTTCAGGCCAGTTTAGGCAGTAATATGGGAAACACATCTTGGTATAATTTTGGGTGCAATTTTGGATAGACAGTTGGCCTAGGCTAAAAACTTCCCAAGAAGCATCCTGAAAAATTATAAATATCTACAGTTAAGCTGCCATGCCAGAGAGCATTCCAAAATATTACTTGAGACTGTTGACATGTGCCCTTGTGAAGAACGTCCTTCTAAGGACACTTCTCTTTCTGTCTTTCCACTAACAACTGAGAAAGTCTATGGAGATCTTCCTCCCCAAGTCATTGGCCTTTTCCCTTCTTCATTCCTCAGCTAACAGTCTAAGCTCATACTACCAAAATAAGACAAGGTAGGATGGTTCAGGTCAGAGGACTTGTAATATCTTGGAAGCATTAGCAACATTACAGCATTAGCAACTATCTTTCACAACTACTTGACAGAGTCTTATGCAACTTTATTAACTCGCTCCCTAGGAATGGAGCAATTGGCTTTTAAAGCTGCACAAAGTGATGTTCCTACAGCCAGCACTTCCTATGTGTTTTCTCTGTGGCAACATATTTCTGTCAGAAAGCTACTGTTGAAACTTAAAAAGCAATTGGAAGAAGCATCAAAACAATAGAAAACCAGTCAGTAAAAACACACTACTCCTAATATTAATCACTTAAGTCCACAATAGGAAATCTTTGGCTAAGAGCAGGCTACATCTTCTAATTTACTCCTGTTAATAATGCCAAGGCTCAGGCCATGTGCTTAAGAATTGAACTTGATGATCCCTATGAGTGCCTTCCAACTCAGAATGTTCTGTGATCCTGTGTATTTGAACCACAGTTATAAATTGTGTAGGACAGTGTTGTTACTTTAGTCAGTTCTGTCTAGATGTCTCATTTTGTGAGCAGATTTTCTCTGATTTTTTTTCATTCAAGAGTCTGTATTCTTTTGGAAGCAAAATGCAACATAGGCAAAGCCAAAAGCAACCATGTTACATGACAGGTGGCAATAGGAGCAATGTTGTAAAGTCTGAGAACCTGTTCCGCTCAGTCAAATGTTGCATTTGGAAACAACAGATAGGAGGGCAGGTATTTGCTTATCACAATTTGTAGTGGAAGTGGAACTGCAGCTCCAGTCTGTTTGAGATGGTGCAGCACACAGTGGGATACAGAAAAATAATAGTCAGAGATGCCGCTTAAAGCCACAAGAGAAAGCATGGATTGGTTTAACAAAGACACAAAAAGCTCTTGATATTCATGAGATTCAGTAGGCACTGAAAAATAGCTTCTTCTCATACTTAACCCTTTATAACTTATGGTTGTTTTTATTCTCGCAACAGTGTATTCTCTCACTTCTTTATGGAAGAGAGCTAGTGGAAACATCCACTGGGGAAAAAAAATGAGGACTATATGCACCAGATATTATAATGTACCACTTCCCCTGTACAGTACAGTGTAATTAACTCCTTCATGACAGTTTCTGAAATGAGGAAATATGTAAAATACATATAAAATATTTTGAGGGCTTTATTACCTTTGTTTAGTATTCTTCACACTAGTCAAAGTTGCAACAACCGATTTCCTGTTCACAGACGTCTCTGACTTTACCCTGTTCTTTCAGAAAAATAAGCATTTATCTCAGATTGGAGCTTTCTTTGAAACAAAACAAAACCAGAAAACAACACAAATCTCTTAATTTTAAATTGCAATGTTAAAAAGAAATGCAAACTTGTACTTTATTGATGGTTATACTAAATTACTTTATTTTCTTACACATAAAATGTGTTCACTGCAGTTTAACACATCAGGGATATCTAATGTATAGAAAAGCTGTTGCTTTTTATACAACTTTCACATGAAAAATATACAGATGTAATAGTTTAACTTAACTCTATTAATCTCAGTTAATCATCACAAAATAGACTTGACTATAGATATCTCTGTCACTTCTCATGTGAGTCTATAAACCAGTGTATATATGTACTGTCCTTTATAATTCAGCAGCACACATACTGTATATAAATGTGCCTTGATTTTATTTGCTGCTCTTTCAGGTTCTGCATCAGTGAGAATCTTCAATAACAGAAGTAAAGCACTTAGAGCTATCTGCTCCCCTCTGCACCTTTCAGCAATAAATAAATATGACCCCAATCCTGAAGGTAAAGCTAAACCCTTGCTCTTCAAAGGAGACCTTCTGATTTCAGTAGTGTTTCACAGAGATCAAGCTAAAAGATAAAGATTTAAATCACTAGTTGCTATAACTTGTAATTTTTTTTTTGCATAACTCTT
This sequence comes from Xenops minutus, assembly GCA_035221455.1. Lineage (NCBI taxonomy): Eukaryota > Metazoa > Chordata > Aves > Passeriformes > Furnariidae > Xenops > Xenops minutus. The sequence goes on along the minus strand of JAWWEE010000001.1, from coordinate 61,502,837 downwards.
TTTTTTTTCCTACAAAATATTCTGAATTTCAGAACATGAAAACCCAGAACATTTGACATAAACCTTTCATTTGATTTTTTTTAGACATCTGAACATACATTTTATTTCTTCAGAACAACAGCAAAGGCATTTGAAAAAAAAAAAAAAAACCAAAACAAAACAAAAACAACCAACCAAAGAAACAAAAAACAACTTGCTAAAACTGTAATTAAAAGATCTTTCCTAAAAGCTTTTTTAGGTGAGCTAAATTATACTGGACATATATAAATAAAAAAAGAGCAAAGAAGAACATGAACATATATTACCAGTGTAATTCATCAAAAACAGTTGACACTTCAATCTAACCCAGAAATGAAAACACAGAACTTTATAGAGTTATAGGAAGTAAGCAATTTAAACGTACCATGGCACAAGGTCATCTAACAATGAAGTCGGGAAGATGTTCTCTTTTTATTCACTCTCCTTCACTCCTTTAATCCTTCTGAATCTATCAAGTACAGATTAATATAAATCTTTTTAACAGCCAGAGGTGATCTTCAAATCAGATAATTAATAGTAGTGGTACAAGTTTTCTATAACAGGTTTGTCTTTCCATTTTAATATAAAATGAAAAAGTATTTTATGCAACTAAGCTATCACTCTGGGAAAGGTTTCTTTTGCCATAATAAAGTAATGTATGTCTTAACTAATTAGTTCATTATTTTAAAATATAATTTTTTGGTAAAACACTGAGAGAGTTCATCTTTCTTAAAAGGTTGCTGATGTGGAAAAAAACAATTCTCAGAATACACTCACTGCTGCTCATTCAAAACACTCACTTGCCAAATCATTCCCCACATAGTCGGAGCTAAATGTATGAGGCAGAGGAAATGCACTGCATTTGCTTTGAAAGTAAACCTCCAAGGCCATTTCATAAGCAAAAATCATATTCATGTCATACAGATACTGTAGTAAAGTTTATGATTCCAATTTGGCCTAGAGAGCTTTCCATACTCTAGAAAAAAAAAAACTTCACTAATCTATATGTAAATACTTCAGTAAAACCACTGAACAGTGATCAAGTTCAGTATTAATATCACAAATTAAAGATGGCATCTGAAAACATACTGTCTAGAAGAATGATCAGAGCTCATGCTGAAGAATAATCTGTGTTTTCAGCAGCCTATAAACACCATGGAAAAAACTGCAGTGTTGTATTCATTAATTCTCTGTGTTATATATAAGAAAAACACTAAATACTGAAATACAGCCAGTGATATGGTAGCAGCAGGGCAGGTAGCAGACAATCACCTGGAAATGTCAGCCTGAAGAAACTCATAGTAGGACTAGCAGACATACGTTATACAGTTCCAATTGGCAATTAAATGTACTTTCTGGGTTTGCATTTCTATTACACACTGTTAAACAAGAAAAAAAAAAACACCCAACAACTCAAATAACTCCACAATTTTTAATTATTTGGTTGTCACAGTGAAAGTGTGTTTATTTAAGTAGATGCAACAGCACATTTTCATTTGAGATGGATGCCCTAAGGCCTCAAAGACATCAGGAAAGGTTACCAGATGTAATACAGAATTTGCAGGAGATCCTCAATTGCAACTGGTTTTAGGAAAGGCAACAGGAATTACAGCAGTACCCTACAGTCTCTCAAATGACACTACAGGTCTATAGCAATGTCACATTTCCCTGCCAATCAAAAACCTTGGCACTGTACACCCTATTACCTGACCTCTATTACAGAAATAGTGTAAACACAAAAAGAAATGGTTCATCCATTCACAATTCCTCATTGTTGGACCAGCACAGCATAAAGAGCAGGAAGCATCCAAGTTCAATAAGTGTACTGTCCAACAAGGCAATTTTCACATAGCGACTCAGAAACTCAGAAGGGAAAGGAGGGTGCTCCACTCTTCAGTGCAAGATAATTCTAAAATGGTTTTAATTTGTGAAGTGCTAAGAGCCAGGGACACTCTCCATGAGATCTCTGAGAGATGAGCTGCCACATCTCTCATGGCTGTGTCAGCATAGGGATAGGCACACAGGGAAGAGCTCTGGCAGCTCTCCCGTTTGGATGGTCACAAGTGACCTCAATGTGCAGTAGGCACCAAACAGAGAACAGGACATCACTGCAGAAATGATAAAGAACCAAAACTTAACAGACAAAAGTTAAGTGATGAAAAAACATATATCTAGCCATTAGATATATGCTGATTTTTGGTATGACCTCTGAGAGAGCTGAACTGGAGGAGGAGAATATCATTAAAGCCTTCTGGCCCATTTCAAAAAAGAGATATTCTGTATGCTGTGAACTACATGGTATTTGGAATGCAGTTAGGCTGAGAAGAAAGTAGGAAAATGGGTACTGCAAACAACAAAGCCAGCGGGCTAAAAAGTAACATAAGAGCCAATAGCTATATGCAGAGAAAGGTATAAAGGCCCCCAACGTGTAGAAGGGAGCTCTAAACTTGATGTCAAAGTCCATTGTCAGATATCATATTAATTAAGCAAACCCTAAGAGACTGAAGATCCGCAGTAACCAATTTGCCTTGTTTAATACTGTCAGTGTAGGCTGTCCCTTTTGGAGTGGGACCAAGTGGTTGCAACCTCTTCTCTTCTTACTCCCACTTCCCTGTGTGGCAAAGGAAAGGTAACAAAACACCGTTCAGAAGGTACCACAAATACGAAGAGACACAAAGACTCCTGTAGTCATCCTGTGATGTGGGAGAAGAGGTCTCTGTCCTCCCGTAATTTGTATCTGATAAACAAAATCAGGAGAAATGGCAGCCAGGAAGCATGCTAGAAATACTTGTCACAAACCACAAATTCTATTTGCAATTATATTTTAACTACTTTCAGATGACTTCAGTCTTTTCCAACTGGAATTCACCCAAACAATACATTACAGTACAAAATATTTTATAGATGTCATCTAGAACTGGAAATTGTGACATCTACCCGTGGCCAGTGTGTAAAGCATGTGCAATGGGGATGACCATTTGTCTTCAAGAAAACATCTGACCTCAGTATGTTACAACAGTCTATGAAACTGCAAGTTTGTAATACTTCACATAATTGCCCAAATTTGCCTATGGTGCCAGATCTTAATTTTGAATTCACTGTTTTATAATGGCACAAAGGGGGTTTAACTTGTCAAGTGGCTGGAAAAGCTGAAAATGAAATATCATAAGAAAATATGTCAGGGGTAGACCTTTCTGACCCAAACTTTTCTTTTGCCAGCAGAACAATTTGTCTCACCAGTCACTGTATGGGCTGCATCAATCGTACAGCTGATGTTTTTCCTGGACTTGCATCAAACAATCTCAGCACATCAATCAGGACATTCTTAAATCTCTGTCCTTTCATGCTAAATCCAAAAGTTCCCTTTTCATGTGCACTCAACAAACAGACATTCATAACCTCAGAACATAAAAATATGATGGATTTTATCTTGAATAATTAAATGCAGCCAACTTGTTTCTGAAAAGTTTCCTTCAGCTCTGCCTCAAGAATGTGACATATTTGCTATTTTTTCTCAGGATTTGATTTCTCTTGCTTTATCAGGGAAAATAATGCTGTTATATACCACACAAAACAGTGATGCAGTACAGAGTGATGGGTGACAAAATCCAAAAGAGAAAAAAGAGTCCAATTAAAAGTTTTCATACCTTAATCAGTACAGGATTTTGCAAATAACAGAAAAAAAATAAGACTTGGAAGATACTATGAACAAGCATTTGACTGCCTAAAGGAATAGAAAAAAAATTTCTTAGAAAAGCATGAGCAGTCATCAAAAAAACCCCTCATCATCATTAGGAACGCAAATTTGGGATAAATTTATCCAATGACCTTACCGAAGAAAAATTGTGAAAGGCAAAGTCTGTGAAAGACCCCAAACCTGTGTTATTGTCCACGGTTTATTTTTTACATTCATTTTATTTTGCCTTATGCGTTTGTGTAATTCTGTGATTTCTGCCATCACTGTATCCAACAACCTCCTAAATACTTAAAATCTTTTTTTATTTTAGCTTGTAGAAATAGCTTGACTGTTACATGCACCTACACATACAAAAGATTGCAACAGAAAAATTATGCAAAGGACTCCTTTTTAAATGTTCTGTTCTAAACACAGTAATCTCCAGGGTTAGTCTCACGGAAGAATAGCAAGTGCAGAGTGCTGGTAACTAGCCCTGGCAGCTCCAGGCAAGCATGGCTAGCAAGTGCCTGGCAGCATGAGCTAGCAGGGAGGAGGTTAGCTAACACAAACACCACCACTTGGCTCGTCGTGAATCAGCGCTGCCCCAGAATCCCAAATAATTTCAAACTGTGAGTGCAAATGATTTCAGGAGATGGAGCGATTTACATACACACACACACACACACACACACACACATGCACATATCCCCCAGAAGGAAAAATTGTTATTGTTGTTCTTTAGGAATTAATTATGGCTATTCTGTTTTTCTCATCTCCCTCAGATAGCAATGTTATTTATTGTGTCATTTCATTCACATTTGTGCTTGTCAAGTCCAGGCAGATGCCTAAGCTATTAAAAAGTCTGAATAACAAGTAGTATATATGCAATATCAGTTTCTAAAAGCTAGATACTCTTACTTCAGAATAATTGCTCTACTCGAGATCTCATTTTGATATAATAGCTGAGTAAACAAAACTAACTAGATTAGAATTTGATCCTGCAGACACCACTACATCATGACTACATTCTTTGGTGAAGAAAGGATTATTTTAAAGAAAAAGATGAAGACTTATTAGACACATAACCCAATGTCCATACTAAGTAAACACTATCTGAAAATACAAAGTAAATATTTATACCTATAAAACAGCAGAGATCTATTTAATCATTGGCATATAGCTGCCTCTGTAAATCCTCTGTAAGTTAAGATCCTAAAATCAATTAAATTATATTAATACTAATATCCCAATTCCCATACTTATTTCTGCTATTCCAATTTTTGTCAGCAACATTGAAATTTAATGATATAGAGATGGCACCTGTACTTAGTTCTTATTGTTGCATGGTGGCATTTGAAGCCACATCTTATTTTTTGTCACTGGAAGATGGAAAAGCCTATGGAGATCAAAGATAAAGAGATATGGATAAGAAGACAGAGCCTCCGGATAACTGAATGAGGGGACAAAAGCAGCGCTAGGATTATGCTGATAATAGATCTCAGCCAGATGTTCACTGACTTTTTCTGCCGTTTAAAAGCAGTGAAGCTTGCCTAAGTGGGACATTTTCAATAGTAGTACTGTACCTTGGGGATTCTGAATAAAATTGCTGCTTGTAAATGTTGTGTACTTAATTTTTTCCCCCATAAGAATGACAAGTTTAGCAGTTACTCATTTTTATTTCTAGCCTGCATTTCATATTTTTTAGGTTTCTCACAGCTATTTTCCACCTACTACAGCAGTCTACACGTGCAACAAACTCTCCCTTGCCAGGAGGACGATGTATCTTCTACCCTAATTTTCTGCTTTACTGGGACTGAGATGCGATTGCAATGAGAGTAATGCAGTTACCCTGATGGGAAGTATTGAGCTCAAAATTGCAAAATTGTAAAGAACATCTGGGTTTTTTTTAATGTTATCGAGTTTCATGGAAAAAAAAAATAGTTCAGTCCAGTGTTCACAGAACTGTGTAGGGAACAGTTTTGAATTTGAAAAGAACAGAATTTGAAAGATCAGACTGTCTTCTTCTACAGTGTCAACACTTACCTGTTAATACATGTTGTGACACACCACATTGTGTTTTCATTGACCATCTAGACTGGTAAAATATCTTTCATTGTGTGGATGCTAGGGCTTCCTGGGAGCTTGGAGGCCACCTCAGAAGCTTTGTTTGCCACTCATTTCCTTCACTGTATAGTCACGTTCATCGTATTTTATTCCAACAGTGTTTGGATGTGTCCTGCTTCCACCCATCCAAAGCATTAACTTTCTTCTCTCAAAGATAAAATGAGCTAAACGTATGTTGAGTCCCTGTGACGGCTGAATTGGGATCGCTCCCCACTTTCCCGGTCCCCTCCCCGGGCCACATGTTTGGCCCGCGTGGTCCCCAGAAGCAGAGACACAGACACACACACACACACACGGCAAGGGCAGGAAAAGCAGAGAGAACTTTATTCACAAGGCCAGGTCTTTTATAGACTTCACAGCCAATCGGATTCAAGGGGAAGGGCTAACAATAGACCAAT
>JAWWEE010000001.1:61488516-61496521 GCA_035221455.1 Xenops minutus | reverse complement strand
GGTAACAATGTCATAACTAAGGAAGTATTCCACACCATTCCTTCACGTAATCAGGTGTATATAAAGACAGGAGGAAAATTTCCTCTCTCTCTTCCTTTCATGTGCTTGGAGGACATCAGCTCTCTGTCGGCTCGGCTCTTATCTCTTATGAGCGGAGGCCTATCGGAGAAGCTGCTGTCCCAGCCGTACGGAGGGGAAGGACCTGCTTTTCTCTTAAGAGGAGTTTGGTGAGAATTGATTGTATTAGTTACTTATTGAGCTTTTCCCTGAATTTACGAGTGTGTGTGTATCTGTTTTATTTGGTTTTACCCATTTTTGTCCCACTTCCTTTTCCTTTTCCCCCTTTTTCCCTTTTGGGGTTGTTTTGGGATTTGTTCTGTAAACTCATAGTGTTTGATTGTATATAATTGTAATATATGGGAATATATATATATATATACTTTTAACACAATTGTCTTTTTGGTACTTTTTTTCCCTTCTCTCTTGGCAGGGGGGAAATCCGTGTGGCCGGCAATTGGGCTTGGCAGGGTGCCAACTCAAACCTCCGCAGCCACAGATGTTGGACTGCTTGTTACTCCTTATATCTCTTTCCTTTCAGAGCTGAGTTCATTGAGTATTACAGTTTTGTTGGCTTCATCACAGCTTAAGATACCAGAAGGCGAAGTTATCACCCATGTCTTGCCATTAACAGGTAATGTCACTCAAGGAAGGTCGCAGCCTGAGGAAAATGTCACCCATGCAGGGGTGGAGACATAGGTACAATGGGCACAGCCTGTCTTACAATATCGTCCACTGCTAAATTGTGTAATCTCTCAACCTGGCTCCAACAAGCAGTTTCGGGTGGATAGGCTCATCGATACAGGTGCCGATGTAACAATTGTTGCAAAAAGTGATTGGCCCGACACTGGGGAAACTAAATTATCCAGTGATTCAATCAGAGGAGTAGGAGGAATCCGATTTCCGAGGCAAACTATAAAACCAATTCTTATTAGAGGACTGGAAAACCAAATTGCTACTGTTTACTCTTTTATTCTTTGCCGACCACATTATGGGGGAAGGATGCTTTGAGTCAGTGGGGTGTGTCTCTCCAGACAAATTTATAACAGTGGTCACTGAGGGGCAGCGAATCCGTGCCTTGACCTGGCTCACTGATGAACCAGTTTGGGTTGATCAGTGGCCACTGAGGAGAGACAAGCTGCAAGCCTTGAAGCATCTGGTCCAGGAGCAGGTAAGTAAAGGGCACCTGATTCCATCAACCAGCCTCTGGAATTCTCCTGTATTTGTGGTACAGAAAAAGAGTGGTAATTGAAGATTGGTAAAAGACCTCTCTATAATTAATGAGGTCATTGAGCCTATTGGGGCCACGCAGCCAGGAATGCCAGCCCCACCCATGGCTCCCCAAGGCTACCAAATTAACATTATTGATATCAAAGACTGTTTCTTCCAAATTCCGTTTAATTCTAAGGATTCCTTCCATTTTGCATTTACGGTTCCATCAATTAATGCTGAGGAACCCGCAAAATGGTATCAGTGGACGGTGTTACCCCAGGGAATGAAAAATTCGCCTACTATTTGCCAAAATTATATAGCACATTTGTTATCGCCCATCCGACAGTCATTCCCTGCGGTAATATTCTACCACTACATGGATGACATCCTGGTATCTGCTGAATCCCAAAATAAACTATCAGATGCTATGATCAGATTACAATCTCAATTGGCAGAACATGGGTTCAGCATTCCTCCAGAGAAAATAAAAAAGACTTCCCCCTGGCTTTATCTAGGATGGAAGGTTACTCAGGCCCAGATTCTTCCGTAAAAAGTGACATTGCCTACTGATGTGTGGACTTTACATGATCTTCAATCTTTACTTGGTAATATAAACTGGATTCATCCAGTTTTGGGTCTCTCGACAGACAACTTGAAGCCACTCTTTCAGCTATTGAAAGGAGGCCCCGACCTTAATTCTAAGAGACAGTTGACTTCACCAGCTAAAGAAGCCTTACAACTTGTGCACTCTAAATTAAACAATTGTATGTCAACCAGGAGGTGTAAGGGAACCCCTGCTTTGATTGTCATCTTTAGAGGTAAGTCGCAACCGTTTGCAGTTTTGGGGCAGGTAAGAGGGGATGGAAAATACTTCAATCTCTGGGAGTGGGTGTTTCTAGCATGTTATGGTACGGCTAGTACGTCGAACCATCTGGAGGACAATGGAGAGAAAAGAACAAGTGAAGACCAGCATTTAACGAGGAACAATCGGGATAATATATGGACTAGCGGGTTTTAAAAGTTTTATTGTTCTAATAGTGTAGACAGGTACCTGCCGTGTTAGAATAGTTATTGTTCCATTTGTATTACATTTGTACTGTACAACTGTTCTGATTGGTTGATGTATCCCTGCACCCCCACTGGCTAGCTGGTGGTGCATTGCACCACCACCTTATAAGGCTAGCCACTCCCCCGTTTTTCCCTTGTATCTCGCAACCCCTCCCTTCCTTTCCTTTTGTGTCGCATTACACCCAAGCTCCACCCAGGAGTCCTCCCAAGTTCTAGAACCCTCCAATGCGACCCTATATAAGTCCCATGCAACCCTCAATAAACATCCATCCCTGCTTTACCGCTAATGGGAGTTGTCCGTCCTTCTCTTTCCCTTTCCATGTAACGTGACACTAGCACATCAGTTCAGTAAAATCATTGTTTCCCTCCCAGAGATGATCTCCTCTATCTGCTCCAAAAACAGATGGTGACTGTGGGAGTTAACAGGAGCAGATCCTGAGATCATCTATCTTCCACTAAACTTTGAACATTTGCAGCACCTTTTGTGTTGCAGTATCGATTTTCAAATTGCGACAGAAAACTATGCAGGACAGTTTTCTGTATACCCCCTGTGGGTACCTATGCCTCAATTTATGGCAGAGGTACAATTATATCTGGATCCATTATACCCCCAACCCCCCCCCCCCCCCCGAAAAATGCTAAGACCGATTTTACAGATGGTTCGGGAAGGACGGGAAAGGCAGTAGTCTGCTGGAAAGTTAACCAGGAATGGGACTATGACATCCATAAGGTTCAAGGTTCCCCACAAGTTGCAGAACTTTCTGCCATAGTCAGAGCTTTTCAACTTTTCCCGCAGGCCTTAAACATAGTGTCTGATTCCCTCTATGTAGTGGTGGTAGTAAAACGACTAGAGAGATCCTAATTGAAAGATGTTGAAAATCCCATTTTGGCAGAACTGTTTTGCGCTCTCCTTGTGGAAATAAATTCCCCTAGTAACAAATTTTCATTACCCACATTAGGTCACATACCCATCTGCCAGGACCTATCGCAGAAGGAAACCGGACTGCGGATCTGCTTATGAGTTTGGTAGTAGTCGCTAATCATGTGGAGCAGGCTCGCCTCTCCCATTATTTTTTCCATCAGGGAGTCAAAGCTCTACGCAGGAGCTTTGGCATTACCCACTCCCAGGCAAGAGCTTTAGTCTTTGCTTGTGGAGACTGCCAGCAGATCACACCACTGCCACCTGAAGGAGTCAATCCTCGAGGGCTGCAGCCATAACAGGTATGGCAGATGGATGTGACTCATTGTCTGTCATTCATCCAATTGAAATATGTTCATGTGTCTACTGACACATTTTCTGGACTCATGGTAGCAACGGCTCACTCTGAAGAGAAAGTCAGAGATGTTAAAAAACATCTTTCAACCGCCTTTGCTTCCATGGGCATTCTGGAAAAAATAAAGACCGACAATGACCCTGCTTATACATCCAAATCCTTCAAAGAATTTTTAGATAGGGGGGGGGTGAAACATGTCACTGGCATCCCTCACTCTCTCAACTGGACAGGCCATTGTCGAGAGAGCCCATCAAACATTAAAAAATATGCTACTTAAACAAAAAAGGGGGAGTATGGACCTCTCCCCACAAGAACAACTAAATAAGGCTATGTCCTAAATTTTTTTAACAGATTGGACAATGAGAATATGACCCCAATAGAGAGACATTTTGGCACTAAAAAAGGTCCAATAAATTCGGAAGCCAAAGTGCAAGAATTTGGAATCTGGAATGTGGGAAGGCCCTTTCTTCATCATAACATGGGGGAAGGGATATGCTTGTGTTTCTGCAGGAGGCGGCCCAAGATGGGTTCTGACCAGATTGGTAAAACCCTATCAAGAGCCAGCAAGGGGATTATCATCTTCCTCGTAGGATCAATATTAATTTATGACATTACTGTACACACTGAAAGAGATGACACCTCACGCCGACAGAAAAACAAAGAAAGAAAGAATGACTGGTGGAAGAAGTGGGTGAGAGGCTTTTTAGACCAGAATCTGTGGAAAAAGCCAAATAGTTATAACCCAAAACCTACATCGTTATCCCATCTGAGCCAATCCAAGTATAAATGTATGGTAGAATCCCCCAAGGCAAAAGATGAACCCCGTAAGGCAAAAGATTCACCAATAATAGATAATTCAGCTTCTTGGATAGAGACCTCCCGAGGTAACATGTGGGTTTCATTAGCCATAATGGTTGGGAGGGATTCCCTTTGCCTTTCGGTGACAGACCCAGGGAACCCCTTTAAATCATGTCTGGTGGGAGTACCATGGCACAAGGCCAATTGGATTGACTTTATAAGAAATTATACCCCTTGGTGCTCCACTCCTGATTTCCAGGACGGCCCTTTCGCCCACTGTTACATTCCTGGTTTCCTCAGGGATAGTCTCCCTCCTCACCACCCTTTGAATCCTCCCCAAAACCCCAAAAAGTTTATATTTAAAGACACCTTCCCCCAAGAGCTGGAAGTTCTAGGTTCTTGGCCAGCTGCTTATTGTTTTTGTTTTGGCCAATCTGAAAATGTCCTCCCCAAAGACCATTTTTCTGTTTCGCCCTATCCCAATTCTGTATATACTAATTTTACTACCTGGTGCAACCAGTCTTTAAATTTATTAACTCAATTAGTGGCTCCTAGCAAAACGATAGTTTTACCCCTTCACGCTTTTTTAATTTGCGGCACCAGAGTATAGAAAGAAATACCCAGAGGGACGATTGGCGGACCTGGTACAATTGGCAAATTAACCCTCTTTACCCCCAACCAGACCATTGCTTCCACCATGATTAAACCCGATAATTATAGACAATTCAAAAGAGATCTCTCCAGCAACTACCTACCTTTTTTGTTGGATTGTAACTCTTTTATACACTTTTGGACCAACCAACAGAATTTGTGGGGCTCGGCTTTGCTGCCACAGTTAGGCGCTGCTCATGCGTTAACTTTACTGAGTCAATTGGGATGTTGGGTATCAAAGGAGGTGAATGCTACTAGTGAGGCCCTTGAAGGCCTGTTGTTAGATACAAAGACGTTAGAAAAAGTGACCCTGCAAAATCAGACAGCCATCGACTTTTTACTACTGGTAAACCGGCATGGGTTTGAGGAGTTTGAGGGCATGTACTGCCTCAACTTCTACTCCCATTCCCATATGATACAATCCAAAATTAATGACCTACAGTCCTTAGTAGACAGCCTAAGAGCTAAGGCCTCCCAAGGCCTGAAGAGATTCGTTAGTATTTTAATTTTGGGCCTATTGGTTTTGTTCTTGATTATGTTAATTATATCTTGCATATTAACTTGTGTCAAGAGATTTATTTTTAAGAATCCTTCAGAGGCCTACGTTCTGTGTCCAAACAAAAAAGGGGGATATATGGGAACCCAATCCTATAAAGATTGAAAGATTAATAATACTGATGATTGTCGCCATATGAAGAAAGAGAAGAAGAAAAGGGACAACCTACTTCGAGGACCACAGGTCAGAAAGGATTGAAAAGGTGAAGCCCCATAAATAATTTGATAGGTTATTGATTGTTAATGTATTAGAATAGTTGGGAATGATTTTTTCGAATGTTCTTATATGTTCTTGTTCCTCATTGGTTTATTGTACCCTGACTTCCCATTGGTTATCTTATGGTGCAGTGCACCATTCCCTTATATGGTTTGCCTATATATGGCAGTCCCCTCCCCTGTTTTCCCTTGTTTGGTCACCCTCCAACCCCTTTCTTCCTTATATGATTATGCTCCGCCCTAGTTCTAGAACCTTCCCTCATGCACTTCTAAAAACCCGTTTCTCCCTTCAATAAATGCCATTCCATCACACTCTCACCTTGGAGTGTGCCATCCTCTCCTTTCCGCTTCAGGATCACAACATAGAATCTAACTCAGAGTTTTTCAAGAGACTTTTTCAATACTTTCTTTATTTACTAAAATGCTTCTCTTAAACAAAAACAACAACAACAACAAAAGGGATAAAACCATCTCTGTAATGTAATTAAGGCCAGACATGCTCAGAATGCTTACCAAATTTTCATAAGCTAGTGAATAGTGTGGGGTTTGTTGTTGTTTGTTTGTTTGTTTGTTTTTAGGAAGAAGGGAAATAGAAGTAAATAGGAGGTGGAACTCAAAATTCACCATTTGCTTAACAGTTCTTTTCTGGCTGCAGAAGTGTGCAGTGTTTGGAAATTTTGTTTGCCTCTTGGTCCCTACTAACTCAGAACTTAGCACAAGTAATCAATTGGAAAAACGTGCCTGTTTAAACATACACAGATGCTGTTAAGTGATTTGGACTTCGCACTTAGATAATTTTATGTGACTGAGGTTTTCTTTCACGACCCTCAAGACCTTGATAGCCCTTGGCACCTCTTTTCCTCAGGAGTGGTAGGGAACTCTTCTTCTGTGCTGGAGTTATCTGAAAGAAAATATTTTCTGAGTAGTGGTTTTGGAGCAGTAGCACATACCATTGAAAGAACAGAAAATGGCATCAGCTTCATCATCTTCAGACCTTAATGTCTTCAGGTCTGCTCCCCATCCTATAAAATGCACAATGTGTTTCTACATAGCTCTGTAACTGTTAAAACAAAGCACACAGAACTGGTTTTTAAACTCACAGACAAGCAATAGTGAGAAGACTATTAACCAAAATGTATAAATAAGGGAAAAATATAATTTTGTGTTTTAAACCCACTAAGATTTAAAGGTTTGTTGCTTTTGGTTTTAATGATCTGTTTACTTATCACTGTTTCATCTTAAGGGTCTATAAAACCCTGTGTGCTCTTTTGCTACAACTGCTTTTTAATGCAGTATGTGTTAGGGCATTAATGCTCACTGCATCTTATTGATTTTAGGTTATTAAAAAATCCATAATGATTTGTTTTCCTTCCTGTTGAGTTATGAAGTGGGTCAGTCTCAAGCTAGATTTTTTTTTTTAAAGCTGAAATAAGTCCAAGCATACACACTTCAGCACAGAGTCCCTTTGCACTGTGGAGCTTTCCAATACCTTTGTAATTACTAAAGCTTTGCCATATTTACTGAAAATATGCTGATGAAGTTGTTATATAATGTTTGTATTGAGAGAAGGAGAAGCTGATGATGCATGTGGAAGGTGTCCCTGTACAGATGATCTGCTGGAATTGCAGATCACCGTCATAAATGGGATGAATCTATGGGTATGACAGTATAGAGTGGGTAACAGAAATTTCAGGTACTATTTTTCTGTTAGACATCTTCTGAATTACTGAACAGAAGATTTAGGTCAGTAGTACACACTAGCAGACTTAAAGGGCTACTTTATAGTGTTAAATCCTAAGGAAGAAGCATCTTCTAGAGCATTTTCCTTCTCACTGGACATTTTGAGGAAACAAAAGTTTATTTTGAAACAAAATTTAAAATGATTGATGACATCTCTGTATTTATTTATACACATAAACAAGTATTTTCTCTTTAGATAATTCCACTTCTTCTGAAATGAGGAGCTGCTTTTCTCCTGGTTTAGTATGACTTAGAATAATTAGTTAAAAATCTTTGCTGAGATGAGTGTTTCTTTATGAAGTTTGTCTGTATGTTCCCTTTTTAGAAGGCTTTGTCTAGTAAGAAGTGGGATTCCTGGAAAACCAGAGGAGATTATGTGAAAGTGACTTCACATTATAAGTTATCTTCCTTTTTTTAGGCATGAAATCAAGACA
>JAWWEE010000001.1:61298516-61486016 GCA_035221455.1 Xenops minutus | reverse complement strand
ATTTCCTGGTATACATATTTCAAAATCTTGGAAATAATCCTTTCTGCTTTTCATTTATAGAATTTTTAATTCAGAGAATTAAATACCTCTGAAGTCTCCATCAGTGTGCAGAGAGTTTTTGTTCTAGTCTGAAGTAATTTCAAAACCTCTAATGTCTGAAAATTCTTTCATATAATAGTGATGCTATGCCTCCTGTGAGAGTCTTTGGCCCTATTTCAATTCTCCATGAGGAGGCACTCACCTTACAAAAAAACCTACTTCTGTGCTGTTTCATATACGTTTATGTAAAACAGACATCTCCACGAACACCCCTTTGCTGCAGGGGAGAAGCTTGCGAGCTGTGCTGGCAGTGGTTCATGCCTCCGGTAGGGTCTCCCATGCTAGTCAGGTCTCAACTGAAGGGTCAGACAAAGTGTGTCCACGGGCAGGATGGGCTCGCTAGCTCCCCAGCAACCATCCTAGGAGAAGGACAACTCTAACTCCAAGCCTGGGCAGATGGAGCTTGCTTAGCCCTGTAAGGCCATCCATCTAAGAGAAGGATACTCTAACTAAACCTACATCCTGAGGACTTTGCTGTCACCGTCCAAGCTCACTTGGCCCTGGCAGCTGAACTTTAAGAGTAAAAGGTGGGGCCAGTTCTGCGCACACTGTGCCTCATCTGAAAAATCCACTGCATAGGCTTTAAGGGTTCACCCACATTTCTATCTTGCATTGGCCTTTTGAGCCATCAGCGTGCTTGCAGCAAACGTGGGTTGAGCCCTTCCCAAATCTTTGTTCATGAAGCCAAGCCATGATAATGTAAAACAGACAACTGAGCTATGCAGGGGTCTGTTGTTTGAAAACAGTATGAAGTAAAAAGTGCTATGAAGTAGTACAGGCATTGATAGCTTCACAGAATATGGATAAGGGATTTCAGACTGCAGCTCACAACACCATTGGTAATGTAGTTTACATGTTTTACTAACTGATTTCTAATGTGCTTAATCTAAGGCTAAACTTTTACAAGATCACTTATATGCCAAATACAGTGTACATTTTCAATATAATCTTAGTTTAAAAGAGGTTTTCCAGTTGTTTTAAGAAGGAAAAGCTTTTTAGTTTACAAAACTTTGATAAATAAAATACAGTTTGACACCAAATCTGACTTCATCATTCTTTCAATTGCTATGAATAAGAGATAACAAAAAGAGGTTCAGGAACAATTGACTGACTGTGTGGTGCAACTGAGGAAGTAGATGTTGAGCTGCTTGGGGAACATCTATATACACGTACAGCATAAATCTCTCACCAATCATCAGGACTGTGACAGAGAAGGTAATGTGGGTGTATCAGAATAAAAGACAGCAAGATCAAGCCTTGGGGAGACCAAGAATATTTGTTTGAAGCCTTTTGATTTCAACAGCTATTCATCTGGGTGCAAAATAACACAGAAACGGTTTTCTGACTTCACCATTTGTGACGAAGAAGGGTAGTAGTAGTGTGTTATGCTGCTTTTTTGAGTTGAATTCTCTGCAGGACCATAGGAAGTCGTGGTAGGCTTCTGCCTGGTCCCTCATGCTGTTGCAGCTTCTACAGAGATCACGGCACGGGGGCGGGGCGGGTGGGTGTCATTGCACAGACAATTTTGTACCAAAGCAAAAGGCATTTATTTGTTTATTTTCCTCTTCCCCTATCTCAGCTTTTTCTTTTTTTCTATAGCCTCATACAAACCCAAGGAAACTACTGCAGAGCTTCAGCTCTGAGTTAGCTCGCCATATGAGCATGGACTATAAACTGGTTTCTTTGACAAAAGAAAAAAAGGCAAATACTTGTTACTCTGAAAAAATCAATACCCTTCAACCTCAGGCACTGGCAGCTCCTCCTCTGAAGACTTTGGAAATGGTGTAGTAGCAGGTACTGCTTCTTCACCTGTGTATATTACCCTGTATGTGCACAGCACCACATTGAGCATAAAATCTGGGTAAAGCTCCCCAGGTTCATGATGGAGACTCTCTTAGCCTATGGTTTCCTACAAATCAGTATGACTGATGCCGTTATATTGGTCAGCATGTAAAATAACTTGTCATCAGTACAGAACGTGATGTGCAGAATATCATTGTAACTTGAAATTCATAGCACTTTAATACTTGTTTCCATAGCTACAGTGTAATTCAGAGATCTGAGAAGCCAGCCTGCCTTTTCCAGGCCTGTCATTTAGGGAAAGAAATTAAGGAAGCTGATCACAAGGTCTGGATTATACAGCTTCTTTAAAGTACAGCAGCCAGACCTGAAATGAACACTGCTGGTACAGAGTGGATAAAACCCATTTCTTGTAACCTTTGTAGAAAAATTTGAATGTATCCTCCTCTGTATCTTTTTTTATTTCGCACAAGCAATGTTGTATGTTATACCTGGCAGTGTTTGCAGGACCATATTTCTTGATTGTTGGAAAGTTATACCATATTCTTAAGTGAAGGTTTGAAAAAAATAAACAGATGGAAAAATGGGAGGAAGAAAGCACAGGAAAGAGATACAGTTAAGTGAATGCTAAAGGGCAAAGCTTCAGTGCCAGACAGTTATTTGCATATGCACAATATGTTTCTGTCTAGAGGCATATTTTCTCAAAGTCTGTGTGTGTATTTCTATGACTCTATATTTATCTGTATTACTGGCAACATATGTATGACTATGAATAGAGTCGTGGTGTTTGCAGAATGATTTATGATGCTGCTTATTTTTTTCTTTTTTAAAATACATACTGTTATTGAGAAATTATCTCCCTTAGGTAGGGAAATTGGAAAGGAATACAGGCATCAGTTCTTAAATGCAAAACACTGGAATCCAAAGAAGATGCAGTTACATACATATTTGTGCTTTGAGGGAAGATACATAATGGGTTCTGCATGTGTGTTTTCTAGGCCAGTTCATTTGTAAAATCTTTAACAAAGAGATGAAAGCTGCCCTGATATTTGTATGATTGAGGAGCAAGGCTATGCTCTGCAAAGGTGACGCTGTTGGCCAGATTCCATTGACAGAAAGGGTCAGAGGATTTTCTAAAAATCATGTTTTCCACCCAATAATTTGTGACATCTGAAGAAAGAGGGAGGAGAAAGGTATGTAAAGGTTCATAGCTCCTAACTTCATTAGGTAACTGGCCTGGTATAGCATTACAAAGGGTCTGTGTGGGTAAATATTTGCCATAATCTTAGAAGACTGGCTTCATTACTGTCATGTTTGGCAAATGTGAATACCAAGTATGTCTATAGTGAAGAGTGGAAATGCAGTTCTTGACTATTAGGTAATTTATCACCAATTAATTCCTAAGGCCATTTATATTACTTACATGAGTAAGTAATAAAATAAACAAGAAAATTTGTGTGACTTCAAGTATGCAGAGCTTTGTATCTATTGTTTTTAAGGAAAAATGCTTGTTTAGCTTTGCTTCTATAAGTAGATCATTGTACATGTACATGTACTGGCTAATGAAAGTACATTGCAAGTACTGGTTAATGCAAGTAATGACACTGTAATTCTGTATTTGTCTCTTATAAAGAATTTCACTGGTGAACCATATGGTAATGAACTAAGACAGTATAATTCCAGAATGAAATATGGCTTCAATACTTGGAAGGACACAGCTGGATAAAATCTGTTCTTGGGCATAGTGGAGTTTTGTTGGGATTTTCATTATTTTTCTTTTTCCTAGAGGTGGATATAAAGAGGCATCATACATTGACTTTGACCTGTCAGGCTGAAGCTATTACAGTCTGCCAAATCAGTGATCCATAAGCTGAAGACTCTCACTACAAGCGTTGACCCAATAAGCTGAAATGTCTTAGTAAGAATTGTTATGGACTTTTGAAAGAATAATAAAATGGATTCTTTGCAGTGCCTATGCAATTGATAATTCAGTAGTCTGAAATGTCTCTGGAGATGCTACTCCAAAATAGTAAGTAAGTAGTATGTTTTTAGACATCTTCTCATTTCTGTGTTTCTAAAGGCGTGGCTCTTTTAAAATATTTCCTGCTAAGTTTACAGGCAAAATAAGTTTTGATAGGTGTTCAAAATTCATAAAAGGAAAAGCTAAAATTTAAATACATTATTTGGAATATTCTTTCCCTTTTGTCCTTTCAAAAGTCTTAACTATGACTCACATTGCATTGCTATATATATTTGAGACTTAAGAACGTTTCAAATTAGGCCTGCTGACCTAATTAATGAACCTGAGGGAAGAAGAATAGTGTTCGGAGAGTAGTTTTATGTAAAGGTAATGAACACACGTAAAGCATTTTAATCCACTCCATCTGAAAACTAAAAGTTCTGAGAAATATGAGTTGGAAAATTTTAATTATTATTAAAATCATGGATATAAGGAATATTATGTGGAATTCAATGCTTCAGATACTGATTGAGGCTAAGAATGCACATGCTTATCAAAAAACATCAGAGAAATTCATGGAGGATAAGACCAACATGCGTATTAAACTCAAGAACCACCAAGTCACAACCAAAGTCATCAGATCCTGTGAAGATACACCAAAGAAAAGCATTCTGTTATGCGTATTTTCTTGGTTTTATTTTTCCCTCTGTGACTGCTTCTGGTTACCAACACAGACAGGATGCTAGTTTAGGTGGAGCTTTGATCCAAGAGGTGGCACTTCTTATCTGGAAACTGTGATCCTGTAGCTTTTTATGTCTACCTTCTTTGTTTTAAATTTGCATTGCTTCAAAAAGAATAACTTGGGTGTATAAATGCATTCACAAAAAATACAGAAAAAGAAAATGAAAAAGATTTCTTTCTTATATGATTAGAAAAGATGACAACAGGGATTTACTGCAAATTCAAAACCTAATGTATCCTTGTTCTTCAGAATTTATTAGACTCAACAGTTCATTTGAAACATATTTGTTGCAATTGTGCAAATCTTAATGGGCAGGGATTTCAGTTTCTCCCTAAAAAGAAAGCATTTTTAAATGCACTGATTATTACATTGCTTTGAGTTATGAGCACATCCCAAATTTTGTGTTAACAGTCTAGGGAATCACATATTAAAGAATACAGTAAGCATTTCATGCCAAAAGCAAATTTTGAAAAGGGAAACACAATGTGAAAACGTTGAATTAATAGAACATAGATATTTTCACTGAAGACCTAAATTATAGAATCAAAAGATTGTTTTGGTGGAAAAGATGCTTATTGAGTCCAAGTGTAAACCTAATGCAGCCAAAATCACCACTTAACTATTTCCTTAAGCACCATGTCTATATGTCTTTTCAACACTGCCAGAGACCGTGTCTCAACCACTTTCCTGGGCAGCCTGTTTCAATTCTTGACAAACTTTTCAGTGAAGAGATTTTTTTTCCCAGTATCTAATCTAAACTTCCCGTGGGGCAACTAGAGGCTGTTACTTGTCCTATTAGAGACCGGTAAGGTCTTTCTTGAGTCTCCTTTTCTCCAGGTTAACTGCCAGCTCCCTCAGCAGCTCCCCAAAGGACTTTGTAGACATTTTAACAGCTTTGGTGCCCTTCTCTGGACATGCTCCAGCCCATCAATGTCTTTCTTGGAGAAAGAAGCCCAGAACAGAAGACAGGATTTAACACAACCTTAAGGGGTAGAGAGGGACACAGCACACTCCTAGAAAAGAAGCAGCAGAATGACAGTCCATTTAAGTAAGAGTCAGGCTTATATAGAGGGTTGCAGGAAGGCTCCAGAACTTGTGTGGAGATTGGGAGGAGCATGCAAACCCTCTCACATGTATGGTAAAAGAAGGAAGGGCAACACTGTATTGGGAAAACTGGGGAGGAGATAACCATATATGGTGAGACTGCACTGCCGCAGATCTTGACCAATGGGAAAACGGGGAGAACACGAGGGAGAACTGGGGAACTATTCTGAACAACATCATATATGTTCATATGTATGTAACAATGAACATAGAAAACTGAGAGGACCCGTAATAACATTGGGAGCCATATAAACAGTGTCCAGGTATATGTATTTCTTTCTTGCTCAGATAGCTTATAACTTGATGGTCTTCCTCTTCATCTCCAAGTCTCAACAAACTGTTCCATGCCATTTTTTCCATTCTTCACAAGACCATTTTCCCACAAGGATTTGCAGTGCTGCCTCACCAGTGCCAAGTGCAGGGGGGTGATCCCTTCGCTGATCCTGCTGGCCCCGCTATTGCTGATACGAGCCACAGTGTCATTTGCCACCTTGTCCACCTGGGCACATTGCTGTGTCATGCTCAGCTGCTGTTGACCAGAACCCTCAGGTCCTTTTCTGCCAGACAGCCTTCCAGCCTCGCTGTCCCAAGCCTGTAGAACTGCATGGTGGTGTTGTGACCCAAGATCAGGACCTGGCTCTTCACCTGGCTGAACCTCATGGGCTTGGCTTATTGATCTGGCTTGTCCACACTGCTCTTTAGAGTCTTCCTGCCCTCCAGCAGATCAGCTCTCACACTGAGCCTGGGGACATGCCACTTGTGACAGGCCACCAGGCAGATATAACTCGATTCCCCACCACAATCTGTGCCTGGCCATCCAGCCAGTTTTTAACACAGCAAACAGAATACCTGTCCAAAACAAAGGTAGCCAGTTTCTCGATAAGAATGCTGTGGGTAACAGTGTCAAATCCTTTACTAAAGCCTGAGTAGACTACATCCACAGCCTTTTCCCTAGTCCACTGAGGGGATCACCTCTTCACAGAAGAATATCAGGTTGGTCAAACAGGACCTGCCTTTCACAAATTCATGCTGGTTGGCCCCCATCCCCTTATTGTTCTGTCTGTGACACATGAATAATACAATAAATGCTCTCTAAAAAGAATAATTATGAAAATATAAATATATAAATAGAACTACAAATGGACAAGAGTTATGAATTATCTTTGCTTAGGCAATAATTAGAATAAGCATAGACACAGAATAAACTGAGTGTTAGTATTATCAGAAGATTTGTATCACAGTCTTCTTCAAATGTCATAGCTAAGTATTGAATAGCACTATAATTTTTTTTTTTTTTTTAACTTTCTAGTTTAATCACAGCCTAGCTTGATCTCAGGATATTCAATCTTGAAACAGAAATTAATTGTTGAAAAGTAAGAAATTAAAAGCAACTCAGGTATTTCATTAATCCTCTATCCCAAGGGATGTTAAGGAGTTGTTAGAGATATTTTTCCTTTTTAAGGAAACAAACAAACAAAAAAATAGAAACTTTTTAATCATGTTAGAATGTTTAAATGATTGTTTTTTAAAGAGGAGTAAGTTCAGGAAAATATATAAAAAAGTGTACAAACTTACATTTTCACAATGAATAGAAGACATGTAAAGATTTTAAAGATATGCTTCGGTCTGGAAAGATCAAATTTTTCAGGTATTCCTTTCAGTCTGTAAATGCCTAGCAAAATTTGTCTCAATTCTTAGGTCCATGGGAACTTTTTCAGGCTCAGAAATGCCACCTCTCAATCCCTCAACACACTTCCAAATGAAAAATTTTGAGAAATTTTGGACTTGTTTCAAGTGAAGGGTAGTTAAAATCTTAAAAATCAAGCAGAATAGCCCATACTTTATACACATTATTTAAATAGAATTAAAAGAGGTCCTGAGTGTCTTGTCTCCTCTGGTCTGAAGGGTATCCTCAATATACACTCTAATTTACAATTTAAACACTTTCTCCAAGATACGGTAAAATACGAACTTGTAATAACTTACTTACTTATTTTATATATGATTCTCTGTCTTACTTTCCTGTTTTGCTCACCCTATTCATCTTTCAATATGACTAGACTTTTCTTACAGTTTATCTGAAAAGGCAGAAGTTGTAGGAACTGTTAAAAATCGTGACAAATTCTGATTTCTCTTAATGGTTTTAGATAAGCCAGATAGATAACTATCTCCATTTCAGCACCATTTCATGCCTGCAGATTGCACATCAGTGCTTCTTCATAGACTTCTCCATCCTTTGGCAGTTCTCCATCAGCTTCAAAATGGACAAAGTAGCATAAAAAGAGTGAATTTGAGCCAAAAGACAGATTGTCCAGAGACCCATTGTGACCAAAGGTGTTTGACTTCTCCTGCCTCAGACTTGCCATCAGTGAGGATATTGATGGACTTAGCTTAGCAGAAGTGAATGTGATTTCACAGAAGATAGCATAGTGAGAACCTTGCAACACAACCTTCCTTCTCAGTGCAGCTGAGAAGCAGTCAGCCTTTCCCTGATCTGGGTAATTCTGCGATACCTTTGATTGCATTCAGGTCCTTTGCTCTACTGTGGTCACAAAACTCACTGAAGTGCTTGGAAATTCTGCTGCTCCCTTTAAGAACAGAGAGTGACTTAGTTTAAGTTTAGTTTTCTTGGGGTTTTGAGGTTTGATTTGTGTGCGTGTGTGTGTGTCTGTCTGTCTGTCTGTCTTGTCAGCTCTGTGAAGGAGGGAGGGAAGAAATTATTTCCAAGGACATGAGATTCTGTAACATTCTTTCATAGCCTCCTACCTCAGGTCCAATCTTTTCAAATAAATGGCACAATAGCAAAGGTTGGAGCTGAGCCTTGTTCTGCAACACAGTGACTCAGAGTCAAAACGTGCCACAGGGAACATTTAGTGATAGAATTTAAAATCAAAGAGCTCTCTCCACAACAGTGCTGTCCAGACTCAAGGGATGATGTTGGGCTGGCTCTCTGAAGGTGACAGAAGCTCTTGCCTCCCCAGTCTGTTGTGTGTCACAGGTAGCATCTGCTGGTGGGATTCAGCATCACTACTTTCCTCCTTAACATAAATAGCTGGGCAACAGTAGCTATAGGAAGAGAAACAACTATTGTGACTGTCTCATTTGACATAAGAATTTCTAGGTATTTCTAAACATTTTCAAACTCTTCACTTTTTTCTGACATCGGAGTCTTCTGAAATAAGGAAACTGAATGGAACTATTGCACTTTCCCCCACCTTCCACTTGAAAGCACAGTGTTTTGTAGAGATAACTAAACCTCAAAACAAATCTGACCTAATGGTTTTTCACAAGACTACATCAAGTTCAGCAGTCAGAACTCTGGAAAGATTCATTGCAGTACGCTAAGGGTACACCTAAGGTCTCAAAGAGTAAATCTAATCTCACATGTCTTTTTCTAGGATGACAAGTCATCTCAGGTTGCCTTGTGCTAGTATGACGCTAGTATTTAACAGCTCTTTCTACTTGTTAAGGAAGGAAAATATGATGATTACTTTCCAGTTCATTCCAGCACTTTTCCCTGAGTTCTCCTTGAATTAGTTACAATTGCATGTCAGAACTGATTTGGAAACAGGGCCTAAAAGAATACAAATACCTGAGTGAACTTGTGCCTTCAGAGCTTCTAACCCATGTTGTAGTTCAGTGGAGTAAGCAAGTGCATATGTTTTCCAGGAATTTATTAAAGAACAAGTAGACATTAAACACACATACAATTAACCTACACAATGAAAAGCCGTAATTAAAAATCAAGTAAATAATTCAAAGTAGTTAAATAAGCACATTGAAATTATCTCATCCTGCTGTAAAGTTGAGATTATTTGCTATAGATTTGTGTTAAGACTCATTATGGGGGGATTGGAATCCTAGATTGACTAGGAACTTTAAATCTCAGCCAGTATTTTAGTCAGTCCAGTGTGTTGACCTAATTAGGTGAAGTCTATAAGACTCACACAAGCATTCTGTAAATGGCATTGTACCCAAAGAGGTAGCCTAGTGAAAATCCCTTTATTTATGTTAAGGCAACACTTAGAACAGCTCTGGTTTACCACTTTCCATCTCTGATCCTACTTTCTTTGAGGTTTTATGCTTTACTGTGCAAAATAAAAAAGCCTGGAATCAAAACAAAGGTTGCGGATTAAGAACAATATCTTTAACTCACAACAATATATTAACTCATTTCATGGCAACCTGAGATACAGAAAATCTTTTTAGGAAGTTATTAAAAAACTCTTCCTCACAGAGATGTGCACAACTCTATTCTCTATACACAGGCATATCAATGACAGAACAGAGATAGATTGTAATAGAAATCAACAGAGAGTAGTATTTTTCAAGCAACTCATAAAAATGTTATTTATTATCTGAAACTGAAGTTCTGTTTAGGCCTGAAAATGTGCAATCATTTGTTCCTTGACAATAGGGTTCTAGTTCCATGCTTCTACCTCTATGTAGTCTACTCAGAAAAGAAGGGACCACATAGTTTTGTTTCCACTTGATGTAGGAGGAGTTTTTTCTTCTGAACCTCATCCTACTCTTGAAATTTATCACCTCATATGTCTGCTTCAGAGTCATTTTTAATTGACTCAAAATCAGTTAAATGAATATACATTTTCTCAACCTAGTCGTCTCCTCAGAGTTCTTCTAATCATTTCTTTGCAGTCTCTAATCATTATGGCTCTGTTGTTGAAAAGTACTTAATCAGACTTTCTTTGGTTTTCCACTGATCAGACTTTAGTCTAGCAATGTGAAACAAGATACCAGAGTTAATAATGACTTATATTTTCTACACTCTCATGTTCTACCATTTTTCACATTATTTTGGACTTCTCGGTAAAGAATTAGTGAGTGTGTGACTCTGGAATGAATTAAAGTAGATTATTTGTGGATTAAGTCAAAAGCCCTTGGTACAAATTATGTTTTCTGAGAATAATTCCTATTTATTATTAAAAAAGAGTTTTCTAGACTTATCTTTAAGCTCAGGCTATGATCTTCATGTATTCTTTGCTTCAGATTTTCATACAATTTAGTGAATTATGTGAAAACAATTAAACCATACTGTTCTTCTTACAAGAAAAATTCTGCTGAGGTATCACATGATTATTTCTGTATTTCTGTCTCCCTAGTGAAATTTATGAAATTGTGGATGCAATGATGTCATTAAACACCAGTTCCAGTTGATCTTTGGGCTGGTATAAATTAGAAGAGTTTTCTTGCACCAGCATTTAGACAATATGAAAAATATTTTTACTTTTTTATAATTGTTCCATTGAAATATTTACCCCCTTTCTTTTATTGTTGACTGTTGGTTTTCTTCCCCAGCAAAGCAGTACTTCACAGAAATGATTTTTTTTTTTTTCAATTAAGAAGCGACACACAAGTGTAAATACAGTTTAATGATGAAAAGTAGTTTCAAAGGAAACAGATGCAACATTTATTCACACAACATAAACTAATAAATAAAATTAGGTAAGAAATTTCGTGGCATCCCCAGAGTGTAGATCCTCTTATATTCTTGACTGAACGAACAGCTGATGGATGATACACTAGTCTTAACAGTGACTGTTGAGATACCTCCAAGTAAAAGGGACCTGGTGGCAGATGTGTGGAGAGGCAGGATGACATGATGAAATCTAGTGAGTCTGGCTGTAGATGTGTGGAATTCTGACATTATTAACTGAACTTCCAAACCAAGTTACACTTTACAGCCACAAGTACTCTGATGGGCTGTAGACATGCTGTGGGCTGGGCTGCCATGCATGAATATTGAAAGAAAGTCTTCAACTGGATTATGGAAAATTATTGAAGATTTGTTAAGGAAGACTTTATGAAAGAGAATTGTCCATTCCTGCTTATTTTTAAAAGATGTCTCAAGACTATGATTGCAGAAAAGGGAGTTTGCAACCATTGTGTTGAAAATAATTGGCTTATTCAACATGTTAGTTTATAGGTATTACATTCTGCTTAAATGTTGCAGAAAGAACTTCAGATTTGAATATCTTCCCTGGGCAAAATTAAAATTCACACAAGTTACCTGTTGATATCAAAAAGTGATTTTATTAATTGCTAAGAAATTCAAAAAGTAAAAATAAATAAAAAAAAAAAGGTTGTAAAAAGCTAAAATTAATTTTAGAAGCAAAGAAAAAAACCCACCAAAACCTACTTTTTGCCAAGTCCATGTGTGTGTGAGGAGAGAAGCACTTTCTGCCCTTTTATTTTATTCTGTTTCTGACACTTTTGATGTTATCTCTTTAGCTATGGAGGGAGGGGGGGATGACGCAAATATGTGTAGGAAAGAGGGATGGACCACCACGCAAGAGGGATTGGCAAAATGGCTGTTTATTAACTGGGCATGCCGGCTTCTATAGGGTTGGTAGAGAAGGGACTAGAACTAGGGCGGAGTCAAAGGAGGGATTGGTCAGATCTGCATCAATATTCATAACAAGGGGAGGGGCTTTCCAAACAAGGGCAGATCGGGGAGCAGCAGGGCATCGTCAGCTGTGAGGTATGTGCCGTTGTTAGGGGCAAGGGCTGACCAATGGGGAAGGGAAGCCAAGCCCACAAAACCATTAACCAATGGGGAAGGTAACTGGGGAGAATTGGGGTACAAATAACCAATAGGAACAAATGGAATAATGATAACTCTATGCCTAATCTAATACATTGAATATCTAACTAATAATTAATTATCTAACTAATAATACATTGAATATCTAAACACTGTAGAAACTTCGAACTTCTTTTATTCAGTTATGGGTGGCTGCATCTCACTCCACACCTCCTCCAGGTTAGTGTCCTTCTTCTTTCTTCTAAGTGCTTTTCTCTCCTTCCAGGATTGGTAGATATTTCTCCTGATCCCAACACGGGGAGGTCTTAGCCACCTTAGTTCTCTTGGATGCAGCCAGAAGGTTTGGATTCATCATCCATGAGGAGTGTTGCAAGCCATCTTACGCCTAGTGGGGCCAGGTCAACATCTCTTTGGCCCTCAAAAATACAGTAAGGGTAGAAGGATAAGATGTAACTCACGCATGTGGCATGGTGGGTCTCGGTTCTCTCCAAGCTTAAGTTTCAGTTCCTGGCGGCAGACAGGCAGCAGGTGGTAGCGAAGCAAAAGTGAATGGAGAAAAGGTGAGAGGGAGGTAGGGAGAGATTTTTGGTTACAGTAACCAGTTGTCTCTCTTCTCACTCCCTAATGTTTCAAAGTTTCTTCTCAATTTTATAGGGCTCAAAAGAAGGTATACGTGGTTGTTTGGCACATAGCTCTATTCAGACTAACAATAACAGGATCAGCCAGCAGGAAACTCCAGCTGGAAGCTTTGGTAAGAACCTCTGGCAGGAAAATTGACTGAGAATTTTTTGGTAGGAGGTTCGATAGTCAGAAAAAATGGAGAAGCATTATTTATGGTATTTTGTATTATCTGTGTATCACAATAGACTGATAAACAAAATTGTGAGAGATGGGAAATTTTTTTTAAGTAGGCTCTCATACATTGTTTATTATGAAATTTTTATATATTTACAATGAAATATTATTTATTTGCTTGAACAACAGTAAAATGTTAAACAAGGAAGGAGGTCTTTAAGCATGCCACAGTTTCAAGCTGATGAAGGCTGAACTGAAATTATGTGCTTTAGTTTTGTTTTTATATTTGTTTGGGGGTTTTTGACTTTTTTTTTTTTGTTTCTTTGGTTTTGGTGGTTTTTTTTTTTTTTGTTTGTTTGTTTGTTTCATTAACTCTGTTGCCAGCATTCATCAGTGGTCTTTCAGAGGGTCTCACACTTAAAATATAAAATATTTTGCGACGGCTGGATTGGGATCTCTCCCCACTTTCCCGGTCCCCTCCCCGGGCCACGTGTTCGGCCCCTCGTGGTCCCCAGAAGCAGAGACACACACACACGGCAAGGGCAGGAAAAGCAGAGAGAGCTTTATTCACAAGGCCAGGTCTTTTATAGAAGACTTCACAGCCAATCGGATTCAAGGGGAAGGGCTAACAATAGACCAATCAGGGAAGGGTTTACCTGGCCTGGCAAGGCTTGCATACTAACTAGAAAGGTATGGGGTTTCCCTCCAAGGGCTAGGGAAGATACAAACTAGTTTACAACACAGTAAAAAAACCTCAGGTTTAAAAGGTACTCTGATTAATTTCTTCATTCTCACCAGAGACCCATCTCTGGTGTGATCTGTTCCATTTATGATATTGTGGATCTATTCCCACAAGTCCCCTTTTCCTATGTAGGCATAATTTTTTTTTGCCAGATATCCTCAATATTTTTTTTTTTTTTTAAATTGGCTATTATCAAATAGAAGCAATTTATCTCTTTTGTAAGGTTAGGCAAAAATCCATCCAGAATTAACATGCAGCTTCTATCCCCAAGAATATTTTGTAGGAAATTATTTTAAAATAAGATTCAAATCTTTATAATTAAGAAGGGCAAATATATTAATAAGGATAAAGAGATACATTTCTAATCTCCAAGTTATGCAAATTACTCTGTGATTTTTGTCATTTACTTCAGAAACAGCAGTACAATGGAGTTTTTTCACATGCATGACAATCCTCATTTATATGCTTGACGCATTACAACTGGATATTTATTCTTACATAGTAAACTTTAATGGTATTGAGACTGTAAGTGCATATCTTTTATTTAAATACATTCGTACTTTTAAATCCACGATGTTTTAAAATATTTTTCTTTACAAATAGCCTTTCTACAGCTCTCAGATCTCAGCCTATTATTGTTTGAAATATTTGCTAGGTACATAATTACAGGTGAATAAGGGGATGACTTTGCTTCAGACAAAATTTCATGTTTCCCTTTTGCCTTTTCTTTTTTTTTGTCCACATGCCAAATACCAAATAGGTTTGGACCCTGTTGTTTACAGATACATTTGTTAAAAAAATACTTTTTTTACGCCTAGGAGAGAGCTCTACAAATTCAAACAGTTTGCTATTGCCTCTCTTCACTTAGCTAACATAAGAAAGAACCACTTAGTATCAGAACTGTGCATTCATGGCCGTTGCACAGTGTGTGTACAGCACACTGAGACTGTCCCTCTGCTCAGCTTAGGGATTAAACAGGGTATGCCCAGTGCAGTAGCTCATGGAGATTTTTAAACTAGCTCAAAACAAGATGAGGGCAAGTGCCTTGCCATGTGGTCCCTGTTTCCCTGTTTTTTTCACTCAGAATGTGTTCCAGCACCTCTCATACCACTTACCTGATGCTGGCAGGCACATCCTGGAAAATGATTAACAAGTTAAGAGACATGGAAGAAGAATATTGCCAGGGAGCTGCAGGTGGTGGAACAAGGAATTCTGTAGGGCTGTGGCCAGGGGAATGAACAGCAGTGGGGAGGGATAAGTTGTGCAAGCAGGTGATATCAAAGAAATGCATAGGTGCTAGGAACCCTTTTAGATTTTCTGGAGAATCTTTAGAAGTGGAACTGTGACAGTAATGAACCATGGGCTGCTTCTGCATTTTCTTTTCATGCTATCTCCCTAACTTCAACCAGTGTTTTCTCAGCACCCTGCTATTCCCTATCTTTGTCATTTGTCTTTTGTGTGCCTTCACTGTGCTGCTTTTACAGCCTTCCCAAAGCCATGTCCTCCTCAGATGTACTGTTTTTACATATCCAAGTAGCTGACTCATTTGCACTATTATAGAGAAACATGATAGCTTTTCAAATGGAACTGATCTTGTGTGAAGATGGAGAGAAATATTGAAAAGCTTCTTTCAAAATTGTAGGCTACATTCTGTCAGCAATATCACTTTCCTGTAATCAGTGTCAGAAAGCTTCATTACAGTCACAGCTAATAAGCAATATTTCTTCACACTGAAGGAGCACACAATTCTGCTTCTTAAAAGTATAGAGTGCAAGGGATGGTGGAAAGACAAAGAATCCCAAGAAAAAAAAAATATTTTCTATTGTTTGTCGCAGAACTTCAGTGAAACTAGAGATAAATATTGCCAAGAAAAGATATCACACAAGAAACAATGAGGTCTCAGTAATTTCTTGCCCTGTGATTTAAATCTCAGATAGTAAATGAAGTAAGTTTCAGGTATTTGAACAGAAAAATGAAGGCAGTTTTGAAGCAAAGACACTCTCAATGATACTTTTATTAATGCTGCTGGTATTAGTGCCAATGTCCAAAATTAGATCAGCAAAATTAATAGGTCATCAAGGCATGTACTTTTATATACAGCACACTAAAAGTGCCTTCAACAAGGCTTCAACTATATAGATGACAAGGGCAGCATCTCCTTTGTGAAACAGGGTTAATGCAGCATGTTGTGGAAAACACATATGATGACATTTTCCTTTTTTACATACTCGTTCACCGGAAAGCCCTTCAGGGTGGAATCTGTGACTGTTCTATATATGGATGAGATCACAAGGCCCCAGTTCTATAAAAAGTTCACATAAATAACTGCAATGATGTGGATGGGCCCACAGGAATATATGAATATGTGGGCATTTTTCATGTGCAAACCCCTGTAATCTATAAGTAAATAAACTCTTGATGTACAAAATAATGTGACTATGTACTTATACCAAATTAGGAGAAGTGTTTGACAAACAAATATGAAAGATCAGTTTTCCTTTTTTATTTTTTTCCACAGGTTTTCTGCAGAACAGAGGAGTCATTTACTTAAAGCAAATCCCTCTAGTCAGCAATTTCCAATAACACCATGAAAACTATAGTTTCAGGTATAACCACCTACCTGGACTGCCATCAGAACTTGGCTAACCAGCTGACAGAACTTACAAAAACCACTGTGATTTCTGGTGGGCTTGCTCCTCAGCTCTGTTTTGTAGATCTCTTTGGGTCCATGCAGTTAATAAATTTCAGAATGTAAGCAGAGCTGATGAATAACTCTCTGTCAGTGGAAACCAGGAGCTTTTCTATGTATCTGAGAGAAAAAAAGATTTTCAGTCGCTGAACAGGAATTTACAGGAGACACAGAACCCAGAGCACTATTTGTAGGACCATTAGACAATACGTAATACCCTCTACAAACTTACCACACACTTAAATCAAAAAGTCAGCAAATTAAAAAAATCAAGTATTTGTTACTTAAATAAGAGAGAAAGGCAGAATGCATTGTACATGAGAAAATATTTAAAATTATTATTTCTGTACTGAGATATTTTAAGACAGATTTCAGAAAAAATATATAAAAATTAAGTAAATTTGAAACTATACCATTTAATTTTTTTTTTTTCAGAAGAATTTAAACTTGGAAGAATTTTACCGTTGAGCAAACCTCAGACTAAAAAAGAAAGAAAAAATAAATCTATCAACTGTGCAGATGCATTCAGTCCATGTAGGACATCATACATAGTGGTGACTGCAGAAGAAATCACTTATATGCAGGAGTGGCTTTTACCTTGGGGAGAAGGATCAATCTCCACTAGTAAAACCTTTCACAAAAATCCCAGAGGATTATTTACTTGCTGCACAAAGTGCAGGGAGCAGATGTGCCAGAACCAATATCCACATCAGAACAGGACGTGCCATATACACTAGAACCAGAAATATATATTGGAAATACGTTGGCTTTGGCATAGCAGCCCTCATCTGCCTATGCTTTTTCCAATCACATGAATATAAAGGACTGGAGCAGCTGCTGCTCCATTATGAATCTATCTTCGCTCTCTTTTCATAACGTGTCAGTAAAACAGGTTGACCTGATACTAACCAAGTAGTGGCCTTGAAGTAGACTGAGATCTGCCTGTTTTGTTTCACAGAGGCTTATAAGGCAATACTGACCAGCTTTTGGCTAATTCTGACTGCATAAAGCAAAGTAGCAAAGGTGAAGATATTTCTGTCACTCAAGACATCAGTGTTTGTGGACTTACTTTACTCATCTTTTCTAAATCCTCATTGATCTTATGCCATTGTCTCAGAAAGTCAATAGGCCATTACTAGTCAGAACAAATAGCAATTGCACCTAAATACAATTAATCTTGTGAGTGTCTTAAAACGCCTTGGGAAAAATGGCTAAGGTGAATATTAAAAAGGAAGTTAGGTCATCCGAATTGCAATGGCATAATTAATTAGTATCAATATCTGGTATTAATTTTTATTAATAAAATAATCATCCTAATGTTAAGCAGCTAATAATTTTGTCAATAGTCAAGTAAAAGAGATTAGCCAAGGGGCACATCCTGGCACATTTTTACTTGAAATATTTTCTTCCTTAAGTCTGTATTTGTGATATTGCTGATTGTTTAACAAATTACATTCAACTCACTATCCATTACACTCATTGTATAGCATGAAGAGTAACAGGGAGGTACCACTTTATAGACAATAGATACTTAAAGCTTGTGGTGTTGTTGCAGAGGAAGTATCTTGGAATCTCTTTCAGACAGAGGAAGAAGTTATGGATAGTCAGTCAGTAACAGAATTAGAGACCATGTATAATTCTGTGTTGTAGGTGTGGTGGGTCAGCAGTGGCTAAGAGGCAAACTCCCACCCAACTGCTCACTCAGCCTCCTCCTCAGCTGAACAGGGGAGAAAATGTGATGAAAAAGCTCATGGGTTGAGATGAGGGCAGATAAATTGTTCCCCAACTACTGTCATGGGAAAAACAAACTTGACTTGTGGAAAATTAATTTACTGACAACTGAATAGAATGGTAAGAAACAAAGACAAAACCAAAAACATCTGTTCCCCTCCCAGCCTTGCCTATTTCCCAGGTTCCACTCCTCTCCTTTATTCCCAACTCCTCTCCCTCCTTTCCCATGAGTGATGGAGAGGAATGGGGAGTGGGAGTCAGTCCATAACAGCTCCACTATGTTGCTCCTTCCTCCTCACACTTTTCTCATGCTCTCACGGTCTCCTCTAGGGGCTGCAGGGAATCTGCCGTGGGGCACCTCCTCACTTCCTCTTTCTTTGGTGTCTTCAGGGCTGTTTCTTTCACATTTTCTCCTCAGTCCTCACTGCATGTGGAGCATTTGACTCTTTTAAAAATACCTTTTCCCCAAAATGATGCTCCCTTGGCTGGAGCTGCCCTGTGCTGGGTGGGATGAACCCTGCTGGAATCAGCTGTGTCCAGCATGAGGCAGCCCTGGACACTCCTTGCAGGGACCACCCTGCAGTCCCCGTTGCCAGCACCCCACCAGAAGTACAGAATGACACCAGCATAGTGACAGGCACCTCTGCTTAAACATAAAGGAGAGAATCAGTCTCCTAACTCCCATTTCCTGCATGATCCAGAGTATCTAATAGTACAGATACAAGAACAATAGAAGAGAGGCTGAAAATGCAAATCCTGTCCCATATACATTCAGAGTTTGCTCCTCAAAACACCCCACTTGGAGGGTCATCTTGGTTCTACCTCTTTTTCTTGAGCATCAAACTTTAAGGGAAGGTTGAATTTATCTTCTTGTTTCAACACTTCTAGCTAACTGAGATAGAAACACAGCCTTGGTTCAAACAAATTGAAGAGCAGTAGATGCCCCAAGCTGATTCCAGAGGTCTGGAATCATGTGGCAAGAGTCAATTTGGAACCACATAGAGACCAGATGGGTTCTATCCGGTGGAGAGCAGCATCCCCTCTAACGTTTTTCAGCTCGTAAGGATGCGTCTGCCTCCAACTGAGTGCTATGGTGTAGACCTTTACTTGTCTCTGTGTGTATGCTCTCTTCTAGTGTGATGCTTTGCCAGGGCTGCTGCTAGCCTGTTTACTACCACAGCTATTGCAGGAGAAAATTAAGATTTAGAAAGTTTTACCTAGCTGTTGTCAAGTTCTGGTGGAAATGGACCTTAGCACCCCAAAAAGGTAAGAGATTCATCTGATGGACACCACCTTACCACAAAGTCCACCTTGTCATGTTCTCCTCATGAATTTGAAACACTTTTATGCCTGGGACTACAGGAAATAGCTTTTCAATCTCTCTGGCTCAGACACCTGTCCACGTTCTTCCTCCTTCAA
This sequence comes from Xenops minutus, assembly GCA_035221455.1. Lineage (NCBI taxonomy): Eukaryota > Metazoa > Chordata > Aves > Passeriformes > Furnariidae > Xenops > Xenops minutus. The sequence continues at coordinate 61,466,373 of JAWWEE010000001.1, read as the reverse complement.
TTAATTTTCCACATTTTGAATTTCTCTGTTCTGCCCCTCACCCCACATCTGATTCTCACAACTGTTCTACTACTGAACTTTTGTAATTAATTTTACAGTATGAAAAATGGCAGAAACCAGTTCAGAATCAGGAGATTCGCAACAACTGACTATGCTTATTACCTATGGAAATATAAATGCCCAAAGAAGATAAAATTCTCATCATAATAATGAAAAAATGTGAGAGAATGTAATTTTAAAATTCCAGTACTTATTAACTAAACAATTCAAGTGGGGGAATCAAAATCTACATGAAATAATTAGAAATACTAACTATTCTTGAAGGTCTCAAAATACATTTTAAGTGTGAAAAGTTCATGTGTCCCCATGCAATATTATTATGAAAAATTGATTTCGATATTAAAATCCTATCAGTGCAATGCATATGTCATTTTTGTTGCGGTAATATAGATTTGTACAATGATCAATTCCCAATTATTAGCCTGAAAAGCATCTCAATAGACAGAAATAGAGATGAATACCTTATTGCTATACAGCCAACATCAAGTACTTTTGTCATTTTTTAACTTTTCTTTCAAAGGAGGAAATTAAACCTCTGCTTATAAGATTTAGTAGTCCTTCAAAAAACAAAGCCATTAGAATGAGTGGCACATGATCAAAAAAAGTGTATTCTGAGTGTCAGAGCAGTTAATAAGCTGTTGGACTTTGAGATATTAAAACAATAAATTTAAGATACAAATTCATGAACAAGAAAAGCTGTATAGTGTGTAGGCAAGTGTTCTATAGCATTCCATTTATTTGCTTCATGACAGTGAGTCCATGTATATCACAGTTCAAATCAAAATCCATAATGGAGACAGAGGGAAAGAAGGTGGGGGAGCTGGACACTGTTTTAGGGGACAGGCTGTAAGAGGGACCAGATAAAGTAAGAAAAAAGAAAAATACAGAACTAAGGTGTCAGACTTCACCTTCATGATAGTGCTTCTATGTCTTCCCTCATCTTACTGACTTGTATTTAGATGTTGGGGTAAGGATTTGAACTATACATAAAATCTACCAATTAATTTTGTTACTTATTTGTGCATGTAAAAATCATATAAACAGAGCAGGATTAGTCAGTCATGTTGTTTACATCATAGAAATCAGCTATATGGCATTGTGTTTTTCCAATTCATTAATATTACATAAAGTCACAGATTATCATACTGGGAAAGACACCATTGAAAAATATTAAACAAAACAAAACAAACAAAAAAAAAATCCAAAGGAAAATGTAAACTAAAACTTTAAAAAAAAAAAGACATGGTTTTCTGGCGGATGAGAGGCTGGACATGAGCTGGCAATGTGCGCTTGCAGCCCAGAAAGCAAATCATATCCTGGGCTGCATCAAAAGCAGCTTGGCCAGGAGGTTGAGGGAGGTGATTCTGCCCTTCTACTCTGCTCTGTTGAGACCTCACCTGGAGTACTTTGTTCAGGTCTGGGGTCCTCAGCAGAGGAAAGATGTGGACCTGCAGGAGTGGGACCAGAGGAGGGCCATGAAGTACCTTCCCTATGAAAATGGGCTGAGTGAGTTGGGGTAGTTCAATGTGGAGAAGACAAGATTTTGGGAAGACCCCATTGCAGCTTTTCAAAACTTAAAGAGGCTTGTAAAAAAAGCTGGAGAGCAACTTTTTGTATGGGCAGCCAATGACAGGACAAAGGGGAAATAGTTTTACAGAGGAGAGATTTAGTTTAGATGTTAGGAAATTCTTTACTCAGAGAGTTGTGAGGCACTGGAACAGGCTGCCCAGAGAAGCTATGGGTGCCCCATTCCTAGAATGTTCAGGGCCAGGTTGATGGGGCTTTGAGCCACCTGACATAATGGGTGGTATTTCTGCCCTTGTTTGGGGCATTGAAACTATATGATCTTTAGGTCCCTTCCAACCAAACTGTTTTATGATTCTATGATATGGCCAGTTTGATGAATTAAAACATTGAAACTATTGAAACAATGTTCATGAACTAAACCAGCAAGGTTTTAAAAGACAAGCTACCCAATGAGTTTCACAAATGTTTAGACTTCACAGTAAAATAAATAAGTCTTTGGAGGAATTAAGGAATGTTAGTGAGCTGCATTTGCATGTGTTACCCAGAAGATATCACTAGATGAGATGAGAACATGAGAGAAAACACAAGGTGCTTGTTTGAAAACTTTTCAAGTAAATAATGTATCTGGGTATCATTACAGATTAAAAGAGAACTCTGAGGGATGATAACCAAGGTGATAGAAAAGAAGGGGCAGTGACAAGTTAAATATATTTGCTGGAAGAAAAAAAAAAAAAAACACAAACCAAGAGTAATCAATTCCAAACTCTTTCTTTTATGCAACTCCATCTTTAATGCCAGAGATCCTTCCAGCAACATAGCAGGAAGAAGGCTCTAAGATTTGTGTTGACCACGTGAAGTTTACATTGTTTTAAAACTTGGACTAGGAGTAAGATTAATTAATTGGTGACAACCATGCCTCAGCAATGAAGATCACAGTACTCAATTGCATAACTGCCTCAGAAAAGGACTTCAAATTTTCTTCTTCATCCATGGGATTACAATTGCAGGGTGCATGCCGTCTTTACTCTCTAATAAATAAAGCACCAAACAGAACACAATGAAAATTAAATGGGTCAATTGCTGTGTGAGGTTAAACCCCCAGCTTTACCCTTTGACTTGAATAGTATTGCACTGGGTGCAAATTAGGATTAGTATTTGAATAATTCTGTACCAGACAGTCAATTTGTATGATGAAAATAGAACTTGCCTACTCAATACTCTATTTACAATTGCAAATGAAGGACAAGATTGATAAATCATCCAATTTCTGCCAACTTCTACACAAATAAGTTACCTATAGGCCAGAATTAATTTTTTGCAATGACATTGCAAGGTCAGGTGTTCCAAGGAAGTGTTGAGCTAACCCCTCCACAAAGGCATGATGGCAGAGTCATCTATTTGTTCTCTTTGGGTTTAGAACTGATGTCTTTAGCAACTTTTTTTGACATGAAAAGGTGATGGCAGGCCAGATGAGGAGGTTCTGAACCAGCAATTTTATAGTGACCTGCATACTGAATAGAGAAGAGCAGTAGTTCCCTTCCCAGTATTACTGCTGGTTCAAAGACTGCGAAAATGGAATTTAGTGAGCAAATTTGCATCCCTGAATAATCTCACATGCCAGGCTGTTGTAGGGAATAGGTGAATATAAAATTCCTATCTGCATTCTTCATATGTAATTTTAACATACACTTTTCACCTGGGAAGTCTGGCTCAATGAATCACTTGTCTTATCTAGACTCTTCTGCCTTGAAGGTTTGATGAAGAAGTACGAAAAAGTACAAAATTTCTCTTTGTGAAGAGGAGAAGCAAAGCAAAATAAAAAGTTAAAGAAGAAAGAAACTCTTCCTTAGCTACTGCCAAGTATCAAATTAGTTTCTGTTCATTTGAAGACTCACTTTCTATTAACTTTTCTTCTGACTTTACAGGAAACAGAACTTGCCTGAGGCTTCATCCTTTAAAGACTATTTCTGAGATGTTTTGCCTGTAATTGTTGGTTGTCACGAGGTTGCCTTGCTCTTGGATCACAGTTTGTGAAGAGAGCAATCTTAACAAACATATTATTTTTAAAACGATGATGATACATGATAGCAAAATGTCATTCATGTCCCATTTCTGTGTAATGATCTTTTCTCTGCATTCATGAGATATATACATAATGGTATGCTTAAAGGGAAAAATATGTATTTGAAAGAAAAAGACCCTGTTCAACAGTTTAAAATGCAAAACAAATCTTATTTACCAGAAAAGGAAATCCATATCTATGCCTATGATTCTTCTCGCCTCCAGATTGTGATGGAAAAATGAAGCAATTAAAACAAAAGCAGGAAGGTTTTTTTAAGCCTGCTTGGAGCACTGAGACTGAAGGACACTAGAGTGGTAAGACTTAACAATTAATCCTGATTCTGTTCCTTATTGGGCACACTGGCAAGTCAGTGAGGGTCTGTACACACAGCTCTTAACTGAATTTATGACTAGGTAATGAAATTGTTGACCCTGAATGCAGCTGTTTCTAAACACTGCAGAGGAACAACTGCTAGTAACAGGAATAGTAATTTTAGAAAACCATATTTCACACTGTGAAAAAATGAAGTATGAAATATACTTTGCTCCTGTCAAAACCTTACACTGATAATGAAGCAATATTAAAGTCAGTGCTCAGGTTCCCTGTCTATTCAATGGAGAGAAGTGTGGCCTTCAAAACACCGCTAAAGGGAAATTTCAGGGACCTAATTTTGGTGTCTAAAACTAAATACAGACACACTTATCCTTCTTCATCTTTTTTTTTTTTTTTTTTCTCTCTCTTTCTGCTGTTTGGGTGAAAAAGAAAGCCCTGTGTCATTAAATTTCTGGGGATTCTGCTGGGAGTGTAAATCCCAGGCAAGGGCTGAGTCCCCATCCCTAGAGGTCTTTAAAAGACATGTAGATGCTTAGGGACATGGTTTAGTGGTGGACTTGGCTGTGCTAGGTTAATGATGGGACTTGATCTTAAAGGTCTTTTACAATTTAAACAAGTCTATGATTCTATGATTACATTAGTATTGAAGGTAGGACCTTATAACTTATTTGCATAGTTTGAGAGATGCAAGAAGAGGAAGGCTGGATTGCTTTCTTTCCTTTTCTGCAGGAGGATAGCCCAAGGCAAACCAACACATATGCAACTTACCATCCTTCTAGGAACATTTTCTCCAGAAACACATTCCATGGTCAGCACCTATGAAACTGCATGAAATAATATTCATACAAACACAACCAAATAGTTGTAGCTGCAAACACAGTCCTGAATGAAGCCTTTATCTTCTTCCCACTGGAACAATCAACCAACTAACCAAATGTGCATGTACCAGACAGGCCACGTCACTCTTTGGGCTTCAACCAACAGCAAACGTGCAGCTGTGTTGCTGACTGTTTCTTTAGGCAATTAGGGAACAATACTCATTCATTTGTGAGTAGTGCCAGAGTTTCCTCACTTAGAAGATGGGTGTAATATGTTCCCTTATCTGACATAACTGATGAAATATTTAGCTATGGCTTTAGCTGAAAGTAATTCCTTTATCAGACCTGTTCAGTCAGTGAAGATTATGAAATATATGATTTGTTTATATAAAAGCAGACTTCTATGTGGAAAAAAATGTCTTGTATTTTTTAAATCTTAAATAAAGTATGTGGTAAAGCACATTTGAGAATGCTAGGACTTACTTGTGCAATATAATGTCACTTTTCAAATTACAAGTTATGAATTTATGCTGCACGGTTAAACACTTTTCGTAGCTTTTCAGCCTGACAGTACAAAGTGCTAGTTATACATGACATAATGAAGTCATACAAGACAGAAATGAATTATTCATGAAACAGGTTATACTTATTCTGAAAAATTTTGCTTGTACTATTTTCCACACATTATTCTCTGTAACTGGAAAGAAAAACTGGGAACAAAGTGGGTGGGAGGTCTTCACAGATAAATAAGCCCAAACACACAAACTTTTCCAACTGTTTCCATTTCTCAGACTGGTGCAGCTCAAACACCCTGTCAAGTCTAGGTCTAACAATCTGCTGCTTTTTGGGATAGATATAAATGACAAAGTAGTTTCTTAGCATGTCTGAGATGGATATAATAGCAAAATAAACTTTTAACCTGCTGCAAGGACTTGAAAAAAGGAACACAATACATCATTTTCTCAGAGCTACTCTATTGTAGAAAAAAGAGCACCAACTGAATCTAACCTTCACTCTTGAACCTCATCATCACATTTTCTTCCCACTTAAAATGATACCTTAATTAGGTCTGTCTTTAAATTATTATAGAAGTAAAAGAATATGAAATAAGTTGCTCCTAAATTACTTTGCTTGGTGAAATGGTATTTTTAAGGTGAGCAAACAAGAAATTTATGTTTTTTATATGTCAAATTTAATAATTTTCACTTATTGAAAGAGTCTTTTTCTCAACAGAGGTGACTCTTCAGTGATTCCTGTGCATGCATTCTTGCTCTGTTCCTGAAGAATGTTCCATTTATAAAACAACAACAAAAAAGAACTGTTTTATGAATTCAGTTATGACAATGGAGGAAAGAATGAGCAAAGCAGAACATTAAGAGTAGAAAAATCTCCTTGCAATGGGCAAGGTGCTACAAATACACCTAGTGCTCTTGAAAGGATGAGGTTTGTTCTCTGTGACAAACAAAAATGAATAAAGCAATTCAGTCCTTCAGAGGTCTGGATTTTGTCTGCTTTGATATGAACACTGAGACAAGTGTTTGGAGTGCTGTTCCTGATAAGAAATAAAATGAAGTAGGAGAAGGCATTTGAACAGTGCAGGGATAGTCACACTTGTAAGGATTAAACAGTTTCATACAGAGTAATTTCAAAAGCAAAATCATTACAAAGGGAACAAAACGTACTTTTAAAAGAGCTTTATCTGACATGGCAACACTACTCTAATGTTAGTAATGTATGCTAGTTTCATAGTTTCTGTTTTGATTGTTTATGCAACCTACTGTCTGTGCCAGGGTCCTAATAATTGCAAGCTAAGAATCACATTTGTGCCTTCTTATCCTTTTCCTTTCTCACCTACAGTCTCAATTTCTAAAAGTTTTGCTGTTACTATGTTTACTCTTAACTTCCAAAGAGGAGGATCATACATATGTAGAAAGCAAGAGGGGGAAGGTTAACCTTAGACTGAGAACCAGGTATGGCAAGACAACAAACTGCAGATTTCTGAGGACCCAAAAAGATAAGGACACCACTCTAGGAAATAGTTGCAGTGTGGGCTTGTTTCGAAGTTTTCTGAATCACTTTGCTATTTCATCCCACACAATCACATGCTAGTGGTCTGCAAGGTGAGAGAAAAAACTCCATGCAACAGGACAGACAGGGCTAAAAAAGGAGCTTTGTTGAAAGGGACCAGCAGGGAAGCTACCCTGATGGCCCGTAAGTTTAATATGAGTCAGCAATGTATCCTGTAGTGACAAAGGCTGACCACATACTGGGCTGCATTAGCAAAAGCTTAGCCAGCAGATCAAGAAAGTCAATTATTTCTCTTTATTCAGCGCTACGGAGGCTGCATTTGAAATACAGCAATCAGGTCAAGGCTTCCCCAGATGAGATATGTTGTCAAAATAAACTCCAGCAGGACATAAGGAAAAAAATTATTTCCTAAGAGGGGCTAAGAATTGAAACAGCCTGCCCAAAGGGATTGTATCATCTTTACCATGAAAACATTCAAAACCCAACAGAGGAAGGCTCTGAGCCATTTCAACTAATGTTGAAGTACTCTGTTCTTGTCAGGAGCTGGGACCAGGTAACCTTCAGAGGTCTCTTCCAACCTGAATTATGCTATGAACTACAAGGAAATCCATTTTCCTACTCATCCACAAAGCAATTACAATGCTATAATTCTGCAGTCATTTTTATGCAGCCCAGACCAGCTAAATAAAGAGATCCATTATGGTTCCCTTGCTCAGCCATTCATTCCCATCCTTATATTAACTCCTCACTTGTGCCAACATAAAAGTTTGTGTTTCCAGGCAGTAAACTAGGCAGAAAAACTTGTTCCAAGTTAAAAAATGGAATATTTATTTTGCTTTCCCCTCTGCCATCACCTCCCTTTGTCCAGCACAACTGTTTGTGTGGGCACAGCAGCAGGACAAGAAATCTGGGGAAGGCTGAAATACCTCTTTTGTCAGCTTCAGGAGTTTAAAGTGATGGTTAAAATACAGCATAAATTTCTCTAGCTTATTCAGAGCCAATGCCCTTCAGCTCTCTTGTAATAAACTGTTTCTGTGGGTATAATCTCTCCTTGTGGCTTTTGCTCAGTTAGCTCACCTCAGGCAGTGAGCTGTGGCCTCTGTGGCATGTTACATCTGCTGTGTGATATTAGCCATGTCAGAAGCCAAATTTTCAAAAATGTCAAACAATTTTTCATCCCTCATTTTTTTTAATTCCTTATTTACAGGGCACTAAGGGCCTCATATGCCCTAGAGGGACTCCAGCTTTATTAACTACAGCATTATGACAAGATTCAAATCCACTGAAAGTAATTTATGCTGAATTTTTTTTTTCTTAAAGTGGAGGAACCTAAAAGGACTAGTGACTGAAAATATTGCTCTTAATCACTGTGCTCTATGTCTCCATAAGCAAAATACCTTTGTAACTTTGAAGGACAGTGTGAGAATAAAAAAAAAAAAATGCTAGTTTTGGAAGTATCCAGATAACACAGTGTTACAATGGCATAATGTTAAGCTGTACAAGTGTACAAGTGTTCACCAGCTCCAGCAGCTCCAGTCCTGGGGATTCCTTGTGCCTGGCCACTGGAGCCCAGCCTGGTGCCCAGGGACCTGGAGCCTCTGAGACACATGGCTGATGCTTTCCCCTTTGCCAGTTCAACCAGCAGCAAAGCTAAATACATATCCCAGAGACACGCAGGCACACACACACACACACACGTGGACACGCACATACACAGATGACACAGACACTGTTCACACAAGTAGCCACAGACAAGGCGTTGCCCCAACAACCCCCACATTGAGGACTCACACCAGACACAGACAGACACATCCCCTCCTCCTCTTGGGCTGGGAGAGGCAGAAGTTCAATAGTGCAGCACACACATGACACTCCCCAGGTTCACAGAATCACAGAAGGGTTGGGGTTGGAAGTGACATCTGGAGATCATCTAATCCAACTCCACTGCTGAAGCGGGTTCACCTCACAGCAGGTTGCACAGGATCATGTCCAGGCTGTTTCTGAATATCTCTGAGGAATGAGACTCCATAATCTCTCTGGGCAGCATGTTCCAGTGCTCTGTCACCCTCACAGTAAAAGAGTCTTTCCTCATATTCAGATGGAACATCCTGTGTTTCAGTTTCTTCCTGTTGCTCCTTGTCCTGTTGCTGGGAACCACCAAAACCACCTTGGCTCTGTCCTCTTAACACCCTCCCTTAAGATATTTGTATGCATTGGTAAAATCCCCCCTCAGCCACCTACTTGCCAGGCTAAACAGGCCCAGCTCTCTCAGCCTTTCCTCATAGGAGAGATGCTCCAGTCCCTTAATCATCTTCATAGCCCGCCACCAGACCCTCTCCAGTCTTTCTTGTACTGAGAAGCCCAGGACTGGGCACAGCACTCAAAGTGTGGCCTCACCAGGGCTGAGTAGGGGGGCAGAATCACCTCTCTTTACCTACTGGCAATGCTCTTCCTAATGCAGCCTATTGGCCTTCCTGGCCACAAGGGCACACTCCTGGCTCATGGACAGCTTGTGTTCCACCAGAACTCCCTGGGTTCTCTGCAGAGCTTCTTTCCAGCAGATCAGCCCCCAGCCTGTTCATGGGATTATTCTTCCCCCACTGATCAAAATCCTCTGAGACCTACCGATCAGCCAGTTCCCAATCCCCCTCACTGTCCACTCATCTAACACACACTTCCTTATCTGTAATACACAAACTAACCTTTAGGGATCTCCTGAGCACTGGCATGGCCCATCCCTCTGCCTACCCAGTACCCCTTCCTGGATTCCAGTCCCCTTACTCATCCCACAGATCCCTGACTCACTGGCTGATCCTGCTGGATGCTCACTGCACACACACAGCACTCACACACTTGTCCCAGCAGTACCCCACACTCATGGGTTCCCCCAAAAACCAGCACAAACCCTCTGCCCACCTGATACTCCTGCCTGGACCCAGGGCTCCTACTCTCTTGCGCGTTCAACTTGGAGTTTGCCAGTGACTACACATGCACAACTCCGGCACACACATGGTTTGGAGCAGGTATGGCATTTGGAAGTGGAGTTTTTGCTCATCCACAGGTTCAGTGTGTGGCTACTGAGAAGTCATTAGAGCTACTTCAGTCCTCAGTTCCTTTTCTGGGAGAAGCGGTGAGCCCTTCCACTTCGCAGTGCTCTTCTAAAGATCAGTGCATTTGAGTTTTGAGGTTGTCAGACATTTGAGTCATAAGGCCTAGGGAAAAAAAAAAGAAGAGAGAGCATGCCTTGATGAAGATACTGAATAAAAGCTCCCTTCAAAGCAAAAGGCAAAAGGAAGGAATCAGGAAGATTAAAAAAGGTATCTCTCTAACAGGGTCAAAGCACAAAAGAAGAGGTGAGAATTCCTTTTAACCAGCCTGTCAGGTGCCCCCATTAGCAGGCCATTGCAAAGGTAAAAGAGAATCAACCTTAATGATGTTTAGAAAGTAATTTTTGTTACATGTCATTACTTGTTAGAAGCACTTCATCAGCTACACTTACAGTAGGAATCCTTCCCTGGTCCAGGCATTCACTGACTATCAGAGCTAGACTTGATGTGCATACCAACCCCTCATCTACCACTGGGCACTCACAGAAATGGAATGCACATTTGGGGAGGACAGAAACAGGGCATTTCAGTTTTCTCCTTATCCAGAAAGCTGGGAGTGATATTAAAATGACTACACAGCCTTGTGAATGGTTTTTAGAACTTCCACTTGCTTTTTCAGAGTCATCATGGTTCTGTATCTGAACAAAAACTGAATTGGGGCCTAAATCTCATTCCAGTAATGTACATAACCTTCACATCTTGAAAGAGTAAGAAAACAAAAACCTTCGAAGAACTTCAATTCTTAGTCTAGCTTGCCTTGGTCTGTACATATAGCTAAGCCTAAGTCAGGATCATTGAGAAAAACTTACATACCACCTGCCTCTGAAGAGAATGAGATACACAGAACCACATAATCATAGAACCACAGAATGGTTGGAGTTGGAAGGGACCACTGGAGGTCATGTAGTCCAACCTTCCTGCTCAGGCAGAGACCCTTAAAGCATGTTACTAAGGATTGTGCCCAGACAGCTTTTGAATCTCCAGTGAGAGAGACTCCACAACCTCTCTGGGCAATCTGTTGCCTTGCATGCTCACCCACACTGTAAAGAAGTTTTTCCTCATATTCATATTCAGGTGGAACTTTTTGTATTCCAGGTTCTGCCTATTGCCTTTTGTCCTGTTGCCTGACCACCTAGAAGAGCCTGTCGCTATTCTGTTGACACCCTCCCTTCAGATACACGCCTGGCTCATAACTCTTCCCTAGTTCCCTTCTCATGATTGCTGTTGGCTGACTCTTCAGTCTGGTCTCTGTTTTTCACTTTGTCAGTTGTCTAGGATTTCTCTATCTCGTGAAAGAGATTTAAGAACTGTCTCATGAAATGATAGGTAACCTTTGTGATTAGCCTCCTTACTTAGCTAGTATGCCTCTCCAAGTAGAAAGACAATTGACAAATGAGATGTATAACACTACAGGACTCCCTGCTGTGGCTGTACATAAAAAATACCTGTCATTAAAAGTGTCTCAGAAGCTTTTAATAAACTCAGGAAAAAAATCTTTGCAGTGGTTGATGCCCCAGAAGGTACAATGAGTTTTATAAAGATTTTTTGCAGACTTTAGACACCTTGGTGCTCATGCAATACTCAGATATATTTCATACTAATTTATGCTAATTTCCATTAAATCTAGCCCTTTGTCTAGGAAAAAACCGTTTTTTTTTTTTTTTCCTTTAAAGAATGAAATATATAGCAACTTCACATTCTCTTACCACATAAGATAGTCACATATTATTTGTTTCTTTATTAAGATTGCTGAGGCTGGACACAACCTCCCAGAAGGTGTCTATTAAGATTACATACCTATATCCAGCATTAGTCAGTTCCACAGACTTTTAAAACATGTCACTTGGCTAACATTGAAGACCTTAAAGGACAATATACCAACCCAAAGAAACACTTTACATTCTCAGTCACTTGATAATGCATAAAGACAAATCTAAACTTTTAAAGACTGTTGTTAGGCTTTTTAAACTGCATTGCTGGTCTTCTCTTTCTCTTTTATTGCTTTCTTCTAATTTTCTGCTGAAGACTAGGAGCAAGCAGGTGTAATGAGAAGAAAAAGAAGAGGACTCACAAAACATACGGATTACCTTTTTCAAAACTAGGCATAATCTAGTGTGTATTTCTAAATTACACATATAGAAACTAATACAAGATAACTGACTGTGTGCAACACCAATACCTGACTTGTACGGCATACCAGGTATTGGATTAATGAATAAACTGCATATTTCAAGTTACCAGTGCCTAGTTTTGAAATTTTAGCCCATGTATCCATTCACTACAAAAAGTAAATATCAGTAATGAGAAAACTACTTTTACTCTTGTTCTCTATTTAAATGGTACTTATCCAAGGAAAATGGACAGACATTTGAATGACAGGAAAATGGCTGTTTTAGCTCCTTTCCCCTCTCTCTCATGTACTCCATAATGCAAGAACAGAGCCCAAAAAAACCTGTTAACATACTGGATTATGAAGTGTTCTCTCTAAGAAAAAAAAAAGAAAGCAAGCTCACGGACAGCTTTTCTTATGACTATGAGAGTGTAAGCACACATCTATTTTATTTAATTCAGTAATCCTCTGACACAACGTGTGATGTGTTTGATCAGCAGGCTTCTTGTTCATCTTCCATCATAGAAGTATCTCTGCTTTCCTCAGGGGTATTGACAGCTGGCAGCAATCAAAGCCATCTAACTGCCAGTATCTCATTTAAAGGGAATAACATTCAGCTACAAAACTCCAAAATTACTTTAAATCGCCAAACTGTACTGTGCATTTCTATGAAAAAATACAACCTCATTTAGGAATGGAGACATTTAGATCCTTTTTTTCTGGGAAAGGTTTTGTTCACTAACCAGTACTTCAGAGGTGAGCAGTGTACATTACTTGTTCTTAAGCAGGTCTCAGGCATGAGGCAGCCATGTCTATCATAATCCACTTTGGATATGTTGTCTTTGAGTCAAACAATATGAATAAACCTTCTTCAGGATTACTGTAATTTGTTTATCTGTGTCCTTTCAAACAGAAGCAGCATATTTCAGCAAATCAAACTTTCAGAATAAATCACTTCACCGCTCTGGCTTTTCAGCTTGTTCATGGCAAGTCAAGTATAAGTTACCCTATAATGTGCTGGAGTAGAGTCCTATGTAATTTTCCTTCTTCCTTCTATCTTGTTTTCTAGGATTCTCAAAAAAGAAAGGTCAAACCAACAAGGTTTTTAATGACAGGGACAGAAGGTGAAAAAACTAATTCTGAAAATTTCAAGTGGTATCAGGCTCTCTCAGCATCTTGTCCTGACTTTGAAAAATGTTGGGAGCTTAGTCTCCTAACCCACTATATATTAAATAGCCCAGAACTACAAAGTGGCTTTCCAGCAATTCCCAGCTTGTCCCAATGTCAGGTTTTGATATAGCACAACTCTCTAGAAAAGTGAAAAGGACAAACTGAATGCCCCATTACTTTAGAGACTTTTATATATTGCTATACTGATGGACTAACTGGGATCAGTGATGGGACTGGCACAATCTTTTTCTGTGATGTACACACACTGTCACGTCTTGTAACTTCTGCAGAGTAGTGGGGTCATTTTTTTACTTAGCATGTTGGTAATCATCCTGTATGAACAGGTATGTATGGAATTTCAACCATGTGTCTCTCTATCATATGTCTATCATCTTTTTAGTCCTTCAAGTCTGTAGTTTCAGAGCATTACAGGGTCCTTAAGCCTATTTTGGCCCTCCTGAATTCAGTTCTCAGGGAAATGGCCGCTGCGTCATGCTTTTATGTATTAATTCTGAACCTTCAGCTGCGTATTGCAGTTTCCAATTTCAATCAGGACTTTTGACAGACTTTTGTCTCTTCTTTCCTGGCATTATAAATTTGGCTTTTGCATCACTCACAGGCTTTTATATATTTTCAGATTTTTTTTTAAAATGCATCCTTCATGCATTTCACATTTGTGTGGAAGGCCCCACCCTCAGTCAGACTTCATAGTGTATTGAGATGATGAAGTTACTTAACAATTAACTTGAGTTAATTAAAAACTATGAAGCATAACAAGTGACAGTAACAGATATATTTGGAAGTAAAGGATGTTCTGATTGTCTTCCTCCTCATTCAGAACTTAGATGGCAAATATAAGTATTCCTTAAATATCTCGTTTTTCTTTCAGAATCCAGGTGAAAGTTCTAGCGATCTTTTACATGCCCTAGTTTTCAACACTGATTATTTCCTCTACTATTTACTCGTAATACTTGTGTTCAGCAGCCACAGTAGGGCAAAGTACTTAGATGAGAACTTATTTACTCACTGACAAGTTCCAAATGTTTCTGCATAATAGACCACATATTACTGTAGTTCCTCCTTTTGCTCCCTAATGCAAATCCAGCTATATATATCAACAGCTCCTAATTCTTCACATTTCTCTCTCTTAACCTGACATATTTGCTATAGTCTGAAGCAACTGATTAAAAAAAACAAATAACAAACCTCAAATCAAAAAGATGCAAACAGGAAAAAATCCCAGCTGGAATTTACAGGTCAGTTCAAAAAGTTGAATATATCCCCTATTTCATATTCATTGAATAACCTACCAGTCAGATTACCCAGCTGATGAACTGTAAATTATAAGTCATTTTTGTACTAAAAGTCCACACTGAAAGAGATGCACAACACCACAAAATACCTGAAGCTATGAATTATCCAGTATTAAAATGGACAAAAGTTGAATTCTGGGGACTGCAATCAAGGACTACAGAACTGCCATTAAGTCAGGTTATTTCCATGGAATATTCTACAAAAGAATTTATCCAGCAAAACCTTGGAGTAGGGGAGTGCTGATATTGCTATCTCCTCACTCACAGAATAAATAAATTCATCGATCCAGAAAACTGACTACATTTCTTGTAGCTATAAAAATTAATCAAATTTTTATCTGTACTCTTTTACATTTTTCTCTGCCATTTTTTCTTATATCTGTATGCTTTTCCAAACCTATTTTGCAACAAGTTAAATTTTTGCACATAGGATTAGAAGGCATGTACAGAATGGTTAAATGTTACTCATTTTTTTCCAGTTCCATTTCTGAACCCCTCATGAATTTTTATGTCTTGGTATTGTAGAAAGTCTGTGCCTTTGTACAGTTATCCTAAACTGACTATTGCATCAGTCAAAGCCTAGGAAAATCAAGAGTAGAGAGATTAAAAAACTTAATTAGGGCAGCTGTTCATTATTTTTCCCTTGAGGTGACATCAGATATCAAACCCTTGCAGTTTAAAACTGAGCCAAGGTATGTACTGCAGCAGATTGCCCATCTGGTGTGACTTCAGAATATTAAAATCTTCTGCAGGCTATCAGTACAAGGACCAGTCAAAATCTTTGCAATCACCCAGACATCTTATTTCACACTACACAGAGTTGTGTGATCTCCAATTAAGATGTTCAAAATCACCGTTATTAGCTTGTGATGAATGTTGATCATATCACCCAACCACAACGATTCCGCAATTCAGCTGTAACTGTCCATCTAATATGCAGTTACTGAAAAAAGGTTTTGTCTCTGATCCAAAATATTACAGGAAATCAAGAACTGTCATTTACAGAGTGTGAAATCAAACAACTTTCTAGACTCTGTTGAACACTGTCACTGTAGATTAATGCCAGACAACTCCTAAGTGATTGCAAAGCCATGATTTGCACAGACTGAAGCTGAATGAATAGAGCTTGTATAATCTCCCAGTTTAAAATTGTACAATGACAGACTTTGGTCCTAGATACAGGCCAGTTTCCTTTATTTACACCTAAAACATAAACAGATAATTATATCCCTCCTCACGTCTAAAAGACATGGGGATAAAACATTCAATTATGAGACTCTGAATATGTATAGTTCAAAGCTAGACTATATCACAAGTCTGAAAGCTGTATTAAACAATGTCAATAATAAAATATGGATTATTTAGTAAATATGGTGAACATTAAGAAATTAGAACAGGTCTTAGTTACTTCTAGTCCTATTTGAGGAGTGGAAAGTTAAGTATGGAATGCAAGTATTATTTATTCTGATATATCTGTTCTGGTGAATTTTCTCATGTAAATTCAGGCAGAAACTCAAAGAGAAAGTACTGAAATCAAATAGAGTCTAGGTGTTCTGGTTTTTGCATGTAACACAAGTATCAAGCTCTGTGTATTAATCAAGATGTTTATTATTGTAAAATGCCAGGGTTCTAGAGCTGTAAGTATTTTGAATGAAAACAAGGCAGTGCTCCAAAAGCTTTCTGTCTCTTTGTAGAAGAGAGACAGGAGATACAGACCACATCAGGAGCAATACCTAGCAGTGAAAAAGGCTGTAATTAAAGTCTACGTTTCTGTGGGCAGACTAGAGAAGGAACATTCCAAAGAAAGATTTAAAAAATAATAAAACAGTGGCTTGGGGATGCTTACACATGACTTCTTCATAGACTGAATGCCTTCTGGGGAGAACACACAAAGGTATGTGTTTAGAAATCTAACAAATTAATGATGGGACTGCTGTCTTGCACTAATTAAAGAGTTTCTTCATACTGCAAAATTTTCCAAGCTTGAATAGGAATTTCTACAAGTGAGAAAACCCAATATGTTGTAGCAGAAAAAAGGAAAAAAAAAAAGATGAAACAGAAAGATGGAGTAGATTTTGCCAAGAGAATGTGTTAGAACACTTTGTTTAGTAGCAACATCAATCCTTTTAATCACCATCCAAGGAAGTCGTGCAACAGGAGAGTATATTTGCAATTTAACATTACCCACAGTTTTTGAAGTAGTTTAATATCCATAATGATAACAGCCTGCGGCAAAAGGAGTAAGGGAACTAGTCATTAAACCTTTTAGGGAAAAAAAAATCTGTCTTCAGTTTTCAGACTATCAAAAATTATTTTCAAAGATGTGCAGATTACCTTTGAAGTATGATTATTCAAAATTTTATTGTATGAGGATCACAAGAGAATTCTATTAATTCCAAGGAGTCATTAACCTTGCTGTTTAAATATATCTGCGTTTTCTGAATTAATATGAATAATAAAATCTATTGAAAGGGAGTGAATTTATTGACTGAAAATTGTTGAAATCCCCATAACAGTTTGAAAAAATGAGATTTACCTCACTTGCCTTCAGCATATAAAATGTACTCTTCTAGGCTAAGCCAGGTATCAAAGTGTCTTGTAGAGTCAGTGAAGACATTGAAGGATCTCCAGAGGTTCTTTCCATTTGTTTTAAATTCGTATTTTAAGAGTGGATGAACTGCCTTTTGTAGGTACTAGTTTCTCTTTAATATATAAAAGTGAGAATTTCAGCTAAGTGCTAATTCATTAATCATAGAAAGAGCTTACGCTTAGTTCTTTACCTATTAGAATGCCCTTAGCTGGAGAATATCAATCTCCCTTATGCATAAATGCTACAAAACTCCCACATATTTTGTTTTACAGAACCATAGTACTTGGAAATACTTTCTAATTTCAGTTATATTGTCACTCATCCCCAGCCACAGGAAAGTCACATCACCTAAGTAGAACTTGGAGTAATCATTACAGGGACTGAGAGTCTTACAGTGAGTGGCACTGCTGTTGGGGTGTGGAGGGGAGGTGAGTCGAGCTCACAATATGCCAAAGTAATGCAGTTTATTTGAGATCAGTGTCTTTCAATGCTCAGTTCTCAGCACCATTCCATATATAAGCCTGCCTGCCTGTTGCTTTTGCTGCAGATATCTTTATCCTGCACGCTGCTTTTGCTCCTGTGCATGCTGTTCTTCTGAAAATATTCTATGGTGGTGCTCTATTCTTATTTTCAGCGAAGAATGTAAAAGAGTTGACCAATGTATTGATTTTAATCATGTATGCTTTGAACCACCTTTGTGGTTCAAAGAATGAGGCAACATTTTTCCTTTTTCCATGTTGTAATTCTTAAAGAAAGCTGTTTGAAAGTATGTATCATCCATCCAAATGCTGTATCTGGGTTATCACAGCTTGGCTGCCTTTATTAATCTTCCAGCACAGTCAGCATTCTGCAAACCTGTGTAGGTCTTCATATTCCCTCCCTTTTAATGGAACAAAAAGAGGTCTTTGTAGATGGACTATTGGTAAAACCTGGCTACCATCCCTGGGCTGGTCTTTTTGCCTCAGTTGAGGTCAGTGGGATGGGCTCTGGCTAGCAAGGCCCTTTTTCCTGCTGGTCATGGTATCTCCCTCAGCACCACATCCCTTAGGGAGAGCTGGTGCTCACTATGTCCTGACACTTAAACAGAGACTGAGATTCTGCTCTCTCTATATTTTCCATTTATAGGGTAACAAAAACTGTGTTGACTGGCCTGTGTTTTTCTTGGCAAATATACCTTGGTTTCATAAGTCTTCATTTTGGTTAGGTTGTTGTACAAAGAACCAAAAGCATCTTGGGATCTTACTGCCAATTGAGAGGCACTCCTGTAATAACTACAATACAATTTCTCTCACCTGTTACCACCCCCCATCCCTTCCCCAAACATCTACCTAAGAGCTAGTTGCATCTCCAGGTCCTATAGGAAAACTTCTATATCACAATTCAACGTAACCATCTCCCTCATTTCTGCAGAAATACTTTGTACATATAAGTTAAAGCATTCATTTTTCTTAACCAACAGCTCTCATTTATTATAACATGGGTGAAGGAAAATGCAAGCGTATGAAGTGTGTTCTGATTCACACCTGTCATAAAACTGCCACTTAAGAAAATTCTTAGAAAAAAACCTTAGCTTAGTAGTTTTGCTGCACTTGAAGAGCTCTTGTGATACAAAGTACACTCTCCAATTACACTCTTAATCTCCCTATGGCAAGAGATTAAGCTTTTGTTTAACATAATAAAGACAGTGCATTGCACTCTAGTAGAAACATATGACTACATGTGTTAAAAAGCCATTAAAAATCAGGTTGTTCACTGAAACATGTCAAGGAACAGAGTATCAAAAAGTAATATGCACATTGACCAGCAACAGAGTGACTTCCGCTACCCATAAAATTGCTGATTATGTTTCATATACACTATATTTCAGGATTTCCCCCAAATGATATATATGGGTTTTTAAAATGTGAGGAAGCATTTTTCTTAGTATACATATACAGTACTTACTGTAGCTGAATATTAAGTTGCAGTAACCATAATATGATTATATCCATTATTCTTGCAAGAGTAAAAACTAGAATAAGAAACTTAAAGATGGATTAGACCAAGAAAATCAGTCGGAGAGAAATGAAAGCTATATAAGCAAATTATAGTCAATTTTAAGACTTCCTCAATACATAACTAACTCATAAAAAGCATTATATATGCATATACATATATGTGTTTATCTCTTTCTCCCTCTCTCTCTTAAAATGATACATCTGCCAAACGAAAATAAGGGATTTCCAAAAGCAAACTGTATCATGTTCTAATAGAAAGTAATATAAATTATCACAAGTAAAAATGAAAGACAGAATCTGAGAAGGAAATTTGGAAAGTGAATAACAAAAAAATACAGAAGTATATTAATAAAGGGAAATACAGAAATAGAATAAAAAAGAAATTCAAAGTTTTATCAAGAAGTAATGGAAGACAACTGCATCCCAGAATTCTGACAGAAGGCTTAAAATCTTTATCATAAATGCCTTGGGAAAAAATCTCGATGCTTGATCACAGTTGTATAGACCCTTATATTCAGAAAAAATTTTTCAACACAATTTTATCTTCTGAAAACATATTTATTTTCTTTTGAGAAATATTGACTGTTTGCAATAATTTTACTAGGAACACTTAATAGCATAATGTTAGAATAGACAAGATTTGAACACCTCATTTAATTCTTTAGGTGGCTCTGAAAATCCCACACGAAGTATAAAATTATGTAACACAGCCTTTATTGCGGCCCATGACACTCAGACCATTTAAAATTTATATCAGCTGTCAGGCTTGGCCTAGTCACTTCAACTAAAGTTAGAACTGAAGATAATTTGGCCTATAATTAAATTACAAACCTGAACTTTATAATAATGTAGTATGCAATGTATCCTAAATAGTGCCACAAATCACATCTCCAATATCCTCATAAAGATCCATTTGATGAACTGCATAATGGACTTCTTTGCTGATTTTTTCCCATCTAGGCAGTATCTTGAAGGAGATACATTAAATTTTCTCAGCTGAATGAGAGGCTAGCCTAAGATATTTCGTCAGAAATTATTAGCAACATGCAATCCACGATAAATTGATGAAGCAAACTACCTTCCTACTTCTTATATCCTCATCTTTTACAGGGTGACTTTGAAAGCTTCAAGAAGGAGAATGGTGCTATTCAGAATGCAACTACTTCTGAAAGTCCTTAATTTAAATTCAAACTATAAAAGAGGTAAAATAAATCTATTAAATTTTGTTCAATATTTCAAAAAGGTATGACTGATACAAAATCAATAATAGGATCATGACATATGCTCTCCTCAGGGATGCTTTTCTTGTCTGTACATTCTTGAGTAAAGACAGCTATATAACTATACCTCCAGGATCTGACAAAACTATTTGCTTTGTTGTTTTCTTCAGTAATAATAAAATATGTATAGAAGTTTTTTAGACTCTCAGTGAAAACTTAATTTCGGCTTGAGTCCTTTAATTACAACTTTTTTAAATGCCTGGAAATTACTGCCATGGAAGACTGAAGAAGAGTCCTGATGTCCTTTGTGTTTCTCTAAAACACAAGTATTTTTTACAACTGTTGCAAGATACATATTGCATTGACACTTAACACTGATACTATTGTACAAGTGTGACTGTTCAAGAAACCTAGTAATAAAGAACTGGGATCAAAGTCAAAAAGGTTCTGGTTTCCAAAAGTATTTCTGTTGTTAGCAGAAATAAATTGCAAGAAATACAACCATAATACTTTTCTGAAATACGACCATAATACTTCTCTTTATATAAGAAAAGAACTGTTGTCAGAAGACTCTAGTTCAGAGATTTTTAAGAAACAAGAAATATATGTGCCAAGAGGCCTGACCAGTTCAACTTTACCAACTCTGTGATCCAAACGGCTCAAAGCTGATTTTCTCTCTAGACAAGCCATTTGACATACTAGGCAAGACAGAATTCTCTTTAATTATCTGTCCTGTCATAAGTCCCTCCCCACTTCCAGCACAGAGTTTTAGTTATGGATTTTCATTTTTCCTAGCCCATGTCACAAACAGAAAGAGAGATGACATATACTCCTATAGTGATAGTTACACTGGCTAAATGACAATAAAATGATGTCCAAAAAAGCCAAAATAATTCTGTTTGGTTTACAGAAAAAGAACCATAGCAAATTTTCTTCCATAAAACTTTATTACTCAAAGAGAGTATTAATTTCTCATAACTGTAACATAAATTTGTTCATTTATTAGTATGATAAACTTGTAAAGTTAATAGGCTAGACCAGATGAATAATCTGAGGTTTTATCTACCCATTATATTAATAACGGAATAATATGTTTTGTGAGCCACCCATGCTGTGAAAATTAACTAACATCTTACCCATAGGTTACATTTAATGATATTGCATTGCAATACATTTAAATTATTAATGACCACTGTTGAAATATAAAAATGCAACTGTTAAAGATTTCCTTAGATAAAACATCAATTGCCTCTATAAGACACGAAGACAGGCCAGGTTTTTTCAACATAATTTTTACTGGCATTGTGAGCTACACCATCTTGGTGTAACTCCTTTATTAACTGTTGGGAAAGGTATAAGATACATATTCAGTTGGTACAACTTATAAATAGCTATGAGAGTTTGAGGGATTTGGGTCAGAATAGCCTGTTTGGTGGTTTTCGTGGAACAAAAAAAGAAGTAATTTTCCTGAAAAGACATTTCTCTTTGTAATTTCCTTGCTTCTGCCAAGCAACAGGAACTGTGGCTCTGGAAGGTTTTCCTTGTTGGAATACTTAAATAGCGTTAGTGTTAAACTCGTGTGCTAGCTTTTTAAAAATAATAACATTGCCGACCAAATGCTTCATAACTTTTGTTACTGTTTAAGAGGATGAATCTAATGAAAGAACAGTTGACTGTTTTATCTTCTTCTTATAGGAAAGAACTAGATGTCTCCAAATGAAATATGGAGAACTGACTAAATTCTGTCAAAAGTCAGCTTTGAAACACTCTGAACAGGAATTTATTTAAAAACTGTGTCCTTGAAACAATGAATATTAGCAGGGTATTTTTTTTTAAGACCTGAGTCACAGTATATTAAGAGAAACCCCCCAAAAACCCCAATAGATGAAACAGAATGTTATGAGTCTAAATAAATCCATCAACCTAAACGACTGGTTTTGCAAATACCCATGGTTAACTTTATGGACTTACTGTTTCAGATTTTTATTAATGAAAAATTGTCATTCTAGAACAAAAATAATGCAAAATGGCCAAGTTATTTGCATGCCCTGGACAACATGCATGCTAAGTAGAATCTCCGAACAATTTTAGTATTACTGATGCATTTCTTTCTCACAATTTTTTTCCTCAGTCATGATTAATCTTGGTCAGCTAAGCTGTTGCAAGAGTGTATTTGTTCTGTGAAGCACCTAACAAGCACAAGAGGGGTAGTATAAAATAATAATTGATCAAAAGTACTAACATTTACTTTTGGCTTAGTAAACCTGTCTGATAAATTATTCCCTTCAGTGTTTCTCTATTATTGCAACACAGTACCTTGAAAGTGATATATTGGCACAAGCCATTGTATTCTACCACAGGGCAATTAGGAGGCCCATTTAAACAGCTTTATCATACACACACATAGGCTGATTAATTTTCTAATCAAATGTTCCAAGAAATCATTAACCATGACATTAAACAGTGTTCTGCTAATTATGCTCTCCATGAAGAATTCCAATATAAATTTACAAAACATCTATAGAAAGCTGCCAAAGCATGAACGGTTTAATGTACACAAATAATTACAGCATCTCCTCTGCGTAGCCCCAGAGCTCCTCTGTGTTAAACTCCAGCTTTGCAAAGGTCCAGTTTGGGGCTGAATTCTGCTATTTCACCAGAGCTCTGTGTACTGGCAGACGTCACATTTCGTAAGTCACTGCCTGTGAAAGTCATGCTGAAGGAATGAGATTTTTTTTTATTCTTTTGAAGTCATTGCATTGGAATGAAAGCTGCTCAGACTGTGTGGAAAAAGTGAAAGCAATTATTGGGAGGAGCATTCTATTTTCACTGCACTCAAGGCAACACAAAATGGTAAGAACAATATGGAAACACAAATGTCTTTCTTACTAACTGACAGAAGAGAAAGGAAGCTTTTTCTGTTTTAGAAAATACTCTAGACATATGATGCCGAGTGTTAGCCTTCCGTTTCTTAATGACACCTAACACTGAGATTTGGAAAAAGACTTTTCCTTACATAAGTCTCCGGTTTATGTAATTGTTTGACCTACTCTTAATTTAAAATAAAGATAAATGCAAGGTATTGTTTGTAGTAATGAGAATTGCTTTGTAAAGCACATGCAATTTGCTAGTTTATAGCATAAAGAAATTTCTACTTATGTATTACCCTGTAAACCAGAGAGTCTTGGAGGTCATTCAGTGATGGAAAACAACAGACTACATTAAAAAAACCCGCGGAATGTAGGTGCACATGTTCTTTTGGCCTTAGAGGCACAGACTGTGTCCATCACAAAACAAAAACCTGGCCTGAGGAGGATGATGAAAACACTGTCTGTGTTTTGGATACAGACTACATCTCTTTTGTGTTATTCTGCTTTCTTAACCCATACCCACCAAGATGGCATAAAAGTAATATGAGAATATTAATTTTATATATAGAGAGATGTATATAGTTTTCTACCTGAAGTGAGGTTGTACTGCAGCGGGGATGGGGGTCAGTCTCTCCTACCGTGCCTGCAGTGAGAGGACCAGAGGAAAGGGCCTTAAGCTGAGATGAGGGCGACTCTGATCAGACTTTAGAAGAAATTCCCTCTTCGGGTTGTCAGGCACTGGAATAGGCTGCCCAAGGAGGTGGTGAAGTCACCATCCCTGGAGGGGTTCAAGAGCTGCCTGGATCTGGCGCTGGGCGATGTGCCTTAGGGGTTATACTGGATGATCTTAAAGGTCACTTCCAAACTTGATGACTTTATAAAACAATGTATATTTACATATAAAAATCAGCCCTCTAATTATAGTTTACAGAGAAACAGATGAAGAACTTTCCATCTGCCAAACAGCGGCTCGACGTACGGAATCGGAACTTTCTAACAAAACCAGGTGTTGGAAATCGGCATTCTAGGCCACACAGGTGAGGGACCCCCCATACCCCCCACCAGGGCTTTCATTTCCTGCAGAAGAAAAGTCAGAATCCGAGACGTAAGGAAATAAACCTTTCCTTCCAGGCGTGTCTGTATGACAGCGTACCCGGCCGCCTCAGCCAGGACAGCGGGAGCAGCCCCACTCTCCTCCGCTCTGTCCCTCCCTCCCGCCCTCTCCCGCCGCCGTTCCGCGGCCGTTGCGCGTCCTTCGCCCTGCGCGCGCGGATTGGCCGTGCGGCCGTGGCCGCGGGCGCTGATTGGCCGTGCGGCGGAGCGGGGGGCGGAGCGGGCCGTGGCGGGACGGTTCGGACGGCGGGACAGCCCGCGCCGCGCCGGCCGTTGGGAGCGCGCGCTCCTCTCCCCGTCCCTGTGCCTGCCCGGCGCGCCGGGATTAGGGGCTGCTCCTCGCTAAATCCTTTGCTGCGCTGAGGCGGCGGCTTTAGCGCTGAGCCCCCCCGTCCTCCCTCCCTCCCTCCCTCCCTCCCTCCCCCCCGCGGCGCCCTGCCTGGCCGAGCCCAGCTAAGCCGCGCTAATCGCAGCCGCCCAGCTCGGCCAGGGCCGCCGGGCCTGGGCCCGGTCGCGGGGCAGCGCTCCCCCCGCGTCCCCTCCCCGCGTCCCTCTCCCCTGCTCGCCCCGGCGCGGCCATGGAGCCGCCGCGGCCGCGCCACTGCGCCCCGTCCTCGCCGCCGGGGCGCGGCGGGCGGGAGAACAAGGGGCTCCGTCGGAAAGGCCCGCCGGGCACCGGGAGCGCCGGCGGCCCCGAGGAGGCGGCGGACGGCAGGAAGCCCAAATTCGTAAGTACGAGCCGGCCCCGGCCACGGCCCCGGCCCCGCGGAGGTGAGGGGCCTGCCTGAGGGGCCCGGCCGTGCGGTGACACCGGTCCGGTCACTGCCTGGAGCCCCCGGGGCCCCGCGTGGGAGTGTCGAGTGAGACACTGAGGTTTTGAACCCGCCCTATAGCCCTCCTTTTACAAGCTTTTGGCTAGCACGAAGAAACTGGGAAACTCGATATGGCTAATAAGTGTCCACAAGATAATGTGTCTGCGAGGTGTGCTCTAACTAAAGAGGACAAGGAAATAACCAGTTTCTATTTGGACATTATGAAATTCACAAGTATTAGGGCTGGGACAAACGTATTCTACAGGTGTTGTATCCACAAGATAAGTTAGGTTGGAAAACACTTCCGGGATCATGGAATCATAGAATCAGCTAGGTTGGAAAAGACCTCTGAGATCATGGAGTCCAACCTATGACCAAACATCACCTTGTCAACTAGATCATGACTTTGAGTGTCACATCCAGTCTTAAACACCTCCAGGGATTGTGAGTTCACCACCTGCCTGGGCAGCCCATTAATCACCCTTTCTGTGAAGAAATTCCTTCTAATGTCCAACTTAAACCTCTCCTGCACCTTGAGACTATATCTTCTTGTCCTGTCACTAGTCACCCCTTCCTGGCTACAACCTCCTTTCAGGTAGTTGTATCCAGTTGTACCCAGCAGCATCCACTGCAAGCAGAGCAGATGTATCCCATGCTCTTATTTTGGTAATTGACGTGTCTCTGAGCCCACCTCCTCTTAGCTGTATTCGTTATATGCTTACAAAAGAGATACTATAATACCTTACACATATTAGATTCTTAATTATAAGGTGTGTTTCTGTAATATTCAGTACTTGAGTGTCTGGCACTTGTGCACAGGTTCAAAACAGTTATCCAATGAACTATATCAAACTGTAGCCTGGCCAAACCTGTTCTGGAAGGTCACAACTTGCTCCTGGAATTCCTGTTTCGTGGAATCTTTTTATATTGTGGCTGCAGAGATTGCTGTTTGGATCATGTTGCTGTGCCTTTCTCTACATGTTAGAATGGGCATATATGAAACTGTAACCCAGAGCTGTTTGCTTGTCTTTATAAAGGACTGTGTTTTTACTGGTTGTGCATGCATTTTAGCTATGCAGATGACATGGCTGGACATGCTTTAGTATACGACCCATGAAGAAAAAGCTTACGTGGTCTGCCCAGTCCAAAAGGTTCGATAGTGTTACTGGCATACAACTTGATGTTTGTATTGTTGCTCTGGTGAGTGGGAGATGTGAGTTTGTGTGTGCTTGAGGCTGACAAGAGCGCTAGGTTGAGATTTTACTTTTTACTGACACTTCAACTGTCAAGGTCTTCTGCAAATAAGATACTGCAATAATACTCACTTTTTTCCCCCCAATTATTTCTGTTAAATCAGAAATAGGGGGTTGCCGTCATGTTCAGTTTTGCTAACCATGTGTTAAAATGGCAGTACAATAGTTTATAGGGAGTATAACCTTCCTAGATATGTAATAAAAGCCATAGAGATTTTTTTCTTAGTATGACTTAGCATCACTTTTTCTGAAGTATGACTGTCTTTTCAGTGAGAGAAGCCTCGTCTTTGGTGCAGATGAGCTCGTTTGATGTATGTCTAGGCTACCCAGGCTATCCCTATCCAACGGTAGTTTTGAGAATGTGCCAATGTGGGCACCAGCTGATGGCCTCTTTGAGGTCGTAATGCTGGTTTTTGACCCAGCTACAGAAAATAAAGTGAGTTGAATTTGGGTTTCTGGCTTAGTTTTGTAGGGCATATGTTCATCATGTAGGTAGGTATGGGGTTTTTTGATTTTTTTTTTTTTATTTTATTTTATTTTGCCCTGTCCCTGTTTCCCTTGCTCAGTTTCTGAAACTGTGTAAGCAGATGTGAGAATGTCCTTAATTCATAAGAAGACTTTGCCAAACTGAAAGTTTCAAAAGCATTTGGCCTTAGAGTGTAGTCCTGCTTTTCATCTTTAAATAATCTCTTAAAGATTTTGTTCTTGGTGTTGATAGGCCACTGACAAATTACAGTTCTTCAAACCTGGATTGTGTTCCAGGTATGCCATTACCTCACTGGGTGACCTTAAGAAGAGTCACAGTTGATTATTTCTTGAATAGAGTCTTGGATTTTGTCTCTGTCTTCATATAAACTTAAATGTAATAATTTACAAATTTGAGTTGTGGAATTTAGTGGTTAGTAAAAAACAGCATGCTGCTCCATGTCTCAAAACCTAAGTTGCTGCTGGAGCCATGAACTGTAATCTCTGATCCCTGGTTTGTCCTGGCTAATAATTTCTGGTGGAGAAACACACAAAGGGGTACAGGTAGAATTACTTTAATAGTTGGACACATCAATCAGCTTCTTTGATTGGGGTTGTTCACTTGAAGTGTTACTGAGATAAACTTTTCATTCTATTGTTAGAAAAATTTCTGCCGCAAGATATTGCAAGACAGAATATTTATCACTTAGCTATTAAATCTAGAATTGGTAAACCAGACTGATTTGTTTTTTTTGAGAGGGAGATGGTGTATGAGGTAACATGAGGTATGACACTGTAAATATCCCAAACACAGAAAAAGCCACAGCCCAAATCTAAGACTGAATTAGAGAGAGCCTAAAGCGGTGAGAGGTAGGCTTTATGCATTCTGATGCAAAACTAATTTAACTAATAAAATTATATTGAAGAGGTATTATGGGAAGACTCAGATGCAACCAAGTCAACACTGATTAGCTCAGTTGGTTAGAGTACAGTGCTAATAACACCAAGGTGGTGGGTTTGATCCCTGTATGGGCCATTCACTTAAAAGAGTTGGACTCAATGATCCTTGTCTGCTCCTTCCAACTCCGAATATTCTGTGATTCTGTGATAAAAGAGATTAGAATCATTTAAGTCGAAAAGTACTTCTGAAATCGTGTCCAACCCTAAACTACCAAGTCCACCACTAAACCACATCCCTAAGTGTCAGATCTACACGTCTTCTAAATACCTCATGAGATGATGACTCAACCACTTCCCTGGGCAGCCTCTGCAGTGCTTGACCACATTTCAGGGAAGAAAGTTTACCTAATATCCAACCTAAATCTCTCCCAGTACAACTTGCGGGCCATTCCTCTTGTCCTATTGTTTGTTACTTGGGAGAAGAGACCAACCCGCACCTTGCCACAACCTCCTATCAGGAAGTTGTAAAGAACAATTAAGGTCCCCCTCAATCGTCTTTCTCCAGCATAAACATCCCCAGTTCTCTAAGCCACTTTTCATAAGGGTTGTGCTCCGGACCCTTCACAGTTTCTTCGTCCTTCTGTGGACAAGCTCCAGCACCTCAATGTCCTTCCTGAAGCGAGGGGCCCAGAAATGGACATAGTACTTGAGGTGAGGCCTCACCAGTGCTGAGTACATGGGGACAATCACTGCCCTGGTCCTGCTGGCCACACTATTTCTGATACAATCCAGGATGTGGCCTTTTTAACTACCTGGACATACTGCTGGCTCATGTTCAACCAGACGTTGATCAGCACCACTACCATCCTTTTCTACTGGGCACCTTTCCAGCCTCTCTCACCCCTTTAGGCTCTCTCTAATTCAGTCTTAGATTTGGGCTGTGGCCTTTTCTATGTTTGGGATATTTACAGTGTCCTACCTCATGTTACCTCAATTATATTTCTGATCAGTTGAACATTTGTCAAAGTAAATTGTCTGTTAGATTTATTGACCTCAAGTTATTCAGATTGTGCAAGTGTAATTTTCCTCACTGCACAAGGCTTGAAAATAAGTTCCAGGTCGGACCCTTCCAGTCAATGCAACGTATTGATCTGCCATAGCAGATATGCTAATTTGCAAAATAATTTGATTCCCTGACAAACCTTGAGGTGAAATTGGATTGCTGGTTGACAAAGGCGACGTTATTAACATGTATCTCCTTTTTTTTTTTCTTCCTTCTAAAGAAAATTCTGTTTAGCTGAGGAAAATACTAATTTTTAAAAATCACTGCATTTGAGGAGTAGAGGAAGCAGAAAGAGGCTTTGTAATCAACCACTGTAACTGTTCAGTCTAATCAAATGAGGCCTTGAAGGACTGCCTTTCTGAATAAACTAGTTTCTCAGAAGAAGTGAATGAGTTTTAAGCCTCAGTTTTCTCAGTTCTTCTGCAGAATAATTTATTTTTTTTATTTTAAGGAATGATTGTTAATTTTGAAGCTCATACCAGCACATCCAAGGTTTTAGAAGAGTGGGACTCTTAAAAGGGTAAAAGATGTTCTGCAATACTGTGGTACTTCAGCTTATTGAAAGGTCTTGCATTCAGCCTTGTGGTTTAGGACCTTGTAAAAACAGGAAATCTACTAAAGGATGTCAGATATTATACCTATTCTCTATGTATACACTGACTGAGCAAAAAACTTTTGAAATCTGCTGGGGCAGGGTAGGTCAAAAAATGATTGCTTTCCACTTCCTCTCCTTGATCCCCCCTCCCCTTAGAAATGTTTGGAAATCGTTACAGTGAGCACCAGATTATGTGACTTCCAGCTGCCCTTTATTGAGACTACATCTTGTAGACACTAGTCCTCAAAAGATCAACTTCAATTTCTACCTCAGCTTAGAGGCGTTTCTGTTAATTTCAGTATACCACTGACCTGTCTTCAATGACTTTCAGGTTATATTTCTGAGTAAGTTCTTTATGAAATTTATGAGTCAAGAAGGGTTTCTTGTTTACTCCAATCTGTTAAAAATAGACAAATTAACACTTGCATTTAACAGTGTCTATAAATCAAAGAAAGATGTAGTTAAGAGCAAAAGCACTTCCATTTCTCTGGCATAGAGTAGAAAGGTAAGACCGATCTGTGTCAATATCTTTAATTATGAAGTGACTGAATTATTGCTGCAGTTATGCAGCAGTGTAAGACCTTGAATCTAAATTAGTCTTTTAAAGAAATGATTGCTGAACAGATGTTACCTAAAACACTTTATCGCAGCTTTGTAAAACTGTAAATTCCTCATGCTGTTATTTTTGTTGGCATGAATTAACGCTGTGGGTTATGATATTAAATTTTAGTGCTCTATTCTAGCACTTTGTTATATTATTTTACCTGTAAGCACCAATATTGTGTTTAACTCATCAGTGTCTTAAGAACAGACATTGTGAATAGCGTAGACAATAGATTGTGTAGAAACTGTCATGTTAAGATAGTTTTGCCCTTGATTGCTTTTCAGACTGCTTTCCAAGCAACAGAGGGTGTGTGATAAAACCATTGACTAAATGCTGAAGTAGTATATTGAAAATTAAAAGCAAGAAATTCTGTGGAATTTGTAAATTGTGCTTACAGACTGAGGTAGCAAAATTACTGAGGGAATATTGTGACAAAGGAGATCCTAAAGTAATAGCATTCACTGTAATAATCCAATTAACATTTCTCTAAGTAAGTCTACAGGTTTCCTTGCAATCCTTGCTTCAGTCTTCTACTTGTATTTCTGCTGGAGAATATCCTTTGGCCAAGAAACAGCTAGTGTTGAATCTTTTTTGTTGATAAAATGTTTTTTGTTGTTAATGGCAGTGAATTCTTTCTTACTTTCTAACTTAAAAATGTGCAGAGGGGATTGTATGATTATATGTACGTTCCTGGTCTTACTTTATCTTGTTTCTGTGTTCAGACCAAAGTTGACCAGTTCTTCTAAAACTCTTATCTTGTTTAAGCCCTCCTTTTTTCAATTTCTTTTTTTCTTTTCTCATAGCTACATGCAGGCTGTAAGCTCTGTGTAATATATCAAAGAACCTATACCTGTGTGGTGGTTTAGAAGGGGTGTTTTTGTGGTTTTGTTTCTTTGTTTTCATCTGTAAGGAGGGCAGAAATTAAGATCTCAAAAGGCTTTAGATACTGGGCTGTGGGATTTTTAATTTTTTTGTTAATTGATAGTGCTTCAGGGTGGAGGAGGGATATGCATGTTGAATTGTTCAGCTGCCTGAGATCCTGTCACTTTGAATGCCTTAAAGTCTTCTCATATTGGCAGGAATGTATGGCGGTGTGTTTGTCTGTCTTTTAATTCCATACTTCATATGTTTCTCTGTAATATTACAATGTCCATCCCTGCCAGGCATGATCTGAGTCCAAGTACAAAACATACTGTGTAATACAATCTACTTTCATTCAGAAAGTTAGACGAGCAACCATCACTTTGGGCTTATGTGATGGTCAAAAGAACACTTGTGGAGAATGGAGATACTGCCCCTTTTGGTAGAGTGCCAAAAATTTTAGATGAGACAGACTATACCCAATATTGTACTAAGGTAGTCTTCATCAGTTTCAGACCGCACTGACCTGTAGGGCTGGTGGAAAAAACCTAAGGACATGAGAACAGAGTCCCAAGTGAGAAGATGTCCTCCTTTTCCTGTCCTGTTTGCCTGAACTGCTTGTACCACATCTAGAGAAAACTTGGGTTTATAAATATGCATATGCAAAGATAGCGAAATAGATGTAAAAACCCAAAATATGAGACTAGTACAGTTGATCCAGTTAAGTGGGGTTTCTCATTTCTTTGCTTCACTTCACTGTCTCTACCTGGAGTTGACTGGGGTAACTGTATAGGCAGTTTCTCAAGTTGTTAAACTCTGTTTTGCAGATGAACTTCCAGTATGTGCTGCTGTGTGGATATGCAACCTAAGATCATCATCTTGTGCATGACAATAAAATTCTTTACTGTGAATATATATGAAGCCAAATAGTATTTGGCTTCCTTGCCCTTGCTGAGTGGTGTGGAAGTTGCATTACACATGGCTTCACCGTATATGACTTTTTCAAGAGATACAGTACTCTTTGTCTTGTTGCTGTGCTTGTGTTGTGAAATTCAGATGTATCCTATTGTGCCTTTTGGCTTCTGTTTAAGGCTCTTTGTGGTTTTGAGATCAGGCCTTTTGACAGCTTATCAAGAACACTGTACCACATACTGCAGTGTCTGTGTATATCCTCTGTTTTATGGCATTAGTTAATTCACAGTATGCTTGAGGGACATCATCTTGAATAAGGGGTAATTCTATGTCACATTGCCTGCTTTCTTCAAAAGTGATACATCTATGTACTTCTTTTTAATTGGACTTAGCTTTAACTGAACTGCTTCTCCTCAACTGCAAAACAAAATGACCTCTTCCTCCATGTCCCAAACTAAAAAACTAAGTTACCTTGGAAAGTGTAATTTTAAAATGTTAGTTGTTTGTAAATGTGTTTGTATAGCTGAAGACTAAGCAATGGTACTACTTCTGCTTTTCTGTAGGTAGGTGCTACTGATAAACTCTCCTTCTGAATTTGCCTAATTGACTCCTTCATCCCTTCATGCTTTTGTGTATCTTTAACTAGAAAACATGTCAGCATACTTGTTAGTTTGTTTTTCAGTTTTGCGTATCTACTTTCTACATTATAAACAGACTAGAATACTTGTACATAGCTCCTGTGTTTTCAAAGCAATAATTTTATTATTCTGGAGTAGTTAATGGAAGACAGAGAATAGCATAGTAATATTTTCATCTATTGCAAAGCAGTATTCTGTAATCTTTTTCATGTTTTTAGCAGTGATGGAATATTACAGGTATATTACTTAAGCCCACTTGCAGCAAGCGTGGTTAGAGCCCTTCCCAAATCTTCATTCGTGAAGCCTAGCCATGATGATGATGTAATGATGATGATTACTTAAGCCAGATTTGTTTACTTGCAGGCCTGTGTTTAAGGCAACCTGTTCACTTGAGCAGAATACATCTTCTGTGAACTGCTGTATTCAGGTCTGAAAATAGAAATATATTCCCGTGGTAGTAGAGCAGTCCAGCTTCCACCTAGTCTTTACTGGATTCCTGGTCTAGTTATTTTTCCTCTTATTAGCAATGTGCTTGTCTTGTTCGGCTTGACAAGAATGAAAATACAGTCCTGTTCTTGAGCCATAGCATGCCTCTAAATGTAATGCCATTAAAAGATCCAGTGTGGCAAGCTTTTTTTTTTTTTTGTTAAGAATGCACATTATGTTCCACATCTCTGTATCCTCTGTATCCCTGAATGCTACAGAGGACCAGTGAAGCTGGTAACTGATTTAGCTTTGTTCAACCTTGTCAGACAAGAAGGACTTGATAAGGGAGAGGTGAAGAAGATAACACCAGTTCTTATGTTTTATCAAGCTCCTGTGACTGAGAAATATTGTAACATAAAATTCACCGTATAAGTCTTTAGAGATGTCTTGCAGTAAGTCATTCAGCCTTTTAATATTGGAGTGCTAAAAGATCTGAACATTAGGTTGTTTGCATAGAATTTCTTCTCCTTTATAAAGAATTGTCCAAATACAGTGTCATCAGTGTTGATATTTAGTGCCACTTTTAGCACTTTTGAGCCAGATTCCAAAACATCCTCTGAAAGAAATGCTGCTATTTTTACACTCCTGTACTGTATGTATCCAGTAAGATGAAGACTTATAGAGGAGACTCATACCAGTATGTTGCGTTTGTTATACAGTTATGGTGTCCTTAACTTGTTGTGTCATAGTCTTCTTTCACTAATTAGTCAGATGACCTGGGTCAGTGAGGTGTTTTTTATAGACAATGGGAATTTTTTCACCCTTTACCACAGTAAATTTCATTGCTGAATTTCACAACGTAAGTGGAAAGTAAAAGTGGCTTGAACTAGCCCACTAACTTCTGCCTTTTTCAGAGAACAAAACCTGAGTCCAAAATTGCCTGGTTACATGGATGATGATGGTGTCTTCTACAGACCAGTTGCAAAACATCAACGTTCTCAAGTGGCAATGAACCTGATGTTGTTGCTTCCCCCATCTTTTTACTGGAATATACATGAGTTTGACATGAATCTTGAACTTCTGCCTCAAAGCACAGAATGCAGGTGGTTTTCATTCTAAGCAGATTACATAGTCTCCTCCTGTGTTAGAGGAGCTTCACAATGGTATTTGTGCATTGCTTAAGGCTTAGTGATTTAAGAGATCTGTATGAAAAGAAATGCATTTTTATGCTCTTCACTACTTAGTTGGAGTGTAAGGCCATATGTTAGTGTTTTCTCTTGCAGCTTCGCTCACTTAAGGCTAGAGGTATTATACCAAAACTTGCTAACTGCCAAGTTGTGAGCTTTTGCAAATACACAAATTAACACTCATACTGTCTTTGTAGCTATTTAGCAAATTGGGAAAAACAAGTAATAAACCCCAGCTCCATGGCAGTGTGTGGGGCAAAAGTCTGATCTACCCCTGCAGCAGGAGAACACCAGTGGGAAGACTGGGATACAGATTTTCAGTCTCTTGGCTGGATTGAAATATTTTCTCTTTATTGTTTTCATTTATTAGAGATCCACCTGTTTGAACATGGAATGGAATAGTCATTACTGACCTACTTCCAATTTTTTAATTTATTTTTATAGTAGACCTTAGTGTGTTACTGCATACTATGTTTCCTTGCACCTCACTTGCTTTTTATTTTTAGCTTCATAACCATTCATAAGATGCGTCTTCCTCAGTTTCTTAATAATATTCAGAGTAGAGCTATTGTGTGATAATATTTGACTTAACACAAATTGTTCTTCAGTTCTGAGGGATGAGCCAGAGATGTTGTCAGAAGTAATGATCATAAAATCACAGAATTGTTAAGGTTGGAAATGACCTCTGAGATCATTATCGTTAACCTAGCCACCACCATGTTCATTGCTAAACCTTATGCCCAAGTGCCACATCTCCACATGCCTTTTGAACTCTTTCAGGGATGGTGATTCAACCACTTCCCTGGGCACTGTGTTCCAGTGTCTGACTACCCTTTCAGTGGATAAATTTTTCCTGCTCTCCAAGCTAAAACTCCCTTCAAGGTGCAACTTGAGTCCATTTCCTTTTGTTCTATTGCTTGTTACCTGGGAGAAGAGACCGACTCCCACCTCACTGTAACCTGTCAGGTACTTGTAGAGAGCAATAGCTAAGTATTGTTGACTTGGTGAAGACAGAGTTTCCAAATCTGATTAATTTGTATATAGGCATCGACAGTTGCCATAGCCGTTGCCAAGCTTTGCACACTGAGTGAGAGGAGTCTAAGAAAAGGGTAAGAGTCTATCTCATGAAGTACGTTACTTCACGTTCTTCAAATCTTCCTGCCAAGTCTTTTGTCACCTTCTTCAGAAAAACTATATATGGGATCCCTGCAACACTGACTCTTCAGCTGCCAATGTTCTCTGTTGCTTTCTGGTTTTGTGCAAGAGCTGTACATCCTGGCACTTGCTGTGTTTGCAAATGTGCAGCGGAGAGCAAATATTGGTTTAGGACCTGCTATTTTGAGTGATCTATAGATTTTTTGGATGTTACTATTATAAAATGCTTATGTCAGTTTTTGCTTGTAACTTCATGCTCTGTTTGCCACAGAGGCATTGCTTGAGAGTATGCAATAGTGTTAGTTGTTTAAGTGTTGCAGTGTGACAGATAGTTTTGAACTTTTGAGGAGCTCCATGTTCTTCTGTTGAGTTTAAAATCTCTGGACTGATATGTTGTTGGTGTCCACACAGCCATTTTGAGAAGACACAAGTCTAGTAGCTGAATTATGAGCAGATCATCTGTTCTAGTATATTTAGCTATAAAATATAATAAAACACAACTTATTTCAATGTGTACTTGGTTTATATTCTTCTGATATTATTCTGTCTGAGGATCAGAGTGAAGATTTTTTTGAAACCACACTGTTCCCAACATAACTTGCTGTGCCCTGTAGACCAACAAACTTGCTGAGAAACTAAACTTTATTTCAAGTGTCAGCATTCAACACTGTTTAACTTGCATCTAATTTTGAATAAAGGTAATTATAATAGAGTATAGCTGAGATTTGGTTTTGTGTTGTTGTAGTAGTGTTTTGTTTTGTTTTTTAACTGCACAATGTTGGTGTAACTGGTTTCCTGTTTGATTTACAGCACTTAAATATCAAGACACTGACAGATGATGTGGTAAGACAACTTAAGTTTTGCTTTGCCTATGCTAAGCAAATAACCTTACTGCTAATGCAATAGCAATCCTTACTGATACAAGAAACTATCATAATTTTGAAGTTAATTTACTTAATTGGCAAAGTCTCCCTAAACTGGTAATTATCTGTAACATACTCAGTGCGAGTAGCAAAATGTATGGTTGGCTGAAGTGTGCTCTAATGGCTAAATGAGCTTGACACAAGTAATTGTGCCAGTTTACATGCGATATAGTTAAGATACCTGTGATTGCATGTTTAATATTGAAGTTAGGCTGCATGTTAGCTTAAAATAACGTGTTTAACAAAGTAACAGTTGCTTGTGAAACTCAATGCTTGTTCAAACCATGGTAGGTATATTCAGTGCCACGCTAACGCTGTTTCTCAAATATGATCAGAGATGAGGTCCTGTAAATGATCAAAGCAGATTTTTTTTTTCTTGCTCTTGAAGTTACCTATTTTCTTGCCTTACTATTCTTTTGTAGGGAATATCTTTTCTTAAAATATATGATTTTACAATGTCCTTGAATTTACACAGGAAATAACATTCTGTCATCACCTAAAACTCAGCTGTTATGACTTCAGTGCTAAACATTGATTCTATAAACTTGTGTTTATCTTGGAGAGCTAAGGAAATATTCCCAGTCCTCTCAAAGCAAAAGTATTTTTTGGTAACCAGAAATTAAATTTTGGTAGTGTTGTGTAAAGGCTAGTAAATCAGGATGCACAGTAGGAAGTCTGGATGCACAAGATCTTGCTGTTTGTTTTTGAAAGGTGCAGGGTTTTTTTTTCATTTTCTTTTTTCTTTTCCCTGTTAAAGAGACTAGCTTGCTGCCTCATTGCACTTGTCCTTAATGTAGCTTATTGGACTTATCTAACTTGTAACGGTAGCCCCACAATGCCAGCAGGTTTATTATGGTTTTGTGGGGTAAGGACAGAGTCTGATAGTTCTGTAGTAAAAAATCTTCTTCCCAACTCCTTAAATTTCTCAAAGCCTACCAAAGGCCCCTTCACAGGCTAAAGAAACATCACCTGCAGAGTAGTACCAAATTGTTCATATGTATATTTGTTTTTAAAAAGGGAAATGACAGCTATTTAGTAAAAGGTTAACAGTAAAAAAAAAAATTACACCACCATTTTTTTTTTCAGCACTTTTTAAAGGTGGGTATTTTATTTGCAACATCATCTTGGAACGAGAGTATACTTTCCAATGGACACTTTTTATATCTCTATTTCATTTTTCTGTTGTTTTAGTCTTTCTATGTCTGATTCTGAGAAACAGCTAATAATACTACATGTCTCTTGCGCTATTGTTTTGTAGTGTTAGGCAGCTTAGATATGGCTTAGAGCAGAGCAGTTTTTATATTTCATAGCAAGAATGAAAACTGGCAGCACTTTTTCAGCACTTGTACTCAGCACTGGTGAGGCTGCACCCTGGAATTTTAGAATGGTAAAATCATCTCTGTAAGACAGAGCATGTCAGGAATAAGAAGACATCTAATCAAAGTGATTTTTCTGTGTACCTTGGTTTATGCAAGTCTTGCTCTTCCTAAAAACTCTACTGCTACCAGTGGAATTTCTCACATTGTAAGAAGTTAATCTTGTAGAGCAATTTGACTGTCAAAGGAAGGCTATGCTTTTTTAATCTTCTGGAGTTTCAAGGAGGAAAAAAATGTTAAAAGGTCTTTGACTCAGTCATTGGAAGTAACTTCTTTGATCTTCTATGAAGTATTTCTGCTGGCAAGGGAAAAAAGCAGCTTGCTTCAAGTTCCAAAAACACTGAAATAAATTGTTGCAACCCAATTTCTCCTGTGTGTTCCCCATCCACTAAGAATAATAATTATTTCAAATGAAGACATCGGATTTGTTCCACTTTGCATTCTTCTTTCTTCCTTTCTGTGTTGTTAATGTTCTGCTAAGTCTTTATCGTTTGTCAGCATCAGGGTGTTACAGCAGACTTCCATGGTTGAGCTGTTGGCTTTTGTGACTAAAATGTCTGACAAAATGTCTGAGAGATTGAGCTATTCTGTAGTACTTGAGCAGATTTTTCAGATGTGAAATTGCGTTTACTGAGTATATAAATAGCAGGCAGTAAAAAATGTGAACTTAAAAGTTGAGGATGGCAGTACTTTTTGTCCTACATATCTGTAAGGCAGAGTGATGTGGGAAGCGGAGTCTCAACTCAAATAAATTTTGCATATAAAAGTTTATTTATATTGTAAAAGCAATAGTGAGCCTGGACACGAGCGGGGAGTCTTTGTTCCACCGACGTGTGTGTCAGGTACAGCGTGTACCTGGCTTTTGTCCAGCCACTTCATACATGTTCATTACATCGTATACATAAGCATTTCACATAACTTTTCCTAATATGGCTACAGCTAAGTCATTGTGTTAGTTATTTTTACAACTGACTAATTACTATACTACAATTCATGTATTCCGTGATAAAAGGTGACAGAGGAATTTTAGGAGTAATCATAGGATTTAGTGACTTGACAACATCCCTATCATAGTTCAGGTATTCCTTGATAAAAGTCCAGGGAAACTGATGACCTTAGGACAGTTTTTTTTATGTCTTAATGGGGGTGTAATAAAACCATTTGTTTCCCTACTGGCACAAATCGCATACATACATTCCTATTACAGTGAGAAGGATGCCTGGAGAAAGAGCAAAAGTGATAAGCAATACTCTTGGCTTGACGCCTTCAGTCAGGAAATAAATATTTTGTACCTGTTTATTTCATATCAGAACTCTTAATAGATTGTGCTTAGTGATTGCCATCAGTGTCTTGATGGTCCATATATATATATGTGTGTGTTTCTTCACGAGAATAGGAGTTGGGGGGAAAGAAGACTGTTTAGGAGTTCTAGTAACACAGTTTAGGTTAAACAATAGCAATTCTGGAATCCTGTCTCTTCATAATGAGGTATCAGAAGTTGTGTCCTCAGAAAGACAGCCTGGGAGATTCCTTCCTTGCTGCCTGCCTTCCTTCTCCAGGCTGATCACAGTAGTATTTGAGATATTTACAGATTTTGAATATCCTTTGAATACTCTTGAAACCAACCTGGTCCTTTTCCTAGGAGCCAGCATGTGGCTGCATATGGTTCAAGTCTTGTTTAAGATCAGACTGTTAGTTAACTACATCATCCAGAGATATGCCCAAAAGCTGTATTGTTTTGAGTGGTGGGGTATATGGGATAGTATGGGCCAGTATCTAGGGCAGTGGGCACCTCCAGTGTGTCTGCACTTCACTCCTGAACAAGTACTTAATCCAGAAAAACTTGTGAAATATTTGAAAAAAAGTGTACTGTCACCTTGCCGCCCCTGAGAGGACCCAAATCACTGCAGTGTGTCGGGGCCTAGCCCAGGTCCGTGTTCAACACTTCTCAGTACCCTCAGGGGGAAAAGATCTGACAATAATACAGAAACAGGCCCTGCTGCTACTCCTACCACCATGAGAGACATTGTGGCTACTTCATCCCTGGTGACAAACATTGCTGCTGAAGCAGAAAAACATCATGTGCTGGTGTCAGTTCCCCTGTACAAAAAAGTCACCCTTGTGAAAAAGCTTTAGCAAGGAGAGTCAAGGAGGACAAGGAGGCTGGAGAGAGCAGAGAGGGTGAGGAACCAGGGCCATCGTAGTGCCACTGCAAAGGCCATCACTTTCAGTGATAATAAATGTGTTTTTATTCAGACGTGCTGGATTTTATTTTTGAGGAATTTCTTAATATAGCAATAGGCGATTTTATGTGTTAGTTAAGGGGGAGATGAGGGATGCAGGATGGTGTTCCTGCATGCATAGCAGCCCTGTTAAGGGATGATGTCTTGATAAGCTATAGAGCCAACATTTAGTCTAGCA
Organism: Xenops minutus; assembly: GCA_035221455.1. NCBI lineage: Eukaryota > Metazoa > Chordata > Aves > Passeriformes > Furnariidae > Xenops > Xenops minutus. The sequence goes on along the minus strand of JAWWEE010000001.1, from coordinate 61,426,464 downwards.
GTAACTAATCTATTAATTCCTGCATTGTCAAGTGTGTAAGTTCAATAGATGCTATTGTTTTACAGAGAATTGCATAAGAAGTCTTCACTAAGATCAAAATGAGAGCAAAAATAGATGTACTTTTTAGGGACCTGATCAGAAAGTCTGATGAGCCAGAAAGTTTGTATTGTGGGTTTTTTGATTTTTCAGGGCCATGGTGTGTGAATAAAATAACTTTCTTATTTCATAGGCTCTCAGTGGAATAATAGTGAACATATGAAATAAGAAGAAAATAAAACTTTGCCATTCATCTTGTGATGGTTGCTTCATTTTGGCACATACAGCTATTATTCTTATTGTCCTAAAACACTGTTCCTGTATGGGTTTATATGTATTAATTGGTAAAATACATAATTAAAAAAAAAAGGTAGACATCTCTAGAGAAGATAAAAGGTCAAACCTGCTTTAAACTGTACTGAAACTTTGGATCAAAGCTAAGCTTAGCTATAGCCCATTGGTGAGCTTGATTTAAAATGTTTTGGTGTAACATGGAAGATTATTGAACTTTTTTTTTGCCATTTGCTCTTCTATGCACTTGGATCCCCAGCAGCATCAGTGGTAGATTTCATTACACCCAAGCAATGAAATTTCTATTCTTTCTGTATAGTGCTTTCTGTGGACCATGAAATTATTCGCCTGTATGGAATATTGAGAGGTATTAACTTTTCTGAAACACTATCAATGTATAATTCAAAAGGGAAGTGTATGTTGAATATCCACACTGTACTGCTGTACAAGTCTTGTGAATGTCCTTTTATTAATGTATGGGAACCTTCTCTTAGACTGCATTGTTTTAAATTATTCAAAATAATTAGTTTTACACATGTTTAAATGTGCTTATAATCCTATTATATCAATTTGTCTTGCATGTTCTGCCTGATCAAATATATTCCAAGACTGTGGTTCCCTCCTCTAGGACAAGTGTCATAGCATTGGTCGAATATGGGGAATATGAATGTTATGGTCTAACGCACAGTGATGCAAACCATCTATTATACAGTCTGACATTCAAGGAAAGCTTAAAAACAAAACATTAAAAATGGGAACAAGTGAAATACCCTTTTCAAGGAGGAACAGGTTCTCATCCCTCAATTAGTGCTGTCTGTTTCTAGTGGACCTCTGGTACTGCGTGGGCTATTTCATGAGAGAGACTAGGGTGGTTCTGCCTGGCCAGAACTGCTGTTGCTGCTGCTCTGTGGAGCAGGAGAAGGAAGAGGAGACACTTGGGGAACACAAACTATAAGGAAAGGACTGAGATTTTTCAGGAGAGACTGGAAAAGGAATGTAGGACACAGATCTTTTAAACTTAATATGTTCTCTGTTGGCTGATCCTTGGCCTGAAATGTGTTATTTCAGCCAAAGTGTCTTCCCTCTTCACCTGTTTCAAATCTGTGTATGAGCCATCTTCAGATATAATAGTTGGTTTCTTAGGTTATGCCCTTTCTAGTGAACATGTTGTGGGGCATGGAGAAGCTACTGGCTAACTCATACTTGGAGCTGGCAGGCTGCCTTTCATCAGGGCTCTGTGAAAGCCATTGCTTTATATGATTTTTTTTTTTTTACAATTCCAGTCTGGTCATTTCAGTTTGCATTCTGGCTTCATGCCCCCATGTTTACCATAGACTTCTGATTTTAAAGGCAGGAAGGGAAATTGCTTTCTAGTCAAGATGTACTATGTTTTTTTCCACTGATGACTATACTTCACTTCCCTCCCTTTTGCTTTTGCATTCTCTTTCTTCCTGGGTCTTGCCTATGTAATTATTCCTGTAGAGTGTGCTTTCCTCATTGCATGCTGGTTTGATGTGACACTGAAGGGCCCCATCATCCGTGCTGAGCTCTTTTATGTTTATGCTATCTTAATTTTCTGCTTTTGCATGTTCTACAACCATCTGTATGTAAGTGGCTTACAATCTATTTCTATATTCCAAAAACTGTTCCTTTCAATTTTGAACAGGGAAAATTAAAGTATTTGTGCTTTTCTTCTGTACCTCTCTTCATGGATGTCTGATAGTCAATTCTTGCTCTGACTAGAGTGTAACACTTGTACCCAGTTTTTGCTACTTATTTTATTTGCTCTTTCTGATCTTAATTCCACAGATGCTATAATAATTTTACTTGCCATTTAGTTTGGTAACTTTGATGTACTTGTTAAATGATAACTCAAGATACTTATCTTAAAGATTTATTGAAGCCTCAGAATATTTTTGCATAGCATTTCAAGATATAAGTCTACTGATATGGTTGAAATCTTGTTCAAAATCTTGTACATCAAATGTTACTGTAACTTTCTTCTGTGTTGACAAATGTAATACTGGTGTTCACATCTGTTCAAAAGGTTGCTACAAAGATGGTTGCAATTTAGTGCATCTCATTACATATTACATTAAAACACACAAGCTCTAGCATTGAAAATGTTTAAATTTTCACTAAGTCATTATGGAAAAGTTGATAAATATCTAACCAGTTAAAAACCCCACAACCCAAACCACTTTTCTGAAGAAGTTTGTTTTGGCCCTTGAAAGGATAAAACCAGAGTGATTGAATTGTGCTGATGATTAGTCATAAAGATTATTCATGAAATCATAAGTGTACCATATTTAACATTAATGAAGGAGTTGATGCTTTTTATGCTTCTCCTGAATGAATTTCTAGATAATTGGAACAAAGAAAGGCATTAAATTTGTATAACAGGATGCAAATAAAGAATAAATAGAAGGGTGTCTTAGTTATGCTAACTTGTTTTTTAATAAAAAGTAGTTTCTTTGCATATCTATGTACTCTGTTGCCATGTCAGGAGTACAGCTGTTGCAGAGTAACAAAAACAACTTAAAAACTGTGTTTTTCGTAAATAAGCCTGTTTTCTTAAATTCCCCATGCAATGGTTGGAAAGAATCCTTTATATATTGGTTTTGTAGATATCTGTTCCTCCAAACTTTCTGTAAAATTGTCATGTTCTGCATGATTTCTCTATAATGTAATGGGAATCTGGTCTGTTAACTGCTGAGACCACTGACTGTTATATGTATCTTTAGGAAAACCCTTTAAAATAAGACAGTTAAGTAACAGGCAAGCTACCACAAAAAAATAAGGATGTTTAGCTTCCAAGAGCACCTGTCTTAATCAGGGTTACATAAAATGGAAGCAGTATGTGATATGTTACACCTTTTATGTTTTCAGTTGGATAGATTTGCCAGTATAAGAATTCCAAGAAGTAAAAAGGAAAGACCTCCTCTGCCTCATATGAAGCAGTCGCATTCTACAGATTGGTCAACCACATCTATGGATTCAGAGGATTTTGCTCCAAAACCCCTGTCGGAAAGAGAAATCATAGCACTGTTTGAAAAAATGATGGTAAGAGTCTTATACTGATTTCTTTTACCTGAAAATGGCAAGATGGCTAACTAATAGGTGGAGCCCTCTTTTCTTCAGGTATTCTAATCTTTACATGAATTATTAATATTGTTGTTGCTGTGAGTTGTAGTTATGGGATTATTAGGGTGTTTCTCAGGGAATAAAGTATTGGAATTATTTTTACAAGATTTTGCACTGAGTATATTTTAAAATGGAAATTAAAGATTTCTAATTATTTGAAGTGAGATTATGTAACACATTTTGAGGAGGAACAAGAAATGCTTCCTTTCAAGACAACCTGAAACTTTTACAAAGGGTTGTTATGCCTTGAAATGTCACAGCAGGGTTTTGGTCTGAATTTATATTCAGTGTCACTCTTGCACAAAAAAAAAAGACTTAAGGTTCTTGCCTCCAGAGCAGCATTTGTCTGCAAATGCAGTATCAAATTTCCTTCTTTCCTTGGCTGTCATTGTTACTGTGCTACAAAAGAGCAGTCACAAAGATCATTTGGCATTGGTACCACCTCAATAGGTTGAATTTTTTTGTCACGATGATGACATTTTGGGCAATTGAAAACTTAACGTGGAATGGCCATGAGAAAAGAGTGACTGCAATCTGAGGAGCACAAGAGACCATTAACAAGGAGAGTGATGCCTAGATTATTATTTCCTTCTCTGCTCACAGCAAGTAACAAGTAACTCTTGAAACACAAAGGGACTACCAGGGACAGGAATGTGGAGGAAATGAAATGTGCTAGGAGAGAAGTACCTTTGTGGAATTTATAATTCATAGTACTCAGTAATGACAGTTTAGTTTTGATGATGCTTTTGTAGAACTCTTGACAACTGTAACTGAGAGACGGCATTCAGGATTTTCATGGTTAAACTGGTGAAGGAGAGGAATAATGAACTGCGTTACCAACTTTTTTATTGGTACTTGTTCTCACATGGTCTATTTTTATTGGTATATCTTGGTGTCTTGCTTCTCTTAGAAATTTCACAGTGAATGATAGTTGCTCAAATGTTAGGAAATGAGAGAGTTTCTTTAATAAAACTTGAAGGTGTGCCTCTCTCCCTTCCACTATGTGTAGGTTGTATTTCTCTGTATTAACCTGTGTGTAGGTTGTATTTCTCTGCCATCACATAGACATTCTGGTATAGGATAATCTGTGATGTTAATACTATGCCATAAAAAAATAGAAACTTTCAGTAAATCCTCAGAAACCTATTACTGTGTGTCTAGGTAAACAGAAATGCTTATCCAAGGGTCCTGAAGTAATTACGTCTAATTTTAAAACTACTTTGCAAAAATATGTTCAGGTAATGGTGATGTGAATAATTTGAATGCTTTCCTAGTTTCATTGAATAACAAAGCAATTTAACTTTGATAAGCTACTGTATCAGTGTTATTTTATCTATAACATGTACTACAGAAAGGATTTTTCAGATTATTCACATTTGAATGGACTGGAATTAAAGCTGGTTTAGTCACAGTAGATTATATAGGTAATTATATATTGTAGCCTCTAGTTTGCTGTTCTGATCAAATTAAGTTATTTGGGGGGGTGGATTGGTTAATGTTGTAGCCACGCTTTTAGAGCTAATTTTGCACAAAATAAAAATAGTCAATGTGTTAGTACTGAAGGGAGAAGTTTTAAAATTCTGACCAGTTTACTGAAGGTGTTACATAATACTTCGGGTTTTTCTGGATGCATGCTGCTTCCTATATATTCTATGCAATGGCATCCTATGTGGTTTTGATAGCAAAAATTATGAAAGAGCTCATAAAACCAGACTGTTAAAGCTAATAATTAACTGCCATTTAGTGCTATTAGGAAAATAGCCATGTGAAAGGATGCATTCTTATTTTCCAAAGGGATATTGCTTACCTGTAGAATATATTTCAATTATTTAAAAAAAGGATGGAGTTGAAGTATTTTATAAACTCAGCCACATCTGATGTGTCCCTTGTATTGCTGAATGCTTCTAATCTGTATAATTCAATTGTTTTAATGTTGTTTCATTTGTTAAAAACAATAACGAAGAAATTACTTTTTCCTGCACACACAGACAGACTCTATCTTATAAAGTAACTTGCTGTTATATATAAGATTATGGAATACAGATTGTGCTGATAGATTTCTTAATTCTTGGGTTTTCTTGTGACTGGAAATTAGATATTTTTGTTTAAGTTCAGAAGTTCCATTTCAGAACACCTAAAATAGCAAGTCTGAAAGAAACTGCTTTAGACAGAAGAATGAAGTTTGCAATAGCTATAGGATAATGTGAAAAGCTTTTCTGTTTGTTCAAGTTAAGTTTTGTCTATTAACTATCCCAGCTGAAATCAGGACAGGGGTCAAACATTTTCTTCAATGACTTCTCACAGTTTGGATTTATACAAAACTAAATGTTTCTAGGAACCGTGCTTAATTCTATTCTACTCAACATGAAAACTATTGAAAGACAAGGAACCTTTAATTTCAGTGCATAAATTCCAAGGCTTGTCTGTAGTGTTTGATTTCTGACTAGGTGAAATAGCTTCAATATCAAGATGGTTACTCTCTGATTTTGTAGCATTCCTCCTATCAAAGCAGGTGGGGATTCACCTCATGAGTCTCAGCTGAAAATAACTGTAGTAATTCTTGCTAAGCTTGGGTAGTGCACATATTAATACTCTATGTGCTTGTATATGTGTGTGCCAAAATTGTTAAATTTTCCTTAAAACTTATTTTTTAACCTCCATGATAGGAAATGCCATTTCTTGCAGAAGTGCAACTGATTACAATGATCAGAGCATTTCTAGGCTGGAATAGTAGAAGTCCCTATGCCAAAAATGATGGTGGATAGCTACTCTGTGGCTTTGAGTGTAGAGCCCCTGCTCTTTTTGACCTCTGGATTTATGTTGGAGTGAATGAATTGCAATGGAGTTTTGGTAATAGTTGAAGGGATTGATTTAATGATCAAATCTTGAAGAGTTTGGGGCCTTACCTATTGGAAAGGTGAATATTATTCTGTGAACTGCTCTCAGTGCAAACCAGATTCTACTGCCTAGGATTAAGTATTTTGGAACTGAGGAAAAGAATTACGGAAAAAAAAATTAAAAATTGAAATTAAAAATACCTAAGATACTTGTTTAAGGACATTTATATGTTTTGGGAAGTGTTAAATAATGCGATTCTGCACTTTATTGCATGTGTGTGTGAAACTGTAAGTCATTTCTAAGAAGAGAGTGTGCTAATTAATAACAGTTGTGATGCACTTGTTAATCCCAACATAGCTGACTGGTTTTTTTCAGTCTGAGTTGAAGTTGTGATATGGGTAAGGATCTTTATGGTTTTGATTAACAGCTTAACTTATGAAAAGTTGTCTGTATAACATCTTTCAGTTGCCTAAATTCATATTTTTGTGTCTTTATTTTATTTGTATCTTTTGCTGTATGACATTTAAGACTGTTTTTTCCTTTTTTCCCCTCTCCTATTCCAGGAAGATATGAATTTAAATGAAGACAAAAAAATGCCATTGAGAGAAAAGGATTTTAATACCAAAAAAGAAATGGTGATGCAATATATTAGCACTGCTTCAAAGTCTGTAAGTGAATGTCTCTGAAGTACACCAAAATAACTTAATGATTACATTTTTTCCTATTGGAGAGAAAAAGTGATGCATTCATGTTCCATTCTTTTGACCAGCTTCTGTTTCTCATAATTCGCTTTAAAAATGTTTATGCTTGTCTTATTATTTTACAAGGTAAAATGGCAGATAGTCACTTGTATTTGAAGTGTGCCTTCTGTAAACAAAAAAGCATTTCTTTTTGTTAAAGAGGTGTATATGAGAGGAGATAGATTCTGCAGAAAACTTCTTGCACAAGTTTAGTGTGAACCTTTTCTTCTTTTCTAGCATTGTTTAAATTTCTCAGTTAATTAAATCCTTGACTGATGAGCCTTTACCTGACCTCAATACAGAATTCATGCTGTGGTGTTATGTAATAGCTGATAATGAACATGTGCACAAAACCAGTTAGTGTCCATTTTTTATTATAGGGATAATTACTGGCTGTTTTGAAGCAGCCCAAGGAGTTGTATGTAAGGGCCAGTTTAAGGATTCAGTTGGCACGAGAAGAACTGCTTAATTTTTGCAAAGTGGGGACTGACTACAATGCTCTCTTTCTCAAGAGAAAGGGTTTCATGTTTTGCTTCCTGGCGCTTAATACTTGCAAAGAACTGAGACCTGTATAATAGAGTAGGTTTCATTGATCCTTCTTTCTGAGTGCCATTTGCAGTATAGATTTTTTTCTTTTGGATGTCATCACACTTGTGTTTTGGCAATGGAGCTTCTTGCACTATGGGTAAAGCAGGATAGTATACTATATATACAGAATAGCATTGCCACAGGAGAAGGTACTCTGCTGAAGAGGACAGGTCTGTTTCCTCCCCCAGGGTAGTTACTTGTTCTGACACGGTGTTGTCTTACATGTTTTCCTAAAACTCTTAACAGCATTTTTTCCTTTTCTGTTCCCTTCCTGTACTGCTAGCCCACATATTCCCGCTTCTGCTGTGGGAGATCACTAAAGACCAATCTATGCAGGGCAACTTGTCTTTCCTGAACTCTGTTTCTGTGGTTGTGTCCTTATTGCAAGTTAAAATTCACCTGTTGTATAACTTCGAGGAGCTCTTTCTGTGAGGGACAGATTCAGCTGTTTGATACAGTAGAGCTGCAGATGATTTCAGATTAGTGCTGGAGCTCCTGTGATGGGAAATTCCTTCCCTCACTCTTGAAAACACTTTGTCGCTTGCTTGTGCTTTCATGCCTCAAGTTCATTGGACTGTCTGAGTGCCTTCACAGGCTAGAGAGAGTAGTGCACTGCACACCCAGAGTACTTGGCTAACTTTGGTTGTACCTTGACTTCACGAAAGAGTGCCATACTTTTTCAGATCAGATGAAGTGCCATATAGCTCCTGACTTACATATAGCTAATCCCATCTCAGGTCTCTTTCTATGAGTGATACTGCAGTAACTTCTTTCGATAGTTCATAATTCTCAAACTTTAAGGAGATGGGTACTAAGCTATATTGTGTTGGGACAAATATTCTCATTCACAAGTGTTATGCAGAGTACTGAGCAAGTTTCATTTAAAGCAATTATCATTTTAAAAACTTAAAATGAAGCACAGAGTCTGTGCCCATAATGAAGTTCTGAAAATGGAATAGCTTCTGGTAATCAAACTGGATTCTACTATAATCAAAGCTTCACCATTGACCTCGGTTTTGGGATTTCTGTTTCTTAGAAATTCACAAGTCCATTCCAATATTCACAAGGCACATATCTTTCTGCAGTAATACTTGCAGAAAATTAAAAATTTTAAAAAGAAAATTCTGTGAGTTAATACTCAAGTGGAAATAAAACAGCATTGCTACTGTGTTACTCTGCTGTAAGTTTTGCTGTTTTGTATGTTCAAAACACACACAAACTGGGTTTTTAAAGTGAGTTTTCTTCCCAAGATTTTGTTTTTATTGTTCACGTTACTCCCTTGTAATGTTTTAACTAGATTAATTAATGCTGACTTCATGCTGCATCTGCTCACAGACCAGTTGTTTTTCAGTTGAGCAATTGCATTTCTAGAGGCACTGATGCCTCAAGATGTTTCCTGTTTCTCAGTTAGCTTGAGCATTTTGTACTTAAGCAGCTTTTCCCATGCTGAAATATAGCTAATATAATCAGTTTCACAATTAGTACCAAATGCAGCTCTCATTTTATGTAGGCACTGGCAGATGTATCGTATTCTTACGATGTTGCAGAACCTTGACATAATTAGGAATGACACTTGGCACTGTGGGTATGTTGTACAGACATCCACAGTTTATTGGTTCTTTTGTATAGGGTAATGCTCTGGTGGAGAGCTGAGTCTGAAACAGGATGACTGCTTACTGTCTGGATGTTGGTGTGAGTCTGTTGCTTGTGAAACTGTCTTCAGATGGGCCAGATGAGGCTCTCTGAAATGTCAGTCTAGTGGATTCTTATAGTTTGGCTGTGCTCTTGTCCAATGTGACCTTTCCACTGCACACATTACTACTGATTATATCAAATTCCTTCCAAAATATCTTCTAACCATCTTAACTGTGTGTTCTGTTTATATGACTGTCATATATGACTGTGCATCAAAAGAAAACAATTTTGATGACTACTTATAAGTAATTTGGTTATATCAGTTTGGTCAATTTTACAGGAGGAACTGCTGTGAGAAGTCACTGGAAATGACAGATTCTCCACACAGGATATTAATCTGTATGCTTACGCATACAAGTAATGCTTATCAAGTAGTCTGTGCACAGCAGGAGCTGTCAGCAGAATTTCTGGGACTTTTTGAAATTTCCAATGGGGGAGTTCTTTTAAAATTTAGTTAAATACTTTGTCATGAGGAATGCTAGGAGTTTGTTTGGTCATTTTGTCTTTAGTCAGTCTGTTAACTCACCTGTGCAGAGACCAGCTGGGGAGATCCATGAAAAGAAACTGAAAACACTGAGTTTCTTTTTGTTTGTGGTAGCATTTGTTGTTACAGATTTTTATTTTTTTAAAAAAATTTTCTCTTGAGTTTCCTAGATCTCTCCTTCAGATTCTCTCCTCAACCATCATCCCTTCCTGGGCATCTATCTCATTTACTTTTTTTGTAGAACATAGTTATTTGAAGTGGCTCTCATATATAAGCAAATAGAGTTCTCCATCAATTCAGAGACGTGTTCCAAAATGTAATATGAGATGCCATATTTTCAGGGTGATCCCTGGCAGTAGTCTGTTTTTTGGTGTCTGGAACAGCTGTTTGTCAAGTCTGAGGAAATACAGTTGGAGCAGAGAGTGTTATAGTTCACAACATTCGGTTGTCAGTGAGTCATAGGAAAGAATGACTAAGACTGGAAGAGGCCTCTGGAGATAGTCTTGTCCAACCTCTTACCTATTCCGTTTTTAGTATCTCTGGTAGAGGAGACTATGCAGCCTGTCTGGGCAACCTGTTCCAGTGCTTGACCAGCCTCACGCTTAAAAAAAGAAAGGGAGAAGGGAAGAAGTTTTTGTTTATGTCTTTAACCAATTTCCTGTATTTCAGTTTGTGCTTCTTGTCCTTTCACTGATAGGGTTCCCCTGAGCCTTCTCGGGGTTAAGCAATCCCAGTTCTATTAGCCTCTCCATGTATTACATATTCTCCTGTTATTGTGTCCACAGCTCATTCTAAACTCATTCCGGTATGTCCATATCTCTCTCATGCTGGGAAGTTAGGACACAATACTCCAAATGTCTCACTGCTGCTGAGCTGAGGGGAAGGATCATCTCACTGGACCAGCTGGTAATGCACTTACCTGTGGTCAATTTGTCATCCATCAGAAAGAACTCCTACTTTCCTACAAACCTGCTTTTCAGCTGCTTGGCCCCAACACATATTGGTACATGGGATTATTCCTCCTTAGGTTCAAGATTTACCATTTCCTATTGTGGAACTCCCTGAAATTCCTCTGTCCATTTCATCCTGTTGCTGCTCCTCTGAATGGCAGTTCAGCAGCCTGGTCTGCTTCCCAGCTATTTAATCATCTACTTCATGAGGAGAAAAGCTTAATTCTTAATACTTCCTGAGGATCTTCCAAAGTGAGGCAGCATCATCTGTATGAAGCTATCTATAATAACATAATGAGATCATATCACCATTTACAAAGATTTTGAAGTTATGGCACTCCAAGTCTAATTGTCTTCAATTCCTGATTTAAGCTACTAGTTAATTGAGAATTATTTAGTAAGTGTTTTTGGTGCAACATGACAGTTGTGCTTCTGCTTTTCAAAAAAGGAGTCTTGCAATGAATTAACTCAAATATAGGTTGTATACACCATCATGTGCCTTGTTTTTTGAATTAAGATATGTTCTGTAGAAAATATATCTATCCTTCATGTGAAATGGATATTAGGTGAAATGGATTTCTTATTTTTCAATGTCTACAAATTTTGTCTTTGCTACTACTTAAAAAGAAGGAGAGAAGTATACTTTTATGAATAGGGTCAATGCCACTTAGATTTGCCCGTTTAATTGCAAATTGTAGAACTTCATTAGTTCAGTAGAACCATTGCTTTGTTTAAAACAATGGATACTATATATCCTTCAGAAAAGTAATTTTATTTTGATCAACATTTGACACCACAGATACAGTGATGAGTCAAAGCCAGTGTCGTTCAGGCTATATTGCTTGAAACAGAAAATGTTTTGATTGAATGACACTACTTTTGCTGAGCTGCATGAACTTGCATTTTCCTTTTTATCTCCCTGTTCTCCACATCCCCATTTGCCTCCCCACCTGCCAAAAAGCCAGGCAAAATCCAAACCTGAAGGTTTGAGTAAGTGTCCTTATATTATTGCATCAATAGTCTTATTTTTGTTGCACTACATTCTTACAGATGGCAAACACAACAAATGGGCAGCTGGGATTTTTAGCTTTAGAATTTTAGTGGTTCTAAAGGACTCTTTTTTAATTTTTTTTTCTTCATTTTCCTTTTTTGTGTTCTTTTGCTTTAGTCCGTAGAGCCAGAGCTAATCAACCTCATATAGTCCCTATCTGAAGGATATTTAAGGGAAAAGCATTTTACAATGCTATCTGCAAGAACAAAAGTTATTGCAGTAACACCCTGAGTACTCTTCTGATGCACTGTGTTCTCATGTGACTGCAGTCACCTGTCGGGACCTGTGCCTTGGGATCTCTTCAGAGAACCTCAGAATGTGTTTTTTCTTCATTGAAAATTGAAAATTAAGGTGTCTGCAATGCATAAACAGAACAAGTTCATTACAAAAATCTTATTTCATTGCGCATGTATGATAAATTAGTCCATTTGATGCCTGCTGCTTTTGTCTACTGATTATAAATTTGTTCATAAAATGACAAAAATTTAGTCAGCATTTGGCATATAGAAGATAGACATCACTTAGAGGTTTAGGTCTACATTATGTATTTTTCAAGGAACAGAAATAAAAGTTAGCCATTAATAATCTATTCAAGCTCTATATGCACCAAATAAAAAAAAAATATATTTTCTATGTTTCAGGGAAGTCTCAAGAACAGGAGGAAGATTTCACCCCAAGAATTTATTCAGGATTTAAAATCTGGGTCAACAGATGAAAGGCTAGTCACTTGCTTAGAATCTCTCCGTGTGTCCTTGACTAGTAATCCTGTCAGGTAACATCATTAACACATATTGCAGAGATTAATCATATTCTAATTTCTTAATGGATTAAAATTAATGGATATGTAGATGTACATGTTTCAAGGTTTTCCAGTTAATGAATGTATATGCATTAGTGAATGATTGTAACTTTTTTCTTTTTTTTCATTGATTGTCTTCTGTAGTTCTATTATTTTTTAATAGAGATCACTAACCTATATAAGGTGATGCTAAGAGAAGGTAAATTAAATGTAGTGCAGAGCAGTTCCCTTTGTTTTCTAGTGGTAAATAGTAATTTTTTTTTTTTTCATTTTTATTTTTGAAATATTCTCTATCTCTGTGATCTTTTATTTAATTTTGTCAATGTGATCAATATTGAGAGTTAGGCACTTTTGTGTAAGTTTGTTCAGCAGAAAACATTTATATTTTTAACTGTGTGCTACTTCTTCTGTCCAGTGTACTTTAATCTTCCTTCCTTGCTGCCCTCCGGTTATTTTTTATGTATCTGTAGGGCTTATCTATACAGAAGAACGCATAACATTCATTTACTTGTGCTTTTTTAAAAGAAGGTTAACTCTTCAGTAATTACTGATATCACTCTTTAATTGTAATTTGATCCATGCAGCTTGATTTGTGAATACGGACTTGATTTTATTGTGTTTTTTCTATTCTATTCTACATACTTTTGTTTTAGAGTTACTGTTTAAGATAATGATTGAACACATGATTTCAGGAAACTCTTTTGGGTTTAGTTCAAAATAATGCAAAAGGAGTGCTGGGAATGCTTATCATGGGATGTGATTAAAAAAAGATTACACAACTTTCTATATTCTGTCTCTGGCTCGGCAGAGTTGTCCATATGGGTCTTCTCTATGGGTATTTGCTTCTTTCCTTCTATTAATTTGTTTCTCAATTGGATTGTCTTGTCTTATTTAGAATATATAATGGTTCACATGGGAAGAAACATGCTTTACATTAACCTGAGTTATTCTGACAGTTTTACAGGTGTACTTCCTTCATGAATGTGAAACTACTTTTATATGTAGTATTGCTTTCTCTTCTTAAAAAAGACTTTAACAATCTGCAACCCCAGCAATTTTTTTTTTTTTAAATTTACACTTGGGTTGACTTAACAAAGAAAACTGTGATTGTTAGTATAGGCTTGGAAAGAGAAACACAAAATGTATGAAATGTGTGACCACTTCTGTTTAGAGCAATCTTTTCTCTCTATTCTTGATATGAGTGGATAGTTTCTTTGTTTTGTTTGTCATTCCCTTTACTGCCTCTCTCCTACACACCAAGAGAAAAGTTAACCCTCTCCCCCAAAAAAATCAACCCAAAACCTGTGATCTTGGTGAGGTGCTAGTTCTGCCTTGACAGTACAGTACAATGTGGTAGGACATGAAGGGATGAGGAGGTGTCAAACTAGGGAGTGTCGAGGCCAGCTATGAGAGAATGGTTTTGGTCCATATTTGATACATCTGATAGAGAATTCAAGTTAAATTGGACTATGATGTTGTAATAGAGCATCTAGTCAGTACCCACTCTGGCAATGAGTATTATTTGGAAGAACAAAGTACAGAAAACAAGAAGTTTTACAGCCTCTAAATATTAAGAAATTTTGGACAAATTAAGTTTTCCAGGTATCTTTCAATTTGAGTAAGAAAAGGATAAGAAATCTGTAAACTAATATTATTTGTACAAAGTAAAGAGCAAGGGCTTTTGTCAATGGTGAAATGGAAAAAACAAATGTTTCAAATTCATGATTAGTTCATTTTATGTCAGTCCCTCAAAACATACTAGAAGGGTGTGATGCATTGTTGATATCAAAATATTGCACTGATACCTTTGAGACATTATTTTACCGTATTGGTGCAAATATTCTAGATTGCAACACAGGCTTTAACTTTGTTCAGTCAAATATCAACTACAGGAGGTAAAAAAGTTCATAGTGGCATCTAAAGTTCTAGCTTGATCATAATTTATTAAAGTTTAACTTCAGTTTGAAACATGAAGCAGAATAAAGAGACAACATAAAAGGACTGTAATGCTTAGATTGGAGAGAAAATCATGAGGTTAATGGATGTATGGCCTAAGAATAGGTCTGAATTTGAGAGGTTGGAGTTGGAAGTAAAAGAGTGGCTATGGCTTGGAAAAGCACCAGAGAAGGTATTTAAGTAGGCAGCTGTTTAATAAACAAAATGTCTACTGCTTGCCCATGAACACATTTTAGACTACAAATCAAAAGAAGGATCACAACCAGGAGGACATACGTGTTCTGAAAAAGTCTTCTCATGTATTAAATGGTGCTGAGAAAAGAGTGTTAAGATAGACCTCACTAGGCTTTAAGAGAGCATTTTAAAATAACCGTAGTAAAAACAGTAAGTACTTATGTAGGGCTTATATAGAAAATTGGCAAAAATGGAGCAGTGACACTCTTTTTTTGTACTAGAAATTTGTGGAGTAAATGTTTTTAAACCACATTTCTAACATATAGCAACAGTTGATGTTTTTTGGAAGCAGATAATGGTGACCTTGATTTTCCTGTCAGCAGCCAGATCTTTCAGTAAGAGCTTGCTTTTACACATAAATACTGAACCCTGGTTTGGCTGCTATAAATCCATGATTAATTTAGGCTTCAGCTTCATGTGATATGGACAATGAGAAATAATTGATGAAACTTTGGCGTTTTATTTTGTTTATGTATAATAACAAGGATGCTGTTTTTAAGAGGATGAGAATTAAATTTAGATTGAATTTAGCCTGTGAATTCTTCACATTCATAGGATATGGTATTTTTGACAATATATAATTTAGTGTTTTTTCCTGATTTTTCAATTTTTATAGTTTAATCAACTTAACTTTTAAATCTTGTTGACATTTCAGTTTCTAATGCAAGAAGTGGTTCTACAACATTGTTTGCAATTAGTCTTCTTTCTAAAATGTATTTTTAGTTCACAGAAAAAATCTGAATCAAATGACATTTAGTGGTTTGATCCTTGATACTTAGAAAAATATATTGAAATCTATGGCTTACTGCAAAAAACAGTGTTTATTTTCCATCAGTATAAAAAGAAATCCTTAAAAGGAAAATCTTGGTCACTAATTCTAAGGGAAATAATTTGGTCGTTTTGACTTCACAGTTGCCAGCACAGTTCATCAAAAGTGGTTCAAGTGATTTAGCTGTACATAGTATTGCAGATAACTGGTTATCTAGAATTATTTCTTTTCCTTTTGTATAATAGTTGCAATAGATTTAATGTCATTAAGAGGACATTTTTAATACATTGAAAATAAGGGCACTGATAACTTTGTGTTCTGTCAGACTGACAAAAAGTTGAGTTTTCTTTGGGTAGTAATTTTTTTTTTCTTTTGTGGAAGCAGAGGAAAGAGCAGTAATAATGCAACAGTACTTTAGGCACTTACAACAAAGTGCTATGCATAATTCTGCTAATACAAACTGTGCTAAGAAATGGTCTTGTAGGATTATCTTTAGGACCCATATGGCCAGATACGCCAAAAATAATTACCAGTTATTTGCCTAATTTGTTTCAGAATAAAATACCCATCCAGGAAGAAGAGAATCTATTCTCATAATACATTTACTTTTAGGGGGAAGAAATTCTAAAAGCATCTGATCTGGTTTTCTATTCCTATAATTTTAAGTACTGCTGTCGTTGTGCTGTTACTTGTATTTGATATCAGGGGATTTGAAGCAATATGAAACAGGACCATGAAGCAGTTATCTCATGTAGAAACAACTTGCCAAGAGTTTACCCTCACCAAAAGTAGCTTTAGTAGTAGCTAAAATTTTCAATTTTTTCTTGTGTTCACTTGGAGATATTTTGGATTTACAATGATCCAATTATACTTGCTTTTATTTATGATGACAATTTTCATTCACTGTGATTAGTCTTTGAAATGTCAATTTTTTTAAATGTCTTTTTTTCTTCCTAGCTGGGTTGAAAACTTTGGCCGAGAAGGTCTGGGACTGCTATTGGATGTTTTGGAAAGATTAGTTGAGACAAAAAAGTAAGGATGATTTAATATAAAATTGTGAGCTTTTCTTAATACATAAACAGCATTTAATTACACTAAATTTTTGATTTGTTCAGTCAGGACAGAATTGTGAAGAGGAGTCAACATAAGGTTATACAATGTTTGAGAGCCTTCATGAATAATAAGGTATGAGATTTTACTTAATCTGGAAATCTAAATTACTGCAGTTCAATCAGGTATGGTACATGATGAATGGGTGTAAGTCAGTGCAATTTGGTAAAGTGATGGGTTGATCAGCTGTGGTTTGAAGTTCTTTCTGTCTGCCAGAAGTCTGCCACTTCCTCTCTACAGAAATATTCTCAGACAATAATGTAAACTTTTGTGCTGGTTTTTGCCCTTATTACAGAATAAGTGACCCATTTTGGACTTTAGCTTCATTTAATTTCTTTAATTAAGTGTTTGACAGACTTAAATGTAATTTGAAATACTTATTTGAGGGAACCATCACTGTCATTACTAGAGAATCGGTAGTCATTTGGATTCCCTTCAACTCTCCTTACAATTGTTCTTCTGTTGTTTAGTATGGGTTGGAAAGAATTTTGGGAGAAGAGAGGAGCCTTTTGTTGCTGACCAAAGCAATTGATCCCAAGCAAACTAACATGATGACGGATATAGTTAAACTCCTATCTGCAATGTGCATTGTTGGAGAGGAAAACATGTAAGTACTGTATTTAAGCAAGAAATAGTAAGGTAATTTTACAATACCCAAAATTTTAGTTATACCTGAATGGAATGTTAAAATCTTACAATTTAGATTTGAAAATAATATCTGTATTATATTGACAATTTTCAGAATACCTTTGTCTGTGTTTTTTTTTTTATTGTGGCCTTATCAGTAAGAGTTTTTGATATGTGGATGCACAGGTTAGATGGAATTAGTTATGCAGCCATTCTTTTGCTTAAAATTCATTATTATTACTTTTAAAGTATCTTAACCCTTGTAATCTAGTAGGTTATTCTTTGGGTACGAAAGTCTCCAAAGAAAACAAGTAATGCTTAATCTATATTTTTTATGTAAGAAACTGAGACAAGTGAATAATTTGGTAACATGGCTTTTCAGTTAGCAAATGAACAGCAAGTTTAAATATCTCTCCTGAGTGAAATGCTTCTCCTTTCTCATAGCCTTGAAAAAATTTTGGAAGCTGTAACAGCAGCAGCAGAGGAAAGGAATGTTGAAAGATTCTCTCCTATAGTAGAAGGTCTTCAGGATAACTCAGTTCAGCTGCAAGTAAGAAATTTGTTTTGTTTTGTTTTGTTTTTTTTTTTTTTTTTTTTTGTTTGTTTTTTTTGCAAACCACTGCAACAAGTGAAAATAAAATTACTTATTTTTCTATACCAAACAAGTCATTACATTAAAAAAGAATAAAGATCCTGTTTTAAATAGGGGTCAAATTTTGCAATGTTGCTTATAATTTTATCCTTTAAAAAATGTCATGGTAAGATTCATTGCTGAAAAACACAGAGGTGTTGCAGGTTAATTTGTTGATTTCTATTCACTCAGATCTTACAGTTGCAAGTTAAACTTTTACTGTCTTTTAAAATAAAAGTAATATATTTGGACACAAAAAGATTATCTCACTTCTGGTGATATTTACTGAAACTTGAAGGTTAATAATAGTAAAAAGGCACATTTCTAGGCAACTGCTTTTTATAATTAAAGTTTTAATCAGTGGGAAAAGTCTGTCCCTCATGTTCGCTTTATAATTTCATAAAATTGCACCCAAAGAGTCTGAGGAAAGAAATATCTCACCTTATTTTCAATTTTCAATTTCTTCAGTTAGTTGTAGAGTTTACTGCAGAAAGGCACAAAGTATTACTGTGCATTTGAATGATCATTATAAATCATTGGTCTGAGTGTGTAAATATGAATTCAAATTGATATTCATGTAGTTCAACTGAACTGAAAGCTATTAGTATTGTAATTCTTGTGAATATTGCAAAAATAGTAAAAGATGAATCTAAAGTTTGAAATAAATGTTTGTATTGCTCACCTTTTAGATTAAATAGTCCATGTCTGACAGTAAAGATTGTTGTTTATTTCATCTGTCTGACAGAAAAGCTAAAAATAAAGAAATATTTGAAGGTGTAGAATTGTTTGTAGTTGAATTATGCCAGTACTGATGGGATTCTCTTGTGAAAAATTGTCCCTTCTTTCTTACCCTTTCTATCTTATAATCGTATACTGGTTGGGGTTGAAAGGATCCTTTAAAGACTATGTACTTTCAATCCAGCTACCATGAAAGGGCATCTTTCATCAGACCAGGGTGCTCCAAGCCCTGTCCAACTTGACCTTGAACACTTCCAGGGATGGAACATGCACAGCTTCACAGGATATGATTGACTCTCAAGTGCACATTTCTGACTCATGTATAATTTTTCAATTGTGAATATCCCCAAGTACTTCTCTGAAGAGGTATCTATAACTGCCTTTTCTTTGTGGTTAAAAAGGCATGTGAAACTGCTTTAAAAGCAGCCCATGACTTTATTTTAAGCATCAGGTAAATTAAATTAATCATGTGTACCTCTCCCTTTACTCATGATGCATACCCACTGTTTGCAGCAGTGCTCAAATCTGAATCAGTGCAGAAAACTTCAGCTGAGTTACCTATGTAGTAACTACCTATGTAGTAGCAACTTTTATTTTTCTAGGATTGTTCTTCAGATGTTAAAAAATATTAGTTATGCCTTCTCACGATTGTGATATACCTCCATTTGGTATTTTGTTACACTCTGATATAGAAGTATTGTTAAAACTGAGAATTTAGTCTAAATGCTATAGTTCCAACACTTATACTAAGATGCTTACACTAAATACATTCATTTGACTTTGCTGAGTATGTTAGCCTGAGGTTCCTGAAAATAGGTAATGTTTTGCGGTATCTTGTGTAGACATGAAAACTTTCATTAATTCTTTTCTTTTAGTTAAAATTACATTTGAACATGTTCCTTACACTGACAGATCTTTTGCTATTTATTTTTTTATTGTCTTTAGACTTCACAAATGATTGCTAGGTTTTTTTAAGACCAGAAAAATCAACGTTCCTCATGTGAATCAGCTGTAAACTTTTCTAACAATGACATTGACCTGATGCTTAATTTGACAGTTTTTTAATGAGACAGAAGTTTATAGTTGTCAGTTACTTGGCATACTTGCCTTGATTGTCTGTTTGATGTATGTCTACTTGCTTTGTGGCAGTTCAATTTGACACTAACAACTGACCTTTTCAGTTTTGAATTGACTTAACATTTCTGTTACTAGAAGATTGAATACATAAAAGGCCTCAGTATGCTGATTTTTATATTTTTAGCATAAGCTCCTTGTATCTACTTTTTGCATTTGTTTAAAGCAAAGAATATGCTCCCTTTATCTTTCATAAAATCAAAAATTATGGAAAGCATAATTAAATGTATTTGGTTCAAGACGAGATTGGTGATCTTAGTCTGAAAATATAACTACCACCAGGATTAATATCAAGTTTTTGGTTTTGTTAAAGTAAATGTATGTTTTAAGTCTGTGCTCAATAAAATGTATACTGGGCAACCTGGTTCCTTGTGTGTTTACGACGACAACTGAAAAAGTCTAATACTTTGGTTGTACAAGTCATGGAGGCAGGAAATACAGTTCTTTTGACACAACCCATTTTGATGTATTTAAGATGTTGTACATGTCGTGAACACAAAACCAACAACAACTTGTTTGTTGCCCATGTCTCATTCTTCTTGTAGAATCAATGAATGCTTGTATTCTCTAATTCATCAACTTTCATCATTGTTCCTCAAGCAGGCAGTTTAACTAATGGAAAAGTGCTGTTCTTCTGTGCAGTTCTAGTTGCAGATGCCATA
This sequence comes from Xenops minutus, assembly GCA_035221455.1. Lineage (NCBI taxonomy): Eukaryota > Metazoa > Chordata > Aves > Passeriformes > Furnariidae > Xenops > Xenops minutus. The sequence goes on along the minus strand of JAWWEE010000001.1, from coordinate 61,405,987 downwards.
TCCTTGTAATTTTGCGGTTAGGACTGAGAAGAGATACAGTGGTGAAGCAAAGGTGCAATTTTTCCTTTCCTGGTTAAGTTTCTGAAAAATGAACACTACTCATCCCTGTGGAAACCTGTAGGTTCGTGCATGTCCTAGGAGAAGCGTTTTTGTGACAAAGTAAAAGATCTTAGCTGTTCATCAGTAACATTAACCTCTCAGTATATTAAGTAGTCAGAGAATACCATTTAATCTTTCTTTGTCATCTAATAATGTGAGGATGTGAGATGGTATGGTCTGTGATATTTTATTTAGCTGAATCACTTGATTCTTGGTTGTTCTATGCTAATGAAGGTCCTAACTGCTTACGTACTAGGGTCAATCAGAACAAGATTATCTTACCTAAATGCTGAGACTCATAGGAAGTATTTAAGACCCATGTTAGCGTGCATGCATGTGGATGGTACATCTCAAAAATATTATTAAGAATTTCTTGTTGTTAATCAGGGAAATAATTGATCAGTATCAATATGATGTCTGTATCAAAGCCAAATCTGCAGCCAGTTTAATACTAGCAAGCAGAATTTAACTAAATATGCCTCATCTTTACAGCCTTTTCTACAAATGCATATATGTAGTAAGAGTGAGAAAAGTGAAGTAGAAAACGTTACTGCAGTTCCTGTTATTCAGATAGACAAAATACCACTGTTGTGGTTTAGGAATGGTATTCCCCCATTTAGTGTTCCCACTGAAACCACTCCAAACCATGTGCTGCTTGCTTACTCTCCCTTCTCCCTCTTCAGTGGGCTGGAGAGGAGAATTGGTGGCACAAAAGATAAAGATCATGGGTTGAGATAAAAGCAATTTACTGGAAACAGCAATGAGATAAGAAAACAAACAGTGACAGCAACAATACTAATAACAGAAGCATACAAGGGGTGCAAGTGATTCACATGCAAATGCTCCCCACTGCACCATGTGGAGTATGACAATACCCAACCTATGCCATGCTAAGGCAACCCGGCAGGAACCCTGTTCCTGGCAATGTTGTGAGGTGATACAGAATAACTTTTGGGTCCTAGCCATGCTCCCTCCTGGCTAAAGCAAAAATTAACCCTGTCCTGGCCAGAACCAGAGCAGTGACATAATATGATACTTAAGTTAGTACTGATTGTCTTGTGCATGGAAGGAAAAAGCTGGTCTGAGCTGGTTAGATATACCTGACAACTTCCACAAGTAAAGGACTGGATATATGATGTGTGGTTTTTAACTGGGAAAAAGAATAAGTTGAAAGTACAGGCTGTGGAATCCTCAAAAAATGCATCCATAACTCATAGACATCACCTGTTAAAATCACAGAAGATTAGAATTAGAATTTGAAGCTGTAACTTCTCAGTTAGCAGAATATATCTGATACCACGGGTCTATTTTCTCGTGAAGGAAAACATTCAAAATTTTGACTTTCCAGGTGAACTTTATCATCATCCATGCAAAGTTATTCCATCACAAAAATAAAGTGCCTGTACCCATCAATATATGCTCATTTCTTAGACAACCAAGTCAAGTTCTGTAGATTTCCCTGCCATGTGGAAGCAGGATGTTAAAAGCATTCCAAATGCAATATACTCACAGACTCAAAAGACCTTGGAAAACATGGTGGACTGTACTTAGCTGCAGTTCTTTTGGGATGAGAAAGGGAACAAAGTATCTAACTAGACTGTCAGATGAAGTGCAAGCTTTGCTTTTGCCTTTTCTCTGATGAAAGGAAAGTGCCTCTGCACACCTTCATTTCATGCTTGTTGTAAACAACAGGGTACCCTCAAGATGTAATTACTGTCTGGTTAGAGGTAACTTTCAGGAAAGAATTCTTAGAGACTGCAGTCCTCAGCTGCAGTAGGTTCACCAGAGTAGCTTTAGTAGGTTCACCAGAGAACTATGTATTACCATATGCCTTTTGCTGTTAGAGCCTAGAATAATTTTACTTTTTCAGGGATCTTCTCAAGGATGGACTGACAAAATATCTTCTCCTACCAAATCTGCAACTCTTCATGAATTGGTTTTAGTTGTAGACCATTTGCCCAATATGTTTTGGTCACAATGACCTCTGCTTTCCTAGGAAGCTAATTTACCTGTATTCACTAAACTACCTCTCAGAAGAAATATCTCTTAATTTATTGAAGATGAGGCATCTTTTTTGATATGGACTCAGCTTTTCCACCTTGTGTCCATGACTGAAAATTTAAAAGACTGTCAGTCTGTTTATGGAATCTTATCCAAGGTAATTGAATACGGAAGAGTCCAGTTACAACCCATTCATCGGGAGTGCAATCAGGAACTGATTGTTCTGTGTCTCAGGGTCTGAGATCTATAGAGCTGTCAACTACAGCATCAGAGATGTTCTTCCTAAGTATTACATACCTTGAGAATTTTCAAGGAATTATGTTACATTTGTGATAATGGTTCTTCATTTTTTTCTTAATTAGGACCATTGAAGATGAATAGTTGTGAATGTATACTTCTTGGAATTGCCTGTAGTATGAATGTACATAGATACAAGCACTTGAACAAAGTAATTACTTCTCTGTAGCTTCTCCCTTAAGAAGTTCTTTCAGTGTTTTGGACTCTGTTTTCTCTTTGGTCTGACCCTTTATTAGCGGCATTAGAGACTTGATGGTCTCTTACTGTGGAAGAAATTTCCATATATGTTATTTCTACTGCATTTCTTTGATTAATAACCACAATCTGTAGAAGGAGATGAACTTATTGTTTGCCTATTGTCATATTTGAAGCCAGTACTTTGTGTTAACTTAGTAATTCTGAATGCCAATCTGTATTTGAATGTTCACAATTTTTAAATTGTGTTGTTAAGCACATTTAACACTACTTTGAGAAAATTATAATCTGGTATTTTTAAACAAAAGTCAAGTATCTCTCTTTTTAATTAAAAGAAAATCATAACAGTCTTTACTTTTTCTGAGGTGTTTTTGTGGTTAAAACGTTCTTCCTAAGATGGATGTAAAATATCAGATTTATTTAAAACTTAGGAGATTGAAAACAAAGCTTGTGAACATTTTAGTATGGAAAGTTAGACCTTGGGGAAACATGACAAAAAAAAAAAAGAGAAATACCTCTGTTTTCTTCTTTTGAATTTCAAACATTTTTTTCCTTATGGATTGTAGATTGGCTAAACAGATCTATTTTGCTGCAATCTACTTCTAAATGAATTAATTTCAAATTATGATCATGTGTGATTTCAGTATTAAATGCTACATGCTAAATATTGAATTATCGTTTTATTTGGAGCATGATTTAAATGTTTGTGATCTAGTAACAGATACTTGCTGTTTTTATCATTAGTCTTGTAAAAAAATTCATTTTTAAAGTTTTTGTAAAGTAAATTACTCAAAGCTAGATGTATAAACAATGCATTGCTTAGACTTGTGTTTCCTTCCTCTTGTATGACCTTCTCTCATTCTGCTTTTTGTAGGCCATTTTTTTGGGACTTACACTATTACTTTGCATTCCTACAAAAATAGTTTGCTAACATTATCCAATACATTTTTGTTTTGTTTATTCAAGGAAAGCTAAAGTGTGTTCTGGTTATAAACTGCAGTTGAATTCCCACTTAATCAAATTTGTCTAAAAGTACTAGAATAGGAGTACTTTTTGCTGAAGGCTTTCTTGCTTTACATTGTTGTGTCTTGTCTCTTGTATTTGAAGACTATGTGAGCACTGTGTTCATGGCAAACTAAAAGAAAATACTTTCCTTTTTTTTAAGAAATTACATCTGTAGACATCCTTTCATTGAAATTCATTGCTATCTCAAAGCTAAAACTATAGTTTACTCTTGATCAGGATTTTCACAGTAGTTTAAATCAATTCTGATAGATGTTGATTCCTTTCTTAGCAGTCCGTTCACAGAAAGTTTTGCAGAAAAATATACTGGGTTTTAAGCTGCTGATAACAATGACAAAAGTTCCAAATTTGATATATTCAAACACATGGAATTTGACTTTCTTTGAAATGTAAATGTAACCTTGTAGTACTGTACTTTATTACTGACTGTATTGTAGTGTTGTCCAGTGAAGTCTACAATCACTGAAATGCCTGACTGATATTAACAGAACAGGTCTCAGTGGCAGCTGTCAATGCATTGAATTACTGATTTTGAATGGCAAAGCTCGCTGAATCAAGAAAATTCAATTGAATGAAAGACTTAGCACTCCAGAGAGAAAAATTGGAGATGGTATTACTTGTTTCAACTAAAGCTTAAAATTAGGGGAAGTCAAAATTTTCACCATGGCTGCTGAAGGGAAAGACAAATACTAATAGAGATTTGGTAAAGTAGGCCCATACCAAAAAAAACCCAGAAAACTTTAAGAGTAAAGCCTGTACTTAGATAATAAGATAATATATTCTGAAAAGTATTATTGCACTAAATTTTAACTTGTTTGGTTTCTACCATTTATTGCATCCAAATTCTTCACCATGTTGTGACATTGCAATCTGTGCAGTTTTTGGGCCTAAAGAATACACCCAATATTCAAAGCCAAGAATTTGTTGTTAGGCTAAGTGAAGTCTTGGTGGTCTAATAAAATCGCTCTCAGTAGTGGTAACACATCTCCACTGCATCCCATACCTCTATTTTTCTGTGCTGCATTTTACTTAGGGTCATGTTCTATCAACTGCTTAAAGAAATGTATGTAACAGTTAACTTTATGACAGAGACTTATACAAGGCTAGGAAAAATCTAAAACTAGTGGGATGGTAGTGTTTCTGTTACTAGACAAATCCTGTTGTAGCTAAATAACCCACAAATGAGCTCCAGACAGGCAAGCCAAGTTTTGATAAAGCCTGACAAGTCTGAAAGCATGTGGTGTTAGGTTAATACAAAGCCTGTAGCCTGTTGTAGTGGGTTGACCTTGGCTAGACTCCAAGTGCCCACCCAGCTCCTCTCTCTGTCCCCTTCTCCACCGGAAAAGGGAAGAGAGAATAAGATGGAAAATGACTTATGCATTGGGATACGACAGTTCACTAAAACAAAAATCCAAAGCTTGCATGTGGAAAAGTGAAGTGAAAAATAACAAGGTTTATTCTCTACTTCCCATCAACAGTGATGTCTGGCCACTTCCCGAGAAGCTGGGCTTTAGCACACATAATGGTGTCTTAGCAGGCAGCCCTTGGAAACAACAAATACCCCCCATTCCTGCTCCTTTCCTTAGCTTTTATATCTAAGCTGATGCCATAGGGTATAGAATATCACTGTGGTTACTTTGGGTCATCTGACCTGGTTGTGTCCCCTCCCAGAATCTTGCCCTCGATTGGGGAAGGAATATTACAGTACTGATGCCGTGCTCGGCAGTAGCCAAAACACTGATGTGTTATCAGCACCCTCATAGCTACCAGTGCAAAGCACAGCACTGTGAGGGCTGCTGTGGAGAAATGAACTCCATCTCATCCAGACCCAATACACCTGTTACTAACAAAAATAAGTGGCTACAAGGCCGCATGTCCTGAACAAGATTGTAAAGGATGAGAGACAAATATCCAATATGAAGAGCTTTTTCTCTTCCAAAAATACTTGGTTGTGCAAGGGAAGAGACCTAATCTCTTCTTTGTTGGATGCTGTTGAGACAATTCCTGAAACATTTTATTCAGTCTGCTTTGGAAAAGTGGACTGGGCACATTAGGTGGTTTCATTTAGGTGTTATTGTTGTGCAGGGTTTGGATGCAGGCAAATCTAATTATATTGTTTTTATTTATCTTTTGGTATTTGTAGTTTTCTTTTTTGGACTTAGCACCACTTTTTGTTATCTAGTGTACAGTGATAATAGAATAACTCTTACGAAAAAGTACATGCACAGAAAGAGGCTTCCATAATAATACAAAGGTTTTATTTGAATTTGAAGAAAATAAGTGATAAGTTAACTAAGTCATATTTTCCTTTAGGTTTCTAAAATACCGTAGACATATGTACAGAAGCAAATTGTATAAAATGAGGGGAATATCAGATTTCAGGGAGGAAAAGTATTCTAAGAGTCATTATGACAGGCACTGCAGTGGTGAGGAATCTACCATGCCAGATAAAGGCCCAAAATGTTAGAAACTTAGCAGGTTTCCATGTGGGTTCTTCAAAGAAGAGTAACTGAGAATTCTTTCTAATTTATAACTTTACAGAAACCCCAGATCTGAAATATCTTCCTCAAGGGAACATGTTTTATTTAAGGCAAAGCATTCAGGGTTGTGGTATTGTTAGCTTTATTCCTGTTTGACTGAGTTCTTTTGAAACTGAATGCTATTAATATAATGTCAATACCTTTTTCAAAGAAAACACACCATGGGTAGAATCCTTTTTAATACATGAGGTTGTTTATTTTCGTTCGTCAGGTGATAATCTAATTGCACTCACTGTAAAGATTATGGAGAAAGGACAGGAACAGCCTTTCATTGCCTTGCTGCTTATGTTAAACACCTGGCTAGTATAAAATACAAAAGTGGACTCACAGTGAGGCAGGTGGCAAAAAGTAGCAAGGAAACATTACTTTAACAGGCTTTATAAAAACACATAATTTTGAGCCCTAAAGGCTTTTTTAAAAACAAACTTTTCAACATCAAATGTAATGCTATTTCGTAGTATTTTTGATTTTGGCTACTGCATTTTTCTAAGTGGTTTTGACATTTTGCAAACTTTTTAAAGTGTTTGAAGTCCATACTTAGGCCAGAGCTTTCTTGCTTGCTCCTTGAGCCTTTCAAACAACTTTCTTTGGTTCATGAAACAGGACTTTGTTTTACAAAACCGTGTTGCATTTATTCATGCTGTCCATTTATTCATGTTGTATTTTTTTATATTACTTATTAATTTTGTCCTCTACTAAGCTTTCAATATATTTGTACAGTTAAAAAAAGTCAAGCCTGCCAGTCTGTAGTTTCCCAGATTTTCCTGAAAATGTTCTTTAAATATCAATATAATTTCTGCCATCTTAATTTTCTTGAATGTCAACATACTTTTCAGTACAAACTTGAATGTAGTAGCTAGTACAGTTATATTGTCCTGAATTTTCTTGAAAACTTTGAATGTTTGTAAAGTGAATGCTCTCGTGACTTCTCACGTTGCCTTTGTTCTTTAAGTTATTCTGCCACCCTTCAACTGATCTATGCTTCTGTCCTACTTTTCAAACTGCTTTTACACACCAGTAAATCACTTGACAAAGGGTTGCTGTGGCCTTTGTTTTCTTTGGGTACTTCTTTCCATCATGCTCTTTTACTGACACTGCAGATTCTCTAGTTGTCTTCCTTCTTTTGTTATCTTTGAGTAATTAGATATGTTAATCATAGAAGCTTTTTGCAAATTGTCCTTGAAACATCTTCTAACACATTTTCATGTTTGATGGTCTAAAATTTTGATTCCCACCTTCCACTTGTGTTTTGTTTACATGTTGTAGCTTGATTATTGTCTAAGCTTGGAGTAAGTTACAGAAGTCTATCTTAATATTTTTATGCAGTTGATTTAAATAATCACCTCAGGCCGTCTTTGCAGTTTTGGGTGCCACAATTTAAGAAGGACATCATACTGTTAAAATCCAAATAAGGGCCGTGAAGATGGTGAAAGGCCTTGAGGGGAAGCTGTATGAGGAGCGGTTGAGGTTACTTGGCTTGTTCAGCCTGAAGAAGAGGAGACTGAGGGGAGACGTCATTGCAGTTACAACTTCCTTGTGAGGAGAAGAGGAGGGGCAGACACTGATCTCTTCTTTGTTGTAACCAGTGACAGGACCTCAGGGAATGGCATGAAGCTGTGTCAGGGGAGGTTTAGATTAAATATTTGGATTGAGTATCAGTTGTTCACTCAGAAGTTGGTTCTGCAGTGGAACAGGCTCCCCAGGGAAGTGGCCACAGCTTCAAGCCTGCCTTATTTGAAGAAGCGTTTGGACGGTGCTCTCAGGCATATGGTTGCGCCTCTTTTGGTGTTGATCTATACAGGGCCAATGATTCCTGTATGTCCCTTCCAACTCAGGACGTTCTATGATTCTATGATTTTAATTTAGTGTCCTTTGCCTTATTGATGTCAATCAAGTAAAAATAATAGTTTTTTTTATTATTTTGCACATCCAGATATTGGCATGTACTGAGTTTCATAGAATTTCTGAGGGAATAGAACTTAACTTCAGCTCTTCATTCAAATAAGAGGAAGAAACAAAGCTTGTTCCTTCCTCACAATACTGTTTTAAAGTTATTGTTGATGCAAGGTATGTTGTATGAGAGAGTAATATAGGAATAGATGCTTTTATCCTGGGGAGGGGCAGGTGGTAGATGCTTTTATCCTGGGGAGGGCCAGGTGGTAGGTAGTACACTGGTTCCAACCACAGCATCATCCTTTCAGCATTCTTGTCCTTTCAGGCATTTTCAGAAGTTGGAGAGATGGTCCCAACTCCTAATGCAGAGTTGTGGGGCCCTTGGGGTTCTCTTTCCAAGTGACTCCAAATACCATCATTTCTAGGATTGGGTGGAGAATGCCTCGTGCTCTGTTGGGTCATTCCAACGCTTGATCCCTAACATGTTGCTGGAGCTCACAGGCTGCTTGACTTGGTTTTCTCAACAGTTTCACAGCTCCCATGTTAACAGGTTGTTTACACTTGTTACATCTTTTCTCTTAAAATTAAACTATTCTCTTCTCCTAGAGTGTTAACTATTAAGTTCGTCTATACAGACTAATACTGCTGTCAAACAGACCTAAATTATGCTTGCACTGCCATGCACCCCCACAACAGTCGATCTGAAATAATATATAAAACTACTTTGATGCTTGCATTCTGTTCAGAAGGGTAAAGGTAGGATAATGGTTGTGGTCTGTGCTGTCATTTAATCTTAGGATGTTCCTTTTGGAAACCTAAAGAGTGCTGGTGTTTCTTACCATCGGTATCAAAGTAGCTTGGACATTCAGTTGCTCTTGTGACCATATGTGAATTCAGTACTTGGAATTATATGTACTTTGAAGATGATTGGCATAGTATCTTTCCAATCTCACCTTTTGGCTGACCATGGCATAATACATCATAATTTTCTAGACTATAAAAGGTTTTACAGGAAAGTATTTAGACCAGATTGTTTTAATTGTTTACATAGTATGTAAGATACAAAGACAATAGTAATTGACTTGTGCTTTTAAAAAGCCCTTAAAATGATATAATTACTTGAATAACATATTTCTTGTTCATTGAAGCAAGGTGTGCAAACAATAAAAAGGTTATAAAAAGGAAATAATAGCTGTTGACATTCTTGTTTGTGATTAGCAGTAAATTGCTATTGTTCTAATGGCATTCATTGTTTGCGAATCTGGACAGTGAATTCCTGCTGCTCCTGGCTATAGGTTTTCAAGATGAATCTTTTGATTCTTCAGAGGAAGGACTACTCACTAGTTGAACTGATGCTTTCTTTTGAGCTGAAGTAGTGGTTCCCATGAAGTAATCTATAATAGTCAATATGTTTAAAAAGTGAAGATTTCAAAAAGGAAGAGAAAACCCCCCCATTCTGTTCTTCAGGCTCAGTTTTCATTTAAACAGCATTTTGTTTTTCAATACATTTTTCAGTGTTCACAGGCTATAGCTTTGACCATTTCTATTATGTCACTAGCTTTTTATGTATATGTGTATATAAAGGTATATTTACAAAGTTGAAAATTATGCCTTATCTACTAAAGTTAATTTTCTGAAAGAACTTGATATTTGTATAAAATAACAAATTTCAATGGTGTCAGAAAATATTTGATTTTTATGAAAATTTATAAACTATTGTTTGATATTGTTACAATCTGTCCTAGGGGACAAGGGTAACTCAGGAGTTTGTTAATAGATCCCTTGGGGCAGATTAGAGTAAAAAGACACTGAATGATGGTTGTTTGTGTGTGTATATATAGGTAGTTTATTTTGAGGCATTTTAGTTGCAAAGGAAAGCAGGTATATGTCCATTTTGGTTATCATTATTCAAGGCAATATGACAATATGAAAAAATTATCACCTAAGGACATGTATAAGGGAAAAGAAAGAAAGAGAGAGAAAGGATAAGAGTCTAAAGGTCTCTTCCCCCAAAGGTCTGTAAGACCTTGATTTTTGGACTTTCGTTGTCCCTTGGTCTTGATCTGTCAGGTGAGGGGACCATCAGCAGGAAAGAAGCCAACGAAGTACAAAGTCCAGTGGGTTAATATATGTTCAAGTTTTGCCTCGATGCCTCCCCTGAGAAAGGTGGGGGGCTTTCCTCTGGTGCAAGGCCTTCCAAACATGAATGGGGATTTTTGGGTTCTTTAATGTTTTATGGCACATTCAAAGACAAGACATCTGCCCTCCAGGACTTTTTCGGGGGAGAAGGGGAAAAATGACAGTTTAGCATGGTAAAAGGCCCCATCCTGTCTCCACAGGATTCTGTCTCTTATCTCATTCCTAGTCCACCATTCATCCTTGTATCTTATAAGATCTGAGATTAGCCATTACACACCCAAAAGCTGACCTCCTCCTTCCTCCCTGACAATTTGGTTTCAACAAAGCCATCCTGGTGCCTTCTCATGTAACACTCACTTGAGTCAGTAAGCCTTAAGAGTCTCAGTTTCTCACGCATATTTATAGGTCATGTTGCTGATCAGGAACTTAGGTAGCTTGATTATAAGTGTACAGTAGTTTTATAATTAGAAATGATGTAATGTCTAATTATTTTTTTTGTATCTTTTTGATGGTCATGCCTGTTGAAATCTAAGAAATTAAATAGTTTATTATTTACTCTATTACAGGTAGCTTGCATGCAGCTCATCAATGCTCTTGTTACATCTCCTGATGACTTGGATTTTAGGCTTCACATCAGAAATGAATTTATGCGCAGTGGATTGAAAGAGATATTGCCAGTAAGCATCTCATAGTCTCTCTTTGCGATACTATTTAAATTTTTCAACTATTTGAGTTTGAGAGCGAGAATGGGGGAACAGATTTTAATAAATTATTCTTAAAGGCATTTTAATAAGTCTGGGCATGAGCAGTCATATATAAGAAACAGCTTAAAATTAAAATGAAAATGTGACCTTTACTATGATTCCTCAGCATTTTACATCCCTGCTTGAGAACATGTGACAGACTGTTATGCAACACTTGGAAGCCAGGCTGAAGTCATATGTACCTTTTGAATATTTAGCTTAACTCATGTGTTCTTGTAATTTTAACCTTAAAATAACAGACTTATTGAAGTTACTAAAATGATTAAGCTTATTTACATATGGAAATGCTAATTTTTCAAATCTTTCTACTGTTTCTTCTTTGTAGCAACTGAAATGTATAAAGAATGAAGCACTAGATATTCAGCTGAAAGTGTTCAATGAGCATAAGGAAGAAGACATGATCGAATTCTCTCATCGTTTAGAAGATATTAGATCTGAATTAGAATATCCTTTTGAAGACCAGTGGCATCTTAACTTATATCATACATAGTGTTGTCAGCAGGACTAGGGCAGTTATTGTCCCTCTGCACTCAACACTAGTGAGGCCACACCTTGAATCCTATGTTTGGTTTTGGGCCCTCTCTACAAGGAAAGGGTGCTGGAGGGTGTCCAGAGAAGGGCAAAGAAGCTGGTGAAGGTTCTGGAGAACACATCTTATGAGGTAGCTGGGGTTGTTTGTTTAGCCTGAAAAAGGAGGCTCAAAGGAAACCTTGTTGATCTCAATGACGGCTTGAAAGGAGTCTTCAGTGAGGTGGGGGTTGGCCTCTTCTCCCAAGTAATAAGTGATTGGAGCAACTGGAATGAGAGAAAAGGGCCTCGAATTGCACTGGGTGAGGTTTAGATTGGGTATTAGGAAAAATTTCTCAGAGAAAGGGTTGTGAAGCATTGGAACAGGTTACCCAGGGAAGTGGTAGAGTCCCCATCCCTGGAGGTCCTTAAACAATGTGTAGATGTGGCACTTTATGGACTTGATAGTGTTTGGCTAATAGTTGAATTTGATGACCGTAGAGGTCTATTTCAACCTAATTGATTCCATGAAATGAGCAAGATAAACATGAACAAAATAAAGTGTATAATGGATATTTTTCTGGTGTAATTTCTGTTTAAAGAAGTTATCAGTCAACTTTTGAGTGAAATATTTTGTTCTTTGTTCTTACTCTCCTTAACACTTTTACTGAAGTAAATGATGTTTACAACATGGTGTGGAATACAGTTAAAGACACTAGTGCTGAAGGATATTTTCTTTCTATTCTCCAGCATCTTTTGCTTATAAGAAATGATTATTTTATCCGGTATGTTCAACACTGTGTTAAATGTTAATTAGGGATTTTTTTGGTCATTCAATCATTATTAGAATTTTTCTTCCATACATTTAATGATAAATAGGGTTTAGTCTTTCTGTGTGGATTGCAATTTGTAAGTATTTTTTTGCAAACTCTTGTTCAAAACTATCAGCTTTGAATCAAAAATGCCATCTGTATGTTTTTGTCTCTTTTTCTTAGTGTACAATTTTATATATAAATATAGAAAACTGTTGAGATCTGAGCCTTATTGACTGCAAGTATAAGTGATCAGGAGAGATCTCAATCAGTTATAAATTGTGGTAGAGGCATTGTAATTTTGTGATGTATTTGAGTCAAAGGACAAAACCAAGTATGTACAAAAGAGCACTGTAATCTGAATGAATGCTTAATTTAGGGTAATGTTTGGGTTGGAATTGAGTATTTTCAGTATACACAATAGGTCAGTGTGAACATGTTTGTGTCCTCTGGAAAATTTGTCAGAGAAATTACAGGGGGGCAGTTAATAAAACTTTAAGTGTTTGAAGGTGACAAATACTTTCCTTCCAAAAATCTGCTTGTGTTCTTTTTGAAGAAACTATGGAGGAACCAGGTATAAGCTGAACAGGGAAGGAAATCCATCTGTTTTTTTGCACAGCATTCTGCATAACCTTGCATTTTGGGCAAGGTCTAACACAGATGCACATTTAAAGGTTAAGGGTGCTTGCCTGCTGTGAGGACATCTGTGCTAGACCTCTTCCCCTTGAATTTGCAGCTTGCATGTTCTGGGCAAGTGACTCAGCTGCCATACCCCGTGGCATTTTAGAATAACGTGTTTTTCATTCCTCATACTGAAGTAGGGCTGCAGTGCTTTCATAGGTACAAAAGTCACAAAATCAAATGGAACCAAGCTGAAGGAAGAGCCTTCTCTTTACTGAGAGGAATCAGGAGGTGGTCTTTCCTTCCTGTATTTCCATAGAAGGAAAGATGTAGAGTTTATAGTAAAAGAATCATTTGTCTTTAGGCCCAATGCTTTTTCAGGCTTTGTGTAAATTGTTTTTGTGTAAGAAACTGCCAGGTGTGTTTGTCCTTTGAGACTTTTGGGGTTTGTGCCTACCTTTCTATGGAAATAATTCAGCCCAAAGATTTGACTTTACTGTGTTCTTAGACAAGATTTTAAGTATAGGTTGATAAATAAGCTGTAAAATAGCTCATCTCTGTCTTTAGTCCACAGTATTTCAAATTAATTGAAGAGTGTGTATCACAGATAGTGTTACATCGAAATGGAACGGACCCAGACTTCACATACCGTAAAAGATTAGATGTAAATTTCAGCCACTTACTAGGTAAGTACTATGTTTGGAAATGATTATAGTGTCATGCTTCTTTATATGTTCCAAAAACCAAGTTCAAATTGTATGTGTGATTAAGAATCTTATGTTCTATGTGTATGTATAAGTGTGTTTGTTGATTTTTTTCAAGATATTTGTGTAGATAAAGCAAGATTAGAAGAATGTGAAGAGAGAGCTTCTGAACTTTCCAGAAAAGTAAGTAATTTTTATGTTACATGATCATAAGGTAGACACAGGGGATTACTTTAAAGATTCATGAATGGTGTAACTGAATGTGGCATAGTTTTTAACTTCAAATTACTATTACTTCTCTGTTACTGTGGGAATTTGGATGTTCCTTGTGGACTGGAAAGCAAAGTGGTATAAAGTAGCTTACCTTAATTGAGAGTCTTTCTACCATTTATTTTAAGGTTTTGTGTCCAACTCTCCCAAAAATCAGTTGAATACTTTATTTGAACAGTTATCACAAGATAAGCAGTGGGAGAAAAAAAATGGATTCATTTGTATCTAGAAACTCTGTATTAATGTACATCCATGTCTTTTAAGCTACTATGTGTAATATCAAATTAAAATACATTAATACTTTATATCCTTTCATATAGTAAAGACCTGTAGTGCTGATACAGATGGTACTGCCACTTGGCAGACACATGAAAGTTAGAATAGCAGATGTGTGGTATGTGTCCTTAGTATTGTTAACATGTGAGTTTTAGCAAGCACAAAAGAAAAAGCTGAAATTTAAAGAAACTATGTGGAACTGACTGGTACCAACAATTTTATTTCTTTTTCTTTTTTCTTAGTTTGAAAAAGATTTTGTAGTTCACCAGGAGACTCAGGCCCTACTGCAAAAAAAAGAAGAAAGAATCAATGAACTCGAGACAGAATTACAAGCTTTTAAATCACAGGTATAAAGCAGTTTAAATGAATGTTTGAAGTACTGAAAGGGACTTCATTTTGCATCTTCTGCAGATTTTGATAGTACAGTTGAGGATTTTTTCAAAGAATCTTTGTTATCGATTATTATTGAATATTAGTTTCCTTTATTTCTGTTTTATAAAAATAGTTGTAATGTGACATTAATTAGCTGTGTGAGTTCCTAGATGATACTTTTATGCCTGAGCTCTGTTAATTAAACTAGTTTCTTATGTTTTATTTGGGTTTTGCTTTCAGTGTCATTTATTTCCAAAGTAATTAACCACATAGGGTAATAATTCTTATGCTTTTAGATTAGTATTCATCATTGTGATCTTTATCCCTCCACAGGAAATTGCTCATTATGCAGTTTGCTTTACTGAAGCCTTACCATGGATATCCAGCAGTGAAAGAAATAACCTGTGGCTGGATAAGAACATTTCCTGATAATTTTTCAATTTTCAAGCATAAATAGTTTAAAATGTGATGAAGAGGAATAGTGCAGATTTTTGAGAGTATTCCTTGAGTTAACTTGTAACTACTTCAGCTCTTAAATCTGTGTTAGGAGAGTCACCCAGTGGCTTTTCCTGCGTCTTATTTCCTGGAATAAGAAGCATGGTCTAAAAATGGCTAAAGAAAGACAGTATTGGGAAGATATACATATAGGTGGTTTTGTTATACTATTTTTTTTACTACTTTTGAACGTTTTTTTTTATCCTTATTAGCTTCTTTAATTTTCTTAGTGAGGAAAATTAATTTAGGTCTTCTTTGGTCTGTTTAAAAATGTCCTTCCAATTCAGGTTTCTAGCCAAAATTAACTTAATGTCAAAGTCAAACATTTAAAAGCAGCAATTACAGAAATTGTTGTGTTCTAAAAAATCAAATGTAGTAACAGTTGTATCTAAGTCAGTATTTTTCTCTGTGTATCTTGAATACGTACTTAGATACTTTTTGTAAGTGAAATTGGTTTTCTCTCCTAGTTCTTTTTGTGTTATTCAGTGTATTAAATATAACCTTGTTACGTGCAGACAGAGCATAGTATGATTACGATATATAATTATATCATAATTATATAATATATGATATTATAATTATAGCATGAGTATGATTATGCTCACTAACCATCATACCATGAATTATCCTGCTGCTGTTAATGGGATACATGCAAAGTTTTGTAAATACCAAGTAATTGATTACTTCAACTTCATATTTTTGTATCTTTCTAAAGAGGAAACTTTAGCTTCCATATGGCATCAGTTGCAACTTAGCATGTCAACCTCTAATGACTATTTTTCTCCTGGTCTCTTTCCTTTACTCTCTTCTTGCATTTGGTATGTGTTTATATATTTCCTTCATTACTAGAGCCTAATTGTTCAGAGTCTACTTGTCAATACAAACAATGCCTATGTTCAGAAGTTCAAAACAATAATGCAGTTGTGCATGCATTTATTTGCATTTATTGATATTCAGCTATTTCCTTTTAGAAATATTAAATCCTTTGCTTATTGTAGTTCCCTCCTTATTTTTAAAAAATAAAAGGAATTGTTACAGCTCATAATTAGCTGAAAAGGTAATTAGTGCTATGACCATTAGATAAATATTCCTTATTTTTTCTTTTGTGGTTTTGAAGCAACATTCTTTTTGTGTTTGAAGGCGCACGATAGAAGTTCTTCAAACAGTAAAAACAAATGTTTTTTTTTACTTTTCAATCTATCTTGATACAGTATAGATGTCCTTACTATATAGAAAAAGAAGCTGCTGTGTAAGGCAGCTTTATTTTTTGGAAGGATTTTTTTTTTTATCATTGCTTTGTGTTTTCAATTTCATGGAATCAGAATGCTCCTATATTGGTAGATACCTGCTTTTCAACAGAATTACTTATCTCTTCAGATGCTACTATTATGTCCTTGGAATGTTTCTCTGTAATTTGTATGATAAGTAAGAACAATGGAGACTTGGATGTTACTTTTTTTAATTTGAGCTAAACTTCTTTTAGTTTTGAGTCTAGATAAAATCTCATAAAGAAACCTATCAGACCCTCTCTTAGATCATGGTCAGTGAAATATGACAAGTGGGATACAACATTTCAGTTTGTCACTTTTGGTGTGCATCCCCAAGTCTGAATGTTTGCTTCAAATATTGAGACTTTGGTTATGAAATCAAAAGCATGTTGGCCTCATTGTCATTCATATTTGATCTATACAAGAAAAATGGCACTGACTTTCAAGTGACTTTCTGCATTTACTCTATAATCTATGATTGTTATAGCATTTTTTTTGATAGAAATGTGAAACTAAGTAAGAATATTTTACTTATCAGTATGGCTCTTTGCCACCTGGTTTTCTGCCATCAACATGTGGAGATGCCTCTGTTGTTCCACTGGAAGGTGCAGGACCACATCATCTTCCACCACCTCCTCCTCCACCACTGCCTTCTAATGGAGCAATTCCACCACCACCACCTCCCCCTCCTCCTCCACCACTTCTGAGTGGCTTGGGAGCTTCTCTGGCTTTTGGTGGTGCTCCTCCACCACCACCTCTTCCAGGCCTGCCTGGAATACAGTGGTCCCCGCCTTCATGTTCCTTGCCATTTGGAATGAAGCCTAAAAAAGAGTTCAGACCTGAGGTTACCATGAAAAGACTCAACTGGTCCAAGGTAAATATTTAATGTGAAATCTGACATTGAACTTACAGTAAATGGATTGTCAGGAGTCAGACTAGATAAGCAATCAATACATGAAGTAAAATTATGTAAGATATGAGTACTTTCTTGCCTCTAGGTTTTTATTGTTTTCTGAAACCTGTTTCATTTTTCATTGACCCATGACTCATCTGGGCAAGTAACTGTTGACTTTATGAGGTGCCTGGAAATGTCAGTTCTTGTCTAGAGTAATACAGCCTTGATGCTAGCATGCTTCCAGGGTGCTGCCATGCCTTATCTTCTAGCAGACTCTTCATATTGGATCAGTCACTGCCCTGTACTGATAGTTGTAGTTTCCAAACAAGTGTCTTGCATCTATCTAGCCTGGACTGTGGAAAGAAGCAGTACAGGTTTCTCCATTTGTCCTTAGTATAAATGTACATATGTAAATTTAATGACTGACAAAATATAGTCAGTTTGTGGGTCTTTTTTTCCCTTCACCATTGTGACAGGATCAAGTATGGCAATCTACTGAGTTTGGAAACTATTTTTTAGACCAAAATAAGTCAGTAAAGAGATTTTCAGTTTTATGAAGTAATCAAAGCTACAGTCTAAAAAGTAAAGTACTTAATATCTAGTTCAACCAGCTGTGTTCAGAGACTATTTACAGTTTACCGAAGTTTTACATCTAGACCAAAGGTAATTTGCTACATTTAGACCTTGGATAATGGAGTATGTTGTCTGCATTTTTAGAATCAGTTTGTCCAAAAGCACTTACTTTGAGCATTATTATTTTCATTTAGAAATATATTAAGTCTAGAGATGAGTTATAAAGTTCACATGTTCTACAAAGCTCTTACCTATTTGCTTTAGACTCTATAGAGCACAGTTGCTGCATAGTATCAAAATAATGAAATTAGTAAAATACTCTTTTGTCTCTTGCTTGTAGATCAGGCCTCAGGAGATGACAGAATCCTGTTTTTGGGTTAAGGCAGAGGAGGACAAGTATGAGAATGCTGACATGCTTTGCAAATTGGAACTTATATTTTCTTGCCAAAAAAAGGGTGAGTAGTTGACAAATTTAATTTTTAGTCTTTGGATAGATCTTTAAAATACTTGGAGCTTAAATAAATATATGAAAAAACATAAGAATATAACATAATGTTCTGGTTTTTAAGTGGAATGTGTGAAGAAAAAAGTTTGAAAGTCCTGGACTGCTTAAAGTAGTAACATTGAACTGTCTCACTTAAAGAATGGCAAGACTTATGTGACCTGTACCAAAACATCACATAGTAGAATAATACAGACTTTTATTTAGTCACATTTGAAAAAAAGATTTATTAAATTTTGTCAGAATACCTTCAAATATACTGCAGTCTAATCTAGAGGCCAGAAGATGATGTGTTTGCTCTCAGAATGCATATGATAATTGATGTGTTTTGGTTCCATGAAGGAGGAGAGTATTTTAGTGAATTTTTTTACTTTCTAATAAACCTGTACCAACATAGATCTCCTTTGATACTCACTTAGCTTTTAAAGCATTGTGGAGGTACAAAATATTTGAAAGTATTCCTGGCTTTAAACCCTTTCTCCCTTCCTGTGAGTAGATTGTCTCACTAATAGTTTAGGTTATTTTGTCCCATATATAAAATGCTCGTATTTCTACTCTTATTTCTTGACACCATTCTTTTTTCCCCCTTTTTTTGGTATCAGATACTTAGTACTTTGTGTCAGCCAAAGGACTGTAATAATTAATTTCTTTGCAAATTGGAAAGGTATTATTGTATCTTTAGATTTTAAAAAAATGTTACTTTGGTATTTTTATTAATATAATGTATGACATTCTCAAATTTATCCTGTTTTGGGATATGCTTTGGTGTGTATTATCCAATATTTTCTTTTACCATAACCAAGAACTTTATTCTGCTCTTGTCAAAGAAGGCTTTTTGTGCTGTAGTAGCATTTCTACTGATTTAAGTATTGTAGTTTATTAATGTTGATACTTATTAAGAATGTAGTACAAAGATAAAAGGCACGAAAACCTCACAGACCATAGATATGTTTGCTTGAATCTATTATAGTAAGTCTAGAAGCTAATTATGGTGCCTTTATAATGTTAGGAGAATTCCCAAGAATGTTCTCTGAATTAATAGGTTGGAAGGTTTAAAAGTCACTGGAGGACATAGTCTCCTCTGTGTAATTAAACAGTAAAATTTGGGAGACAAAATGATGTTCAGGCCAAACATGTTAATGACTCAGAAGAGGATTGTGAGTCTCCACAGACAGCAAGAACATTAGAGTTAACAAGATTAACATCCCTCAAAATTTAACTGAATGAACGCAATACATTGTTTTGACAAAACCTAATACAAGACAGTTACTGGATCTACAATTGAAAAGTCAGTGAAGTATGCTTTTATACCAAATGTGTGTGTGGCAGGGGTGATCTAAAGGCTGTAGTCAGCAGGGAAAAAATTATTTCTTTTTTACAGGTGAGGCTTACCTCTTAATCTTTTTCATTTTAAAATTTTGAAATCTCTCATCTCATGGGTGATACAAGTGTACCGTCATCTTAATTTTTCAGGTGAAGTGGAGACACTAGAGATTTTATTTAGAACAGCAAGTAGGTGTCTAAAGGGCAACATAGAACTAAATTTCATCTTTGTTCAAGTGAGTGGTTTATAGAACTTTACGTAAATACTTAATTATGTTAGTAGACAAGAACAGGTTTCTCTATGTCTCATGTTGACAGCATGAATTCTAGTACAGAGGTCAACAAAGTAACTGCTTCTTCTCCTATTAACGTGGAAAGAGGAGATACTTTGTAGCCTATACATAATTTACGGATTATAACAAAACGTGCCAAACAAATTAGAGACATCTCGTTTTCTTCAGTCTTGAAGAGATTTAACACCGGGCTTTCTAAAGTAGAATCAGCAATCTATTCACTATACTCAAGTTGGGAACAGTCCTTGAATATTTCTAAAGCTGTGTCTTTAACACCAGAAAGATGAGAAATTGAAAATGATTCTGTAGCCAAATGACATGCAACGAATGTACTGGTTTCCTCTCTGCTGAAGGGTCTGCTTATGCTCTCTTTTCATTGAAATCTTTGCATAAGAAGAGGTGTAAGAAGAGTTGTGGAAGCAGGGACCAGAATGTTCAATGATGCTTTAAGTGAAATTTTAGTCTCATTATGTAAAATCAGATTGAAGTACCTAAATGTTCAGTTGTTGCATTTTGCCAGCTAATGTGCCAAAAGTAGTTCGATGTTGATCTAGAAGAGGAAGTCTTATGTTTCTGTAAATAATCTATTGAGGAATTTCTGCTAGAAAAAGGAATACAGAACAGTATAGAATAGATCTGAAGCTTTAGCAGATGTTTGTGTAGGAATTATAAATGACGTTGATTCTCAATGGACATTGAGGCAATTGAAAAATTGAAGATGGTATGAAAGAAATAGAACTGCAGGAATAAAAAAGTAAAAGAGGGCCTATCTTCAGACTGTAGGAAACTTTTGTTGAATATGTCTAGAGACATGAATCATGGAATTATTTAGTCTGGAAGGAACCTCTGAAGGTCATGTTATACAAAAACTTCTTGTAAAGGGACCAGTCTAGTTCATGTTGTTTGGACCTTGTCCAGCTGAGTTTGAACTATTCCTAAAGATGGAGAGGTATGGATGGACAGTCTGTTCCCATGTTTGTCATTGTGGTGAACTTTTTTCTCATAACGCCTTCTTGTAAGATCTTTAATTGCAACTTGTGCCTATTTTCTCTTCCTTGTTGTGCACCTCCAAGAATCCTGATTCCCTCTTGTATCCTTCTGTCAGGTGATTTGAGACAACAGTAAAAGTTTTCTTGCCCTTTATTATCCTTCTCAAGACTGACAGCTCTTTCAGCTTTATTTGAGCTATATTTCAGCCCTCTAAGCATCTTGATTTTCCACTGGACTTGTTCCAAATTACCTGTATTTTTCTTGAAGTGGGGAACACCAGACTGATAAAAGTATTCCAGATACTTCTCTCTGAGAGTAGGGAAGTATCTCCCTGAGAAGGGGAGTAGAGGGAAATAATCACTTCTTTGATCTGCTGCTGGCAACAGTCTTGGTCCTTTACTGGATAAAATGTTTTCACTGTGCTGCTTGGTGATGGTGGTAATGGTAAGTTCTTGTAAGGGCTATGGGTGATAGAGAGCATTTTCTTTCCAAAAGTTGAACCATTTTGTAAAAGCAATACGTTTTATAAAAATAAAACCTTGAGCTAGACACTCAGAATTATCAAAGCATCAATTGTTGATGGTATTCTTGTAGCAACTTACTGAAGATCAAATGTGATTTATTCATTGACTCAGAATTTATTCTGGTCTCAGAAGAGATTTGTAATCTTAAAGAAATCTAAGATTATAGTTATGGAAGAAGTAGTCAAGGGCATAATGGAAAAACAACTCTTTTGTCATAAAACCATATAGATTTGCTGCTACACAGGGAATATGGGAGGAGAATGTTTTTTCAGTCTGTAGGTACAAGTCAGTTTGTGGATGGAATATTTTTAGTGTGAATACTTGAGAAAAGATGTGAATATTACTGAAAAGCGTACATACATTGAAAATACTTGCAAGAAAATATGAGAGTTCGTTGTGAGAGTCCCTGAAAACCAGCCAAACAAATGAAAGATTATGGAAGCCTGGAATCATTAGCTTTGTGTAGCAGGTAAAAGAATAAAAGGAAGGAGTGAAATTAATGCCTGAAAGTGTGGGTGGAGTAAGGTCTGCTGCTGTGGCAGAAGCAGCCCACACCCCTGTCTCTCTTTTGTGTCTCACAGCAGTGCCCCATGGCTGCAGCACTTACACCCCAACCCCCTCCCTCAATAGCAGGAAAGAAAAGGGTGGGATCATTTGGCCAACAGCCGACAGCTGGACCCCCAGCAAAGAAGAGGCCTTGGCCCAGAGACCAGGCCTGGACCATGACCATGTATGGCCATGAGCTTCAACATGATCCTGCTATTTATATGGAGGCCCGTCCCGGAACCTTCTGGGTGAGGTTTTCCTCAGAACAGCAGGTCTGTGGGAGGACACTTGCCCTGAGGGCTGGGATGTCACCCAAGGAGACTTGCTGGGATTTGGTGCCCTCGCAAGACCCCCAGGTCTTGTGACTGTTTTTCTACTGGATCTCCATGATTGATTATATTATATTACCTTGGACCACATGATGTATATGATGAGAAAGCGTTAAGATTAGAGAAGCTAAAAATTTTGTGATAATAAAGCAGGAGATTTAACTACATCAAAGATTTGAGTAAACTTTGTATTGTAATTCAGAAAAATTACCATCAGCTAAAGCAATAGAGTAAAAATCCCACGTGATCTGGTAGGAAAGTTCAAGACAGTATTGCAAGAAAAAAATTAGCACTAAAGATGTGGAAGTATGAAGATAATGGAAAAATTCATTAAATGTACCTAGATAAATGTAAACAGGATGTTCCTCACATACTCATTTGAATCCATAAATTTCTTGCAAAGGATCCTTCAGCTAATATGGAAATGTGAATTTAATTTTTTGTAAAAGAAGTTAGCTAAGGAATTGGTGGGAGCACTTGGAGACAACTTCCAAAGTTCAGCAGGTTCAAAGAACATTAGAAAAATTCAGGGGTACAAGGTCCAAAAGAAATAGGAAAGGACATATTTGTAGGAAGGAGCTTTGTCTTTTGACAAGTGAGGAGAATGGAGTATAAGAAGTAATAAGGCTGGCATAGTGTCTTTTCAAGTGACATCTCTTATTGCAGCTCTTGTCATGGATATGAGTGCCTGGTTGCTTGGAATAGCTTCAAGCTACTATGTTTAAGACTTAAAATACTGAAATAGGGTAAATTTTAATATGCAAGTGCTTGGTCTTGTCACTTTATAAAAGAAAAGTAATGAAACATATAATAAATGTTCTCTGTGGAGATACTTTGAAGAGTACTGCTGTGGAGACAATTATAGCAATAAGTTGCTGAAGTCTATGAATAAGTATAATTAATGTAGTGAGATTCCAATAGTTAAGCATAACGTTGGATATGTTTTCAGGATAACTTGAGAAAACCAGCTACATGTTTTCTTATAGTAATCTTTTTGCGTGCTTGAAGAGGTTTGCCAAGGAGATTCCAAGACTTAGGATGTTGTATAGAGTATGTAAGAAAGCAGCCTCTAACCAAAAATAAATCTTTAGAAGTATTTCAATCCAAAATGACAAATTGTCTCATCTATGCAAAATATAAGAAAGGTAATTGTTTTATGAAATGTGTGCTTTATAATTAATGTGCTGCATTTATAAATATCCTATTATTAAGTTCAATTGACTTGATCCAATGAGTCTTATGTTTAAAGTCAAGTGAGGATTAGAAACTGCATATCAAACATACAAGAAAGCACTTGTAAATTCTTAATTATTTTTAGCAATACGCAGGTAACTGCAGTTAACGGGAGATGGCATGAAAATTAGAAATGTACTCTTTTTTCTTTTCTAGATATCAAAGGGAACTGGTCTAGTAAACTCGAGAGAAAGATTGCATGCTCCCTCTGTATTTTTTTTTTTTTTTATCAACTAGGACAGATTTTCATCCTAATCTTATTGGAGGTGGCAGTGTCTGATCCCATCACACCAGAGCTCCTGCCAGACTTGATTATTTAAAAATAAAGCATTTCTGTGGGAGTATTATATCTGTCGGCACTTGTCTTGAAAAGGTCAATATAGTTCTAATTTTTTTTTTTCCCTCCCTTGTATACTCTAGGAAAAATCATCAAGGCCTAAGCTACTATAGTGCCAACTAAGTCTCAAATATTTTAAACCACAAAAGAGAGTAAATGCTAGCAAAAAGATCAAATTAACAATGTAAATCACTTCAGTTCTGTATTTGACTTGACACATTCTACCCAGCATAAGCAAGAGAACTTGCAGTCATCTATCTGAAGGATTAGGTGGAGCCCAGGATCCTCATACTTTCCTCCCAGAGGAGGATTTATCAGAAGTAGCTCCATACTGTACTTCTTGTAGTATCTTGTTATTACAAACCTGTCAGGCTGCCAACAATATATTTTAGTAACTTTTGCTAGAACACAGCTCTGAGTAACCTGAGTTACCTTTTACTGTAACTGTACAAATAGAAGTAAAGTTGCTATGTGTTTAAGTTTGGTTGCCTTGCAGTATCACCCTAACTATCTCTGAAAGCAAAATTATTCAAAAAAGTTTGTGCATATAGAATGAAAAAAAAGGAAAAAGTTTCTTTCTGAAGATGTCAGGAATAAGTTATAAGCATTTGTAAGAAACAGCAACCAGAACAGCGATTTCCCTATGGCATCTTCACATGAAGGGAATGGATAGTATATTTGGTGTTGCATTGGTAGTTATTATTAGTTGTTTCTGTTCTTAGCAAATAGAATATCTGCTCTTATCCTTTTTAGATATTCATATCAAATCATATTTATTACGTAGAGATTGATATATAAGAATCAGTGAGTAAATACACTTCTGTGGTGCATTGAGCTTGGCTGGCTGCTCAACTGCTCTGATAAAATGGAAAAGCTTGTGTGTTGAATTAAAAACAGGGAGATCACTTAAAAATTACTGTCACGGCTAAACAGACTCAATTTAGTGAAAATTAATTAAACTTAATTTATTTTTTCTAGTGTTGTATCATGGATAGGAGAAACTTTGAATTGTTCAGACTGTTAAATGTATTTAAAGAAGTGGGATGTGACTAACTCCTAAAACCTGACTGTCATCCAGATAACTCCATGAATGTGTGGCAAACCAAAAATAGAAAGCCCAAAGAGGACATTAGCATACCATTGGCTAGAATAGTCTGACAACACCATTTGTTTTGTAGTTTGATTCTTTTTGAAGCTAAAAATTGTGACATCTTTTCCCCTTTTTCTCCTTATTTGACAATTTCTTAGGATAAATTCTCCCTTCAGTTGATTACCAATTTTGAAGTATTTAATGACTGTGACATCGCTGCCCTAACCTAGCTATGTCAGAATCATCAGTAACATCAGATAATTCTTCAGGTAGGACTGTAACTTTTGTTACTACATAGGGTACCTTGATTTATATTTTCAGTTAGGAAATACTTGTCAGATAGTAAAAGGATAATATTGAATAGTTTGTTACAGCACATATAAGCATCTCCCTAAACACAGTATTAATTATACCCTAATTTTAATTTATTTTAACCTATTTTTTATTTTATGACAGAGTTATAGGATGTGCTGTTATTAGGTGACTGTTTCTTACCTACTACACACAGATTGTTTCCTCTCAGCTCCAAAACAGGAGGCTGATATGCCTGAACAGTGTAGTTCCTTTACTTCACCTTTACCTTTTTCTTTCAAACAATTGATTTTTTTTTTTTAATACCTGATTTCTACACAAAATGCAGTATCAGTCTGCAGTGATTTCATGTTTGATGGAAGTATGACAGTATATTCAGGCTAACAAAAGAACTCAACTCCCATTTCTCAGCAGTGATAGAAAAAGTCCTTGAAGACTTCATGTTTTAGAAGCAACGAGTGTTCCTTTATTGATTTCTACTAGAGAATGTTTTCATAGTGTGAACGAGTAAAGTCTTAGAGGAGACAGATATTATTTCCATGTATCCAGAGATCAAAACAAGTCTGCTTAGTTTTATAAGTCCTAAACCATAAACACCAACAGAATAGAGAAATGGAACTTAAAATGCAAGCTAAAGAAGGTCATCACAGTGTTCCTACTCAGTCTAATAGTTTTGTTTATTTAATGGAAAATACATTAAGATCTTAAATATATTTGTCCCTGTATAAGCACGGATCCTGCATGAATTACTTTGTTAGTGTTTGTATCACACAGTAGGTATAAAACTCTATACTCCTGTTACAAACCTATTTTCATGGGGTTTTACCTACTTTTTAGTTTTGCTATGTGTTTATGCACTCAGTGCTTTTGATGAATTTCTAATCTAGTGTTGCAAGCATTTATATCTGACTAAAGGTAACACTACATTTTAGTGTAAGAAAATCTTCATTACAACACTGCTTTTATTGTAGCCCTTTTTTCATTGTGAACTGAGAGAAATAATTTACGTGCAAGATATGTTTCACAAACCTTATTTGGCAAACCTTCAAAGTTACTGTTGATGAAAATTATTAGCATTTAAATTTCCATGAGCACTAGTTTTCATCCTTTAAAAAAATCTACTATTTAGTTTTTCAGTGAATAGCTTGTTTCAGAGAAAATTCATTTCAAAGACAATTCATTTGTGAAAAAACAGAAACCAAAAATATCAAGGAGATTATGTGTTAATGGAGCAGTGATGTCCAATTAGGCAGCTGTTAAGACGGTATTTGGGTAGACACTGGTATGCCATGCAGACTCTAGCAGTATATTTGGCAGAGCCTTTGGTTCTGTTTGCATTTGATCTGGCTCAGCTGGAACAATATTTTAATTTATTCATGTACATAAAGTCGTTCCACATTTTCTTTCCTTACCCATTAAGATTACATATTCTCCTTAACCTACTAACTTCATGTAAATATTATCTGGCCTTATCTAATGCATAATTTATTTTTGTAATTAAAGTGGTGTTGTATTTTAAAAAAGTAAGTTGATTATTTCAGGTGAACATTTGTAAAACAGACTTCCATTGTGGACTGCTGTTCTCTTCTGTGTGATCTTAATGTGATAAATATCTCATACAGTTTCTTCATTCTAAATAGATTTTTCTTGTCTCTAAATATCTTGCTTTGATAGTTTCCTAACAGGTGTTTTAACAGGTCTTTTGCAATATGTTCTACGAAACAAGCATCACCGTGAACGACATGCATATTATAAATGTCCTGTAGATGGGGACACTCTCATTAAGAGCAGTCAAATTCGGAGAGATTTTAATTGATCTGAAATTGTAGAATTTTAGGGGAAGGTTAAATCAGAGCTTTAACAAAATATTCTTCTTTGCATTGGTTATAATCTAGTTCAGCATTCTGAACACTTACCTAACAGGGTAAGGTACAGGATGTGTGTTTGCAGTATTGTTGTTGTTCTTTGGCACAATAGTTAAATAACTACAGGGAAACAGTAGTTGTGTTTTTAGATAAATTCTTCTTCTGGATCAGTTTGTTGCTTTCAATGTCATTTAAATTTAAGAGAATGAAGGAACTGGACAGCATATCCTGTAGCTTTTAACAACTTTGTATTTCTGCTTTATGGCTTTGCTGCCCCACTCTTCCTATTTTTACAAGTGAGTGGGCCTCTACTTTTCTTTTTAACTCACAAGATAGTTCTACAACCTCACTCACCTCTATCATCACCTGAGTAATGAAACTTAGAAATTTTATCTGCTCTATTACTCAGCTTAACAGTTGTAAAGACTAAATGTTTCCTGCTGTCCAGTTGGACTTGTGCTTTGATATAGAAATACCTTTTTCTGAAATTGTAAATGCATATGTGTAGCTGGCAAGGGTAACAAGCTAGAAAGAGCCAGCTTAGGGTGGCTGCTTATCTTTGCAGTTCCTAGACTGTGCAGTGTAGCACCTTGTGGCGCTTAAAATTTGGCTACAATCTAATTGATATATGTGAAGCAGAATTTTGGGTTTTGTTGCTGGCATTTCAGTGTAAGATCTTCAGAAATATTGGGGCATCTGTTTGAAACAGTGGGAAGATGGAAAAAGCAAGTCAATGCTCAGCAAGATTGTTTGAATCAAAACTGCTACCAGAGCTAACAAAATGGAAGGTAGATATAGTTGGAATGAATGAAGAGAAACTGGGATCCAAGACATAGTTTCACGTTGCAGGAAAAATCTTGCCAGATACATAACGCTGGTGTGAAATAAAACAAACATGGATAGATGTAGCTAAAACCAAACCAGGCTAGATCATCTTAGCTGCAACAAGCTAAAAGAGAAAGTTTATTTTCACTACTAATCTAGTAGGGTGAACCGAATTGCTCTTTTAGTGCTCTATAGAAGAGAAACGGTGATAAATGGAGGACTGGACTTGGTCAAACTTGAAAAAGGGGTTGATAGAATTCCTTTGCTGCTACCAGTTGACTCTCAGAATGCACCTGTGAGTCTTCCTTATTCAGCAGAATAATAGAAGAGGTAGTGAGCAAGTGGGGACAAATGGCGAGGTAAGCTGAGCTGTGCAGATGCATTCTTTATAATAAACAGAAAGAATCTCAATCACTTTAACAAAAGTAGGTTTTTGAGAACAGGATACTCATATGCACTGGAAGTAGACAGTTCTGATCTTTAGGTTACTGCTGCTGAGAATCTGTGAGTATGGACCAAAATTTAAAGTATGAAGCATATTTGGGACTAAATAAAAGCCTTCCTGAAACTGCAGCGGCAAAAATAGCTCAGAATGAAAAAAGTAAGAGAAATTAAGGGCAAAATATTTCCGTGCCTCTGATTTGTCAAAAAAATTGCATGATTCATTTTGCTAGAATTCATGACTACGTTTAGAGTGAAATGCAAATTGTATTATGCTTAACTTTCTTAAAAATAATAACAAAAAATTGTTTAATTTGTACCACTCTTTGTGTTTGTTCTGGACTGTCTATATAGCTCAAGGTACTTATGGGAATCCAGTCTCTGAAGCTAAGGCTTATTCTTTGATCACCAGTTGGATTTTTCTGTTTACTCAGGGAAATATTTGTATTCAGTCTTTAGGGGGGGGAAAGTCATATAGATTTAATGAAATTATAATTCTGCTGCAAGGACCACATTTACAGATAATGATAGTCATGTAAAATAGAATGAATACTTTGTTATTGTTTGCTAGTAGAACTACTAAATAATTTTTATCCATATGAAATTAGACTAACTCCTCAAAAGTCATCAAGGTCTAATGACTAGGTAGTGAGCTATTATGCGTACGTGAATGTAAGAGGAAGAGAGGGATAAAATCCTATTCTACAGCCTTTAGAGATGTTAATTAATCAATATGGAAAAGACTCAAAGTGGTGCCAAGTAGACTTATTTTTTGCTTTTTGTCTTTCTCCAGAATTTAAAAATTTGTGGCTAATACAAAGATGTGTGACCAGATACTAAAGAAATACTATTATTATTGTTCTTGTATGATAAATTGTATTTTTCTTCATAGATGTGTGAAATAACCAAATCTGCATACTAGACTGACTATGCAGAATCTCTGTTACAGAATCTACATCACCTTCAGTCTCATAAAACTGTAGCACAGACTTTGAAGAGCAGGAAATCAGGCAGCTTTAATTAAACAAATTTTATTTGCATGAATTGCTGAAGGAATGGCGTGTTTTCTGGACAAGGGTTTAAACGCATGCTAATTAGAAAGTCTCTTAATATTTAGCCTAAAATTATATTCATGGTATTTGATATGCCAGCATTTGTAGATATGTTAGTGTATCAAATATCTATTTTTAATGCAGAAATATCTACCCTTTTTAACATAAGATAATTTGCGGTGAAGTTGCACTCAGTTTATAGTGTGATGTGGTATTAATGTGTTCTCTAGCCAGTAAAGACAGGAATTCACTTTCAATTCCATCATTGCTGTGGTTTAGTTTCTGACAAATAGTGCGTGAGATACAACAGCTTTTCAGTGAGAATGAATGCTGCAGTTCTCTCCCACTTGCTTTCTAATAAAATATTCTGAAATGGTGAATATTCTCAACGCTTGCTTGCAATGGATGCTTTCCCAGACTGAATCTCTTTGTCTGTTGACAATTGGCCGATCACTTCATTCCTTAATGTACCACAAGAGTGTCTCATAGTACAGTGAATGATCAGTATTACTGAATAAGTATTACAGATTTGGTGAAAGAGGAGAGAAAACTGTAAGAAACACAAACGTTGGAAGTCAAGTCAGTTGTGCATCCGTAGTAATACTGAAGAAATGTGATTCTATAATTGGAAGATGCCTAGACATGCTTTCAACTAGAAGACTTTTGCACTTTTTTGAAAAGTGAAATCAGTATTATTTTCTGCAAGATGTATTTTCGCTGAAATTAGCAAGTGGCATCTTATAACCCATAACCAAGTTGCCTCATTGATTCCTGTTTCTGTCAGTTTTTAGTATTTCTCTTTTGTATTAGGGAGTGCTTTTAATAGAATATTTTAATTTAAAGAAAATTGTAGTCTTTGCTATTTATATAGAATAGTACACTGAATATTAAATCTTTGAGTATACTTAAATATTGCTAAGTACTTTGGCTGTGATAATGGAAAAGGTTCTTTTGTGGATTTTAAAACATATACCTAAATTACTAAATTTTCTTCACTCTTTGTATTTTTCTCTATAGTGGTGATTAAAAGCTTTTACTGTGCAGATTGTGAAAAACTGTTTTAAGATTAGAACACTGATATGTTCTGGGAAAGTATGCAGATTGCCATATAGTCTTCAGTTATACTTTCCTGTTCTGAGGAAAAGTTAAGGCAATGTACAGGTTGGTGTACATTCTGTTTACTGCGTTACGGAAATTGAAACTTTTTTGTCTCTTTCTAAATAATGTACTAAACATATAGATTTTATTTCTGAATTGAAATAAATCCTGATATCCTAGTTTCACTGTTGAGAACTACATACCTCTTTGCATTTTATTTTGCTGCACATCTTGTGCCACTGAGTACAAGTAAATAGCACGTGCCTTTTTGTAGAGTTTATGGGGCTCTAACTGTTAAGTGCAATCTTGAAAAAGATACTCTAAACTAAGGGGAAACTTATGCAAAGGGAAAGGACAGTATAAAGGCAAACATGAAAAACAATAAAGTTTCTTGCAAGTATTTTTACCATGTGGTTTTATGTTGCTGGATAAAAGTGAAGATAAGTATCACGTGCCGATGGGGAGGGAAGGACATGGTCCACAGCCGGTGAGGGGTGAAAAAGGGTGGAACACTTTATCATGGGCACATGGGACTAATATAGGATCGTGGGGGAGGCTTGGAAACTGGGAGGAGTTAGGGCAGATCGCAACAGGTAAGGGGAAGGAAAGGAGGGGGGAAAACTGGGAGGAGTTAGGGTGAGCCGCGGCAGATAAGGAGGGGGGAAACTGGGAGTGGCCAGCCTTACATGATGATGCTACATTGCATCACTGGCTAGCCAAGGGAGAAACAGGGAACTGGATAACCAGGTAACCACAGCCAGGGGGGATAAACATACAAATACAAAGGATATAACTATCTATCTAATACATATAATCACTATCTATACTAAGAAAACCTTTTCAAAACATTAACTTCTGTAACTTGTAGTTGTCAAATCTCTGGCATTAATCATTTGATTGTCAGATCTATCCATTCCTGGAAGGACATGTCCTGGTTGTTCTGGCAGTCCTTCAGGCAGGGTTCCCCCACAACAACTTATGAAGGGTATGGAACTGTGTTTTTTTGAGGGGATATAAGAGGTCTTAATCTGTTTTCTCTTAGAAGATTTCTACAGATGATTTGGTCTAAGAAAAGTTTCAATCCAATGAGTGGGGACCACATTAAAGGAGCTGTTTGAAGAATAGACATCCTGTTCCACAAATCCTTCCTTTTCTGTCTAATGCACATGTAGCATGTCTTCTGTGAGAATTTCTTCTGACTTTTATCTCTGCTTTGTGAGTGCATAGTCTTACACACCTGTGTTCCCTTTTCTGTTTTGCAAAAGATGCTGTTGTGATGCAGTCTTATTTCTAGTCCTAAAGCTGTTGGTACTCTTGGGTGTTAGCAATTCCTGAGCAACACAGGCCAGAGTTGAACATTATAATGTGGTTCAATTTATTGTTTTCCTTCTAGTTTGACATCAATTCTAGAAAAGTTGAATCAGTAAGTGAGTAAATACATGATTTCCAAGGTTTTACTATATTAGATCAAGAATAAAAGACGAGTGCTGATGTTAACGCATTGAACTACCTTGTGTGGTTGAACTGTGGTTTAGTTTCTGCACGATACAGCAAGAAGGTACTCAACTGAAATCTTTGCTTACAGTTCAATAAATCAGGACTTCTCAGGGTAAACAGTTCACTCATTTACTTCAAGAGATGTGCCCATTGTGCTATTTCTCATGCTTTCTCTGTGACTTAATATGCTGTCAGCTGAAACAGCAGAGGAGACTTGTGCTTCTGCAGGCAGATACAAACAGCTCTGATGCAGAAATCCATCTGAGAAATGAGTTTCCAGTACTTTACCAGCTAATGCTGGGTGCTCCCAAGAGGAGGAAATCTGTTCTGACATAGCCAAGCAGGTTTAATTTTGTTTGATTTCTTCCCAGAGGCTTGGTTTACTGTCCTCTTTTCACTTTTTGCTAGAGTTTGTACTTTTAATGTGCATGGCCAGGATACTCAGAGTGAAGCTCAGTCAAGAATCTGGACCTATATGTGCTGGTGAGGATGTTTCTTTCACTCCAGCAATTTTGAGTGTTGCTTATCTCTCTGTATATGGTGTTTGTCATGGCATCATTTCTGATGCTTCCTCACAGCTGTGTAATATTTCAGTCTATTATGTGTCTTTATGGTTTGTTTTTCTTTGTACTCTATGAATTTCCTTCCAAACTGAAGCTGTTTGGAGAGAGTGCCGAGTGTTTTATGTGTCCCTGGTGCACTTTCAGAAATGCTCTTGGAAGACTTCTGTCATGCAGACAGAAGAATGAATGGTTTTGCAATGAAACAGCTTTCTTGTAAAAATGCAGACCTTGGATTTCCCTCCTCACGGGCACATTACTAAGCTGCTTGTTGTTTTTGAGAAAAGGAAACAGCACAGGCAAACACTGAGAATTAATAGCCTGTATGTCTGTGTACCATGCTGCCAGGTCTTGTGCAGCAGGCATCTCTAAGTTTCTATTCTTTCTGTGCTGTTTCATATAAATAAATATTTCCTAGGCCAATTCCTTTATAGGTTTGTCTGGAGTGCTCATGGATTTCTCTTTGCTGATTTGGCCCCTAATTCTTTAAGAACACATGTATATGCTGGCTGAAGTGTCCAAGGCTCCAGTTTTATCATCATCTGGGATTTACACACGCTTTGTTTTTCAGCTTCTCCTCTGGAATAAGAGTAGCTGTAGGAAAAACAACTGAATCTATTCTGTCTCCTTGCTTTTACCAAGCAACTGAACTTCAGTGAAGCCCCAGGGAGACATTCCACAGCTACAGAACAGATGCTCTGTGTGTTCATTAACTGGGATTTTATTTCTTCCTTAGACATTTGACCTGGCTACTTATCCTGAGGTGTCTGCTTGTTGCTGCTGTTACAAGAGCAAAGAGGACTTGATCCTTCCTTGAACTGAGAGAAAACGTCCTTCAGCAGTGGTCACAAAAACCAATTTGAGATATTGTGGATGCAAAAAGCTAGGTGGAAGTGTTGGTATAGATGCTAAACTATATTAAGTGATGGCTGAAAACATATCAAATTCTGATTTTCATTTTAGTGGTAGTTGTTACCACAGGGAAATATTATTTTGCAGAAACATTTCTCTTGATGTAGCCCAAAGACATGGAGTAACTGCAAACTGTATTTGTAGAGTTGATTGATATTTTTTCTTATATCTTCAACATTAAGAAGAGGAGATGGGAAAGGAAACCTATTTTTGGGACAGAATGAGCTATCTACAACACAAATGAACCCTGGATTGTGTTCTACCTCTGAAATACAAGTACCAGTGATGCTTTTAGAAGAAGGCTTGAGAACTATTGGAGAAGGAAATCAATGACATATTTGACTTCACCTATCAGGACTCTTCATCCTAGTAGCAATCTGGTGGTATTTGCAATGGTGTGGGGTGAAATATTGAACAGGGTGCTGTTCATATATAGTCTTTCTCGGAGCTGCTGAAGGATTTGTTTACTGTAGCTACACTAGGCAGATTGATGGCAACCTTCTTGCAAAGTAACTCCAGCCTTGCGTCTTCTGTACTTTTAATAGCCCAACTATCTCTGCAGCACATGTGGAGTTCAAATAAGGTCTTTCAGTCACAACAAGGCTTTTGTATTCTTCCTGAGACTTCTAGTTCTAAACTACTTGTATGTCTCTGAATCCTAGACTTCCCACCTAGTGATGGTCATTCTCAAAGGATATCTTGTAGTCTTTCTCAACACCTTAATATCAAGAAAGCTTTTCAAACATCTTATGGGTTTTTCTCTTTCTGAGGGATTTGAAACCTCAACTATTTTAAGAAATTGTCCTTGACTTTTATTCTTTGCCTTTAGAGGCTTTTATGTCCTTTCAGGAGAAGCTTTCTCCCCATGCTCTTCTCACCCCTCACCCTGTGTTTTCAAATGACCTTCAGTAGACTTGGAAATATATTTGGCTTCTGCAATCTCCTAGTTGTGCAACCAAGGCATACACAAAATGCCTCTGAAATAAAACTAATTTCTACCTCTGCTGGTTTTCTACTGGCTGTTCCTTCTGATTTTCTTTTTTGGTAACTACAATATTTTACAGCTCCTCTACCCTTGCCTTCTTATGTTCCTTTTAAAGCATTTTCATGCAAATGTTTAAATTCCTGAGTCATCTTGTGGAAGTGTTTTCTTGCTTTACTTCTCATTTTCCTTCTTGCAACACCCTCACTGTGTTGCTCTTTTACAGAAATTCGTGCAGTATGTGCTCACACACTGTTATTGCTAGATAGGTGTAACATGCTAGTCTGAGAAATAAATTTTCTTGGAGAGATCTATCTTGGATTTAGCCATGTGGACTTCTTACTGCTGTTTCTGATCACACCGCCAAGTAGTAAAACATTGAGATTATTAAAAAGAGCATCCGTTGTCCAATTGTGGGCCACCTTGACTCATATTGAGTAGCAATCTCTTTCACAGAGAGGTTCCAGTGGTATAGTCATCTATTGGCCACCTATTTCTGCAATTGGATGCCATTTGGAGATAAGGTAATGGTTATACTGGAACTTATCTCTTGGAGGAGCAGTTCTAGAACTATATCCAGACACTGCATTTGCAGTAGTAAGTATCAGGAGAAGGACTTTGAGCTTTGTGGAAGAGGTATAAATATCCTTGGATCTGCAGAAGGGATGCCTTATGCTTTGAAACTGAGCTGAGGAGCTTTGAAATACTTTAGGCTAGAGAGTGCCTCTGCATGTTCTTGGAGGGGCTGCACACATGAATGTGTTGTTATTAACAGACTTGAGTCCCGATGTTTAGTTTTACTTTGTGCCTGCCTTCTGGTCATAATCCTCTGAAAAGTGCCAAGGAAATATGCCAGGGAAACTGATAGAGGACAGATCCTAAAGGAGTGTGGTGAGTTATGAGAGCAAGATGACTCTTTCAGGCACATCAAAGAAAACACCAGGTCCAATTTCAAATAATGTGTGTCCAAGTTAAGTTTCTTGAATGCTGGGGCATCCTGTTGGCTGCCTAACAATAGATGTGTGCTGTACTAAGGAGCTTGGCGAGGACCTGGCAAATCAAGGCAAGTGTGTCACTGGTAGGTTGAAGTGATAGTTGGTGCATACAAGTTAATGTACAACAGAAGGAATAATGCGTGCTGTTTACATTCTTCTTTACTAGCTTCAGCACTAGCTGCAGTCCCCAAATAACAAATGGTTTGGTATCACAAAGAAAGATAATTGCCAGCAGGTTGTGAAAAGGACAAAGGAAATAAGACTTAGTGACAGTCAACCTCACTGTGGTGTGCAGCCACCTGGAAAGCAGTCTGTGTTTCGTAGCCTGCTGCTGACAAGAGTGTAGAGATGGAGGTGGAAGAAGCAAAAATAATTAGTGGTATGAAGAAATTGTGCTAAGAGGAGGCGTACAGAGTCTGGGAGCACTCTCCTGGAGACAAAATGACTAAAAGAGCCACTGAAGAAATCTTCAAAATGGATTAAGTGGTATACAAGTTGAATTGCTGGGCAAGAGAAGTATTATTAATACTCTTTTCCCCTACACTTTCTCATGACTGCAGAAGTCAAGAAGTGCTACAGGTAGACATAAGAATCAATAGATGGGGACAGTTGCAGGGGAAACATGATCAGGGAGTGCAATGTGTCATTTGAACGAGCAGTGTGAGAATTTATCTGGTTGTGTTAATGCAGGCAGGAGCTGCAGCAGAGAAGCAGCAGCACTGTGTGTTGGGGAACTGTGGGTCAGCAGAGTTCTGGTGAACAACTCTCTGAAGTAACAGAGAGGTGTACCTGGTGTGTGTGCAGGTACCTCCAGGTGCCGTCTGTCTGAGTGTTATCTCCTGCCTCTTGAGTCTTCTGACCTGGAAGGGACTCAGGGAGCTGCTCAAAGTAGGCTGAATGAAAGCTCCAGGTATTTTGTAACTTTCTTTTTCCCTGTTTAACATGTAATTCAAATGAAGTTCGCTATTTGGCTAATAATGCCATAGTCACATGTGCCTTTTTCCACAGAAAAAGGTAGTTCTAAATTGTCTTTTAGTAATTTTCAGTTTAGAAATGTGAGGATAAGTGGTTTCAAAATTGGTTCCATGGGAGTTGCTGTTCAGCATGGTCAGTGCTGTTACAAGATGATGAAGGATGTTCCTGCAGATGTGTGAGAAGTTATGGGAAATGATAGGCCTGAGGTACTTCAGGAATTGCTGGCTTGGTTCACTGACTTCAGCTTAGTTTAAAGACAGAGAAGATGTACATCTTAATTTTTGAATGAATTTGTGATTTTTTTTTTGAGTGATATGAGTGACTTTGGGCAGGTGTAATTTTATTAGCCTTCTTTAAAAAAAGGTAAATATAATATACCAGAGAATATAAGGCCTCTTGGAAACCTCTGAATATTGTAACTGCAGTTACAGGATTTTTTTTTTTTTGTTTTGCTTTTTATATTGTGTATGTAAGAATGATGTTAGTTTACACAATTCTTGCATAACAAAACCTGTTTTCCTTGTTTCTGACACTGTTTAACAAAATAGTATTGGCATTTGTCTTTTGCTATCAGCTTTGTTTTCAGTGTACAAAAGAGTTATTCAAATGACTTATTAGCACAGGAACACTCCTGTGGCAATAACACCAGCCAGATGAAGTATCTAATTCTATTAAAGCTTCTCTTCATGTCCACACAAAAGAAATAACTTTTAATGTTTTATTTCATGATCTGTAACTGCTTAGGGATTGGTGTTCTTGGCAGTGTAGTGTCTTTAATAACACAACTGTCTGCTGCTCTGATGTGTATGTAATATGTGCATGATATTGTGGACTTTGCTCTGGAGTGCTGAGAAAACGAGATAAGGGTACATTGTTTAGTGATAAAGTTAACTACCACTATATTAATAACTACACTGTCAGGTTTGCTATATAAATCCATTTAACCTACGTCTACCTATAAAACTACAATGACGGTCTGTAATGCTGCTACATAAACATGCTGGCTTCTCATGATGAACTGTTGTTAAAAAAATTCACCAAAGACATTTCTTTAGCAGAAGCTGTATTTATATACTGCAGCTGAAAGCTGCTTCAGACTAAACATCTGTTTACAATTGCTGATGCTTTACTGCTTAGTGGAGAGCATTGTGAAAGATACTTGAGCGCGTGTCTGGCTTGCACCATCTTCATGAGGTTTTTGGAGGCTGAGTGCAGCTCAACCCTCTGTGACAGCAAGACTTCTCTGACAGTGCCCAGCTTTAGCCACAGGGCTAAATTTACTTATTGGTTCATTTGCTTGCTCTCAGAGAGGCTGGGTGGCCATTAAATGTTAGTTTTTGTGTGGCAGCAGAGCCCTCCTTAAGCATCCCAGGTGCTGGCTCTCATATGGCAATGAGTGCTGGGGAGTGGAGTGGTCACTGGGCCTGTCATCTGTGGGGATGGCCAGGGACTCTGGACTGCACTAGCCCTTGGGAAAAGGGCAAGGGTTCCCAAGAGCCATCCCTCATACCAGAAAGTCTCCAGCCATAGCTAGAGAGCAATGGTGGCCAGGCAAGGGTGGGGTGAGTGCCCTGGGGCCAGCTGTTTTGGGCAAGCACAGCTCTCTAGTTCTATTCAGAGCTCCTTTGAGCAAGAGGGGTGTTTCTAACTTATAGCCTCCTCCAATGAAAGCAGAATCACTATAAAATATGAGGGAGTATGTGTTTTTTACATCTCAAAACTTAGAGGAAACATTTTAACCTCTTCAAAAGCAGGCTCTCACTAGAGTAATGTTGTTAGATTTTTCAAAGCCACAGTAGAGCGGTCTCAGAGGAGCATGGAAGGTATTTACATATGTCATTTATTCTATAAAATGGGTAAGGTGTAATATAACTCTCAGAGCTGATGAACACAATATGCATGTTCTGGCTTTACTGAGTTGAAATAGTTTCATTACGTTACCTGTAATAGACATGCTATGCTTTCTCTGTAAAGTGCCTGAGTGCTTGACTAAGATGCCATGGCTCCTCATAGAAATACAAACATCACCAAACACTTGTTTGCTTGTTTTAGCACCCCCATCTCTCCCTCAATAAGCACAAAGAAAGAGCTTTTCATTTTTTGAGTGGCACTGTGGATGGCTGCCCTCTAAGCTGAGTGACTCCTTGCCATGGGAAGCTATAGAAGCTAAAAGCTGAAGGAATTAATTGTGGTGAGGGAAAGACTGTCAAGGACTATATGATGCAAAAAGCCAGCATCACTTTCTCAGAACGTTTTTGCACCAAACACCAGCAGCACCTGTTCTGTAGAAGTGTTGGCACAGCCATGCCCTGGCTTGGCACTCTTCCCTGAGCATTAATAATGGCAAGTAATGCCAACAGGCAGTGAGGCCAGGGACTTCTTGGTCTGAGTTTTGTCTGCATATCTCTCTTGTATAAGTAAAAACAAGCTCAAAAGGCATTCACAATACCTTGTTCAGCTGATAGCAGTCAGTTCTCCAGGTCTTTGAGTGACTGTTTCATGATTACAGAAAGCTGATACTGAGATTCCATCATTGTACTGGTGTGCAACTTTCTTGAAAGATAATCCCATTTAAATATTTGACCTCTAAGTTACTTTGCTGCTGGCTTGTCTGACTTGTTGCATTACAAAAAATGAGTTTCACTTGTGCAAACTGAAAATACTAAGTTTGTAAACAGTTCCCATTTCTTTGTCAGTTACTTGACCTCAATTGCACATTCATAAGGCACTGCCTCAGTTTTGCCTGACCCCAGTGGCTGTGGTGGTGTTTTTGTGTTTCGTGACAAGGACAAAAACACCTCTTAATTTATCAAAACCAAAATGTTTAACAAATCACTGTACCTCAGATACTGTTGGCTAATCATCATTGTGGCCCATTAAGAGACACTATGAACAATTTCCTCCAAGCTCTCTGTAAGTATTTGAAAGTTGCAGGTCTGACTGACAGAGGAGTTTGTGTCAGGACAGCTGTTTGGAGATGGTGAATGCTGTGTAACGTGACAATGCATATGATAAAAGTTGTCTCCAGTAATGGTGCTGCACATTGAAATGATTGAGCACTGGGTTTGAGAGTTTAGGAAGTCTTGGTACAATAGGAACAATGCAGGGTGCTATTTTTTTTTTTCTCAGCTCTCACTTCCTAGGACAGACTGTGCTATATTTCTGTATTTCTACATAGCTGAGCTTGAATCTCCCCCCTTCAAACCCTGGGCATGTTTTTCATCCTTATTGAGACAAGCAAAACTGAGCAAGGCTCAGTTAGGGGAGGCCAGACTGGATGCACATGTAACTACTGGATTTAGGAAGCATAGGAAAAAAGCAACAGTAAGAAAAGAAGGAAAGGGAGGGAAGAAGTGTGAAAAATGGGAGAGAGCTGGGAAAGAAGCAGTGTGACTGCTTTAACATTGGACAAATTATTATGCCTGTGACACCTTTTCAGTGCCTCCTGTGCTGTTGGATGTCTGTCCTGGGGTCACAGAGGCAGCAGCAGCTCACAGCTCTGTGGCAGTGCTTGTTCTCCGGGGGCCCCTCTATGAGCCCTTCCTTCCCTGACCTGCAGGATTGGAAAAACACCAACATTGCTGTGTCTACACCTTACTAATTTGGACCACACAGGGAGATGAGGGTCTCAGCCTCTGCACCAAGGTTCCTTTACTGTTAGTGCTGGCGTTCAGAGAGCCACAGAGAGCTCTAGGGACACTGGGTCCAGAAAAGCCATGCCAAGGGAAACACAGCAGGGCACTACTCCTAGTGTGCCTCTGCTCCTTTTTAATCTGGGCCAGCCATGTGTTGGGGACCTCAGCAATGTCCCACTGCTACCCTTCCTGCACAGGACCCTGAACATCCTGCCCAACTCACCTTAGGACAGACAGTGCTTTTGTTCCCTGGTTTCACTTTCAGTTCTAGCACATCCCACTTCTGATCCCTCCTGTCCACTGTTTCCTGACAAGCTTAGGATCCTTCAGTTTCTGCCTGCCAGCTGAGTTTTGATGCTGTCTCCTTGCTGTCTCCTCCCCAGATATTCATTGATATCTGCTTTCTCCTGCAGAGTTCTCCCCCATCCTTCTCCCTTAATCTTATTCAAGAGCTGTGTTTTCCTTCTCTTCTCCAAGTGGCTTTCTTCAGTCTTCCTTGGTGCCGCTGTTTTTCTTTGGGATATAGGAGTGACTTTGTGCCTGCTCCCAAGCAAATGTTTCCATGTTTGTGCTAGGAGCTCAAGAATGCTGGAAGAATGGTCACGTAGCTGTTTTGGGAACATTTATTTCAATATCTGACATGGAAACTGCGTCATTCTCTCAGAGCATGATGGAAAGATAAGTTGGATTTTATCTGCTTGCTGAATACTGAGTACAGGAAAAAAAGTTCTGTTTTATTTTCTGATGCTTAATGAGCTTTGGGTTTTTTTGCTATAGCATTTGAAAAACTGTTCATTGTAACTCTTCAGTATCCTGTCATCTTAACTTACCTGAAATGCTGTGCAGTTCTTTGTCTTTGTGCATTTACACTGAAATCTAATTGGTTCAACCTAGGGTTTCCTGGTACAATACTTGTAGATTTTTAGATTTGAGAGTTTGTAACACACATGACAGCAAATCAGGACGGGGAAAAACCTGTCAAAATTCATAATGGGTTCCTCTCATTACCATCTTCTTGAGGAAAGTTAACTACCAGTAGCCTCATTCTGGCTCTTCAAAAAGTAGTCTTCAGGACCTTCTGGCTCTAATTCAAGAGCAGTTGGGTCCCCCTGTCTCTTCGATACTGTTTCAAATTGAAATACAAAATGGCACCGAAGGAGCAAACTCCTGTTGCAAACTCACTTCTGCTGATTTTACAGGTGTTTACCCCAAATGGAAGTACACCAAAATGGATATTTTGTGTGTGTGTGAGAAAGACAAGCTCAGAGGAAGTAGCAGCCAAGCTCTGGAGTTCTAACTAGTGGCTTCCTGAAGGATGCTGCACTACTTTGTTTGCCTCTTGCTGGCAGGCTGCCACACAGGCAATTATTTCTGTCTTTAAAAGAGAAAAGTCATTGTTTGCTACTGTGCAGATAACCAGAGCACATGCGATTAGCTTACTCATGCAGTCCCTCAGCTGAAGACACAGATAACAGCTGCCTTTATGGCCCTGCTCTTTTTAGAAGGCCTGTACAGGTCATCAGTTTTAATAAGGATGTTGGGAGCAGAGGTGGGGAACTCTCAAGCTTTAACTTTTTTTCAAAGTTCCACAGAAAATTACTTCCCTTTTGCACAAATTGTCTCATATTCCATGCTGGTAGGCTCGTTGAGTTTTTTTCCCCCTCTTTGTAAGGAAAATCTACAGCTTGATTTCATTGAGGACTGATTTTTT
This sequence comes from Xenops minutus, assembly GCA_035221455.1. NCBI lineage: Eukaryota > Metazoa > Chordata > Aves > Passeriformes > Furnariidae > Xenops > Xenops minutus. The sequence goes on along the minus strand of JAWWEE010000001.1, from coordinate 61,364,216 downwards.
TTTTTTTCTTCTTCACTGCTATAGATACCTCAAGTGAAGTTTAAATGGTCATACACTAGTGGAAAAAGCTGTACTTTCAAGGTGTTGAGTATTCTGAAAAATCATGTTCTAATGTTCTGTGGCATATAGTGATTCTTTAATAAGACTGCCCATGCATTGTGAAAAATATACAAGTAGGAGGGTTTATTTGTATTGGAAGTGCATTGTTCTAGTTGAGGGGTTTGCTGGCCTTATTGCAGTATCTTTAAGATACTGGGAATGAACAGTCTTTAAGATACAGGAACTATCTTTAAGATACAGGGGGAACTAACAACAAGTCCTTTTTAAACTTAACTTTCCAGCTCCTTGAAACATGCCTGGCATGGCCACAATTATAGTTATAGATATGACTTCCTCTAGCAGAAGAAAAGGCTGCCATTCAGTTCGAGCAATAGAATGGTTTGAAAATTCAATGAATAAAGTCTGAGTTTGGCCAAGGTGCTTAGAGTAACTTTGGGGTTTTAAGATATCACGATGAAGGCATCTGTAACCATTGCCAATTCTTAGCAGGGGAAAAATAGTGAGGGAAAGACTAATTCTTTTTTAGATGAAAGCAATGTTCTGTAATATTTCATTATGGAATCATAGAACGGTTTGTGTTGAAAGAGACCTTTAAAAGATCCTCAAGTTCCAGTCATTTCACTAGACTATATTGCTCTAAGCCCCATCCAACCTGGTCTTGAACACTTTTGGGAATGGGGTGTCAGCAATATCTCTGAGTAACTTGTTCTAGTGCCTCACCACCCTCACAGGAAAGAGTTTCTTCTTTATGTATAACCTAAACCTAGTGTCTTTCAATTTGAAGCCATTCCCTCTTGTCCTGTCACTACCTGCCCTTGTAAAAAGTCCATCTCCAGATCTCTCATAGCTTCTCTTTAGATACTGGGAGGGCAGTTCTAGTTGCAATTGTAAAGCTAAGGGAAATGGGTGGAAGCTGAAGAAGTACATCTTATATTCAACCGTAATATGAATTTCAGTGCAACTTTAATATCCCTTTATAATCTTCAAAGACTGTGGTTAGAGCTGATGTGGAGATAAAGTTGCTATTATGAGTAGTCTGACTGCAGATACTTTAGTGCAAGTGCCCTGGCTCATTTAATGTAGTGCATGATCAACCCCTCATCTTACTCATCTAAATAATTTCAGAACATCTGCAATGTTACTCAAAACTCTTCTAAATGAATGCTAATATTTCTCTGGTACTTAAAATGGCCTTTCAATTTAAGTAGTAAATCAGAATTCAAGCTCCCTTTCATGCTTGATCCTTAGTGCAATACCTTAACCTTGTTCATAAACACAAATCTGTCTTACTTAAAGTATCCTTCACATTAAGTGTGTCCTCCCCAGATGGTGTACTTAGCTTTCTTTCATGCAAATTATGAATATAAAGTTAAAATTTGGCAATAAAGTAACTTCTAATTTTTCTTCATAATGAATTTTACTTGCCATAGTCAAGTAAGTTTGTAATGTAGCATTGTTGATTTTTGACACCTTATAAAGTGTTAATGAAAATGTAAAGGCTTTTTTTCAGCAATGTGAAAGTATTGATGTGTTAAAGCCTATTTTTCAAGTGTAGAAGATTAATCTTTCAGTTTTGTTTTCTCGTCCTTTTAAAAACAGATAAGTCTTCTGAATGAAGGAACTTCCCAGATTGGTCTCATGTGTTTTTATTAAAAAAAAAAGTTACCTCAAATTTTTGTAAGCATTAGTCTGGACTGTGCACAGAGAGTTGGTTCTTATGTTAAGGATTATTCTGGCTATATGCAAACCACATTTTTCTTCTTTTAAAGAATAATGAATAGCCTCAAAGTATTTTACATACTATGAAGTGTGCCCTGCATCCACATAGAACCAATACTTTGTCATACAAAACTGGAAAATCTCATGAAGTTGATAAAGAATTATTTCTTTAAACCAGCCTGTAGGACTTGTATTTATTCTTGATCATTTCCTGGTAAAAGTTCTATTGTTTTTTGGTTTAGGGTGGAAATATCAGAATCAGGGTAAATATCTTTGTGAATCTTTTATCTCCATAATTGAAATTTTGCTTTTACCTGACATCCTAAACTTCATAACTATTAAAATGCCCTAGGGTAACCTGGATGCTCAACTTGCTTTCTGTGGCATCAAGTGAGCTGAACTTTGAGTTTCAGGATGAGAGAATTCATATGAAATAATTTACCAGGACAAGTTTTGACCTTAAGCGCAAAATTACCTTTCATTCTTATAAGCTTCTTTTTTGCATTTTAGTGCATGTCTCTGCCACTGTATTGAAATTTTATCCAACAGATGTGTATTTTTATCAGCAGAGGGATAGCACTGTGTGTATGCTGGGTTCAGACAATGACTTGGATCCAGCTCTGGAAAAAAACCCTCAATGTAGCATTGCTCAGAAAATGCATCTGTACGTGCTGCCACATTAGCCATGGTGTCACAGACTGAAGGAAGATCCTTCAGAGTGTAATAATGAGAGCAGATATGTATTCGGACCTTAAATTGCCCTGGCTGTCATATTTTCTAGGAACATAGGATATAGGTTCACTGAAGGAAGACAGGAAGGTCTGCATTAATCTGATCACTGTTTTTTAAAAAATGTGCAGCTGTACACAGGTTAACTTCCTGTGAAAATATTGCATGCTCAGTTTAATTTGCCAACCATACTTGAGTAAATTTTATTTCACTAGATGAAGTTAAAATCCAAGACATTTAGCTATTATGAAAGCAGATAGTTGATATTTTGGAAAGCATCAGTTCAGGTTAGGTTGATGCACTGCAGAGAGAGGGAAATGTCACTGACTGGTAAAAGAACTATTTTCACTTCAGATGCCATTTCACACTTATAATGCCAGAGAAATATTTTTGATTCATGGAAAATAGAAATATCAGAAGTCAGGTTTCATAGTGTCAGTCAATGCTACAAAGCAATGTTTTTCAGCAGCACTTCTGCTCCTTCAGAGAGAGGCCTCTGTATTTTTTTCTTCCCTGAAGCAGATTGAAGATGTGTTTTCTATCAACTCTTTCAGCTCTATCAAAAACATATGTTCAGGACAGTCAGTGGCTTTCCAAGCTTCAGTGGCAACCTGCTTGAAAGATATGGGAGGACTGGAGGGAGATGCTTTAGTTCTGTGAAGCCACTGATCTCTCTCTCAGGGAGACTTGTACACTGCATTTTCAATTTTGCAAAGGTTTTCATAGAGCAATTTCTCCATTTTCCTTTCTTTCTGGGCTGTATTGCCTGCTCTGTGCATGACTTTACTGCATCACATGGAAGAGGTATTCACCTGGTGGAAATAGCCCTCCTCAGCTTTTATTAGTATATACTTGGAACAAAGGATATTTGGTAGAGCAATTATGCTTTTCCAGATTAAAACTGCCAAGCAATTATTGGTGTGAATGTTGCTCTGTAATATTGTAGCTTAAAATTCATGTAGGACTGCTCTAAGGATGAGGTTGTCCCATTTGGTGTCCACATGAGAGTCACATTGCAAACAAAATTTCCTGCATAAGATGTATGAAATATCTTTGAACAAGTTTCTTTAAGAATTTTTCCCTTAAAAAAAAAAAAAAGTATTGTTGAGGGGTGGGGGGAAAGGAAGAGAAAACTGTTACAGAGAAATCTTTCCTCTCTTGTCCTTTTGAAGACTGTACTCTTTGTTCAGAGAACAAGTTTATGGAGCGTTTGCTTCAGCAAAATAAAAATTGTCAAAGATGGATGTCTGTGTTTAAGTGGTTTGCATTGTGTTCATGTTTCCTGATTCAGTGTCATTTAAGGGCCTCACTGGTTGCATCTGATATTTCCTTAAGTCATTATGCCATTGAAAAGGTGAACACTGAAGCAAGGAATCTGAATTTAACTCAGTGGGAGGCTTTAGCCATAGGTATGTTTAAACTAAATATTCTGAAAACTCCTCTTCCCACTTTCTCTGTTCTTTTTTATAATTCTCATTCATTTAAGTTATCTCAATTGCAACCTCCCATGTGTGTTTCATTGCCAGGCTATCCTGGGACTATGAACCAGGATCAGAGCAAAATTTTACACAACAGAATAGCAATAAAATACTCCCATTCCCAATTCTGAGCCTGGATTTACTGTGGACCCTTTTACTATTGCAGCACAAAGCCTGTTAAACCTTTAATGTTCACCTTTAGCCATAAAAAAAATCAGTTTTTATACAACTCTAGGTTTATGAAGTGTACAGAGTCAGCTTTATAACACATTAGAAGATAAATCTCCTGTTTTAACTTAGTAAAGAAAAGATTCCTCATCCCATGTAAGCACCATGACACAAATAAAGTTTGGTCACCTCATATTTTTGCGCCCTTCTTTCCAGTTAATTGATATGAAGACCTGTTAAGGAGACTTGGTGGCAAGATGCACTTTCACCACAGAAGGAAGGAGATGCAGATATGCATTTCCCAGGTAAAGCTGCTTCAGATTGTGATGGGCAGACTCTTACCCCTGCCTTGACTCAGGGCTTAAAAGAACTAAGGATTTTATAATTATGGTGATTTGGGATGTATGCTTAACTTAGTACAGCTACATCATTTACAAAACTCAGTTAATCTTGCTAATGTAGTTGAGCAGCTTGCGCCACACACTTAACTTGGACAGCGCTGCGTTCAAGCAGATCATCTGTGAAATGATAGTGGGGATAAAAAAATGTCCTTTATTCTTTTTAAGGATTCTGAAGTTATACATGGCAATATGTCTTGTTTTATCTTTGCGGTGTAGAGATTGCTGAACTTATATATCCCTAAACTACCTCTGTCTTTGGAATCTGAAGGTTCTTTACAATCCCTGGTGCTGAAATGCTTGTTTTCCTACTGCTTCTGCTGAGAAGGGTTGGGGTGTGGGATTTTTGTCTTGTTTTGTTCCCTCTCCCCTGATGTGTTAATGCAAACTGCTGAACTGACTTCTTGTAGCTTCTAGGGAAAATGCAGTGGGTTTGCTTCCTGTATTGAACTCAGTTCAGAAAGAACTTGTGCAGGATAGAGGTTATCTCAAAATGCTGACTGGCTGCATCTTGCCCTGTGATTCTTGGGAAATGCTTGTACTTGAGGCAAGTGCTAAATCAAGCTTCTTATGTTCAACAGCATGTACTTTCGACTTTAAATCTGCCAGGTGTGTGCCCTCCAAAACCAGAGTGCTTTTGAGGGCTGGGTGGTGAGCCAGCAGCTCTGAAGCTGTATTCCCACCTAATCTGATAGAATAATGCTTTGTCCTTACATAGGACTTCATTTTGCTGTCATCTTTTGGTTTTCTCTCCTTTCCTCACCTACAACTAGACTGGTGCTGAATTCTGCCAGCAGTACAAAATCTGAGCATATCAGTACCCTGTTAACATCGTACAGTGGGTTCAGATCCACAGCTTTGTCAGTGCTATCATGCTGCCAAAAAAGAGCCACCTTTTAATTACTTGGGGTTTTTTGTTTGGGTTTTTTTGTTTGTTTGATTTTGTTTGTGTCCCCCCTGTCCCCCTTTTTTTTTTTTTCCTCAGGGTTAGACATGTTATGTCTATATAACAACTGCTGGGCAATGTCAGGTGGTTTCTTCCCAGTTCATTTTTTTAATAAAGCGTAAGTTGGATTTTCCCAGAAAGCTTCTAGTGAAGCAGCAAAAAGGCAGATGTTAAGGGACTCATCTGGTATTTTAGCAAAGAGCTCACTGGGGGAAAAATATATCTTACAGCTTTCAGAACCAAAATGCCAACTGCTTTTGGCATCTGATTATAGAAGTCCACTAGACATGGACACAGATGCTCCGATTGGCACTGTCCAATTGAATAGTGATTTTCATTGAAATAAAAAAACCCAACTACTTGCTGCTGACTCATTTGGGGTTAGAAATACTTACTCCATAGGAACATTCTGTGCATGTGCCTTTAATGGGATACGGAATAATTTGGGATGGTCTAGTCCTTGGTGAGGGAAGGCTGTGCTTCCAGTGATACCTGAAGGATGAGGATTCAGGCATCATCTGAGAAGCTGCTGTTCTCTAAAGTAAAATCCTATCCTTCTTGCATGGCAAAGGGATGGTGGTGTTTTTAACATAAATAAATAAACAGCTGTAACCTTGGACAGCACTGTATTTTGTGAAATGTCAGTGTTCTGACTGCCATACCTTGAGAGTGTAGTCCTTGGGATACGAGTTTGAAATACACTTAAGTTAATCTCATCTCTGGAGAACAGAAATAATATTGCTGCACCATAGATACTCTGAACAGTCACAAGGCTAGGTGGTACCTACTTTTAAATTCGAGGTGAATGTTGAAAATAAAAACACCTGGCTTCTTGTTTCATGCTGAAGTCTTGACAGCTTTTTTTTTTTTTTTTTGAATTGTAGATATTTAAAACAAATAATACAATCACCTTTCTGCCTGAAAGAAACTGTAGAGACTTGTCAGGTGGTTCCTGCAATAGATTCATCTTCTACAAGATATGTTGTGTTGGCTTAAAGTTGTTACAGAGTGAAAGCTCTGTCCTTAAGCCAGACATCTTGCTAATTAATTATCTTTGCTCTCTAAAGTAAGCATGTTCATTGTAACATAAAAATCATTGGAAATCATTGGCTGTGGTTTCTAGACTTTGGAAAGTAGATTAAAAACCTTATATTGCCAGAATTCTTTCCTTCAGGTAGACAGTCAGTGCAATCCAATCTACCGCCTTCATCCATCTTCATGCTAAATTGTATACATTGAGCTTTTTTCTGTACATATTGTCATTTTTCTTATTCAGTGTATGGTGAAATGACACATCTTTCTATTTGAGTTCTAAGGCACAGGCATAAGAGTTCAGTGTTCTGTTTCATCAGAGAAGATTTCTGTTCATGTTCTTTTGCATTTTCTGACAACACATTTCTATGAGGTATAAAACCAGGATGAAATGCTGCAAGTGCTCTAAGAACTGAAAAAGTGTAATATAATCCAAATTCCCTTTTGAATTTTTTTCTTTGTATTTTGTGGTATTGAGATGTACCTTGGTGCCTGGAAAAAGTAAGTGTTAGTGTCATCTAAGTTGATAAGGTGAGGTATGACAAAGGTGGCAGGTAGGAGCTGCTGTTTTCATTAGTTATGTAAATAAAGTCAAATTTGGCATTTGGGGAGTACAGCTTGTCCAAAAACTTTCCCAGGTCTAACAATACAGGTGAAAATAGTCTTAGACCATCAACAGTTCCCTTTTACACAAACTTGGAAAAAGCAAAAGAAATTAACTGCTTGGTTATGGGAAGAGGTGTGTGGCAAAAGCATTTCACGAAACACTGGAGATAAGGATTTTCTGAGCTTAAAGATGTCCCCATGCTCGTGGAATGGAAGGCAACCTTGCAATAAGGAAATGAATGTCTTACTGACCTCAATTAACATTCATTCTGTTTGTGCCAGGACTGAGTGTTGCTCTTCAAGCCTCCTAGGTGCATATTAGGTGAACAGCAGACAAATGTAAATGACCTCATTTTATCGCTTGGATGGCACAAATACCTCAGAGTCCACCTTTGACTAAATTAGAAGGCTGGAATGAAGAGCTATAGCTCTGTGTGGTCCATGGAGAGAGCTGTACTCTTGGGGTGCCCTGGATTGCCCTCTGCACACTTCACTGATCATGCGGGAGCGAGGAGTCACAGCTCGGCCCTGTGTTCGTGTGAACTTGCTGTTCATATACAAGGCATCTGACCCTCATATGCCCAGTCCTGAATTGGTGTGTCTCTTAAAGGTTTTGTTTTTAACTATTTCTAGTGTTCTATTTATAGGAGACATTGTTTCACTGTGAGATAACAACAACAAAGAAATTACAGAAATCACAAACAGGGTGTCACTTTGCCTCTAACTCACAAGGAGATACTGTGCCTATAAATCACAAAAATGCAATAGCTGCAACTACAGCCAGATAAAACACTTGTGTCAGCTTGTAACCTAAATCTATAATCTGTAGTGTCTAAAATTCAAGTTAAATACTGTGCCTATCCACCTTTATATGAATAGACTGGCTCTGACAATAAGAAAAATTATTGCAAGTGCAGAGAAGGTCTTGAATCAATTCTCAATCTGCTTCTGTCCTGGTAATGCTTCTAACCAAAATATCAAGTGTATAAATGTATTGCTGAAGAGTAGGCAATCTCTAAAAACTATCGGGTGGTAATTTAGCTTTCTCTCCTTTAGTTTCCATATATTTGGAAGATATACTTTTTTCTTTACATATAAACAGTTTGTTTAGGTTTCATAATACTTAAATATGGCAAGGAAATAATAGACAAATCTGTTTATCTGTTTGTTTCACTATGGGAATGCTGTGGCTGCACAAAAACTTTGATGTGCTATCACACTTTATTTCTGAATTGCTTTCAATCCTCAGCCAAACTTATATACACTTTATTCTGTTATTTAATTAATATGCCATTGAGTAGCTGAAGTAATTACAATAAGATTTCCTTCAATGTCAACCTTATTATTAGAATTTTTTGCTAAAGACACCTATGCTGGTATATAAAATCCCTGTTACTCATGGTTTTAGAAGACTGTGACTTTCATAATTTTATTACTATACAGATAATGAAGAGGCAGACAGGAATCAGTAATGAGTATCTTGTTCAATGATCTTGATTTGTCTTCCAAAACACTTTCTTGCTTCCTTTCCCACTTAAGCTCATAATGGTCACTGACTTCTATTAAACCCCTCTCTGGTACCCTTTACTTGTCCCCAAGATTCATGTTTGTTATTTACATTATGGCAAACTTAATCTCACTTAAACTTAATTTAATCCATCCATATGGATTTATTTTCATTATGGACCATGGGAAAAGAGGACAGGATATGTTTTCTGAGTCCCTAATTGTCGAGGTGCCAATTTTGTATCTTTATTTTTGTGGAACATGCAGAATATGTGTATATATGTAGAAGCTGTGAGAGGGATGAGGAAAGTGGACAGAGAAGGGAGAGATCTTTACATCAATCTGAAGTAGCTACACTAGGGTAGTACTGTCACCTGCTTCCAAATTGCTTCATATAAAGAGGCTCGCTGTGGAGGAAGCTCTGTTTCCTTTTTCATTTTACGGACCTCTGCAACAGATGAACTGAGATTTGATAAAAGCATGACAGCTCTTTGAGCATGGCTCAGGTGGTTAGATTTCTTTTCTTTGTGAAATTTTACTAAAAATGTGGTCTGAATACATACCTGGAGGAAAAAATGTTGACTGTTGGGTTTTGTGTTTTTGTTTTGTTTGTGTTTTTTTTTGTTTATTTTTGTTTTGAGTTGTTTTTCAAGTTAAAAATAAAATAAACCCTCTAAGGCTAGAACAGTTTCCTGCTATAGTTAAATGTTTTGACTCTACTGGACTTTTAAAGGTATATGGAAAGTAAAAGCAAGGCACAGACCCCCTAGCCCAAGGTGCAGAGTAAGAGCTTAAGATGTGGAGGGCCTCAGCCACAGGCTGGCTGGGTCCTCTGGTCACCTCCTGGAAGTCGAAAAAGGACCATGGTGGGTTGCTCTTAGCTGGATGCCAGGTGCCCACCAAGCCACTCTATGCCTGCCCTTTCCAGCTGACATAAGCCTCTTTACTAAAGCAAAAGTGAAAGTTTGCATGCACACAAGGAAGGAGGGGAAAATAGGTTTATTCTCTACTTCCCATCAGCAAACAATGTTCAGCCACTTCCTGGGAAGCAGGAACAGTACAGGGCACTCTTCTCATTCAGTGATCTGTAGGGCTAGTTGAATGGCTTTCACTTCTGCAAATTCGCTTCACTTGCCTTTTCCTTCACAAGTCTCAACAACTTGTCATATGGGACTTCAAACAGCAGCTTTCCACCTCTGATGGTTTCATCATGTCATGTTTCTTTTATGCTTTAGGTTTTTTCTTGTCTGTATTTTTCAGTCTGTATACAAACTGAATAGACATTAAATAAAGATACAAGGCTGTTTCTCTCTCTCTGTGGAAAACTGGATTCAGAACACCTATAATGACCTTGGCATTCTGCTTAATGAGTAAATAGAGTATTTGGCCATATCTGATAATGAAAATGAGGCATGCTTAATTAGCTTAGCACCCAGCTAATCAGCAGTTAGTGCAGTCCTGGAAATTGATAAGTTATTTTATCTTGGAGGGTCAGAGCATGCATGTGGAGAAGGGACAAAGGAGGCCTTTATACCTTCACCATTAAGTAAATACAAATGGTAAACAGAAATTGGTGTGGCCAGAGGTTTTGGTCAGTAGCATGGCCTTCATTCATGGTCTGTTCAGCCACCTGCAAACTGTTCATAACTCTAGAATGGAACTTTGTTAGCTGACATCCTGCAGGCAATTGCACTGGATGACCTGTTAGATTAGGAGCAAAACAGTTCTGCTGTTGGTGGGACCAGCAAGTTAAATTGAATTCACTTTAAAAAGAAACACCCAAAAGTGTGAGTTTCAGTTTGCTGTGTGAATATCCCAGAACAGCCTTATGGGATTTTGTTCAAATTAAATATGAAGTTACAGTGCCTGACTGGACACCTGCAAATGTCTTTGCCCAGGTTTTACTTGGTGACAGACAGTGATCCAGAATTGAATGAGATAATTTCCTTCAAAGTATTTCCCACTCAGCAGGAATTTTTCTGTTCGTCAGGAATGATGTAGTATTTGGAGCCCAAACAGTGATGTTTGAGGAAGAGGTCATCAGCTTAGTTCCCTGTACTACAAGGGATAATCAATGGAAATGTTGCTTTCACTGTTCATGCTCAGAAATCACGGGTTAACAGAGAACTTAGTACAGCAGGAGTCTTGTTCTACTTTTTGTGTTTTCTGAGAGCTGGGTTTTTTTGTCAATTTTTTCCTTAAATTTAAAATATTGAATGGTTTTCACACAACATCCTGATCAGCAAGCAGAAACTGAGGATTTTTTTCTGAGTGTTTTTGCATTTATTAGGACAGCAGAAAGTTAAATGTGCTAAATGAAACAGTATCTACATGCCCTGAATCAACAGGAATAGGAGCAGTGTAAGGATGTTGAGCTGCTGCCTTGTCCCTGGTTTTAACAGCAGGTGTCTTTAGAAACCACAGGATTCACCACATTTCACTCTAGGAAAGCACTGCAGGCTTCCCAGTGAAATGGGGGGAGTGGGGAAGATGAATCTTCAGCCTCCACATCAGGCCTGTGATTCTTTGCAGACTTTCCTGTCACATAAATCCCTGCAGAGGCAATTACTGGTTTCTTCTTGTTAAAAGACTGGACATTCTACACACAGTCTTGATAAATGGGGGAGCAGGTCTTCAAATGAGGAGGGAGTCTATATTCAACTTTTTCTACTTTGTCTCTGTTCACCCACCTGCTTGCTAATGCTGTCTATCTTTAAAAAAACATCACAGATATAAAACAATGGGAAAGTGATTTTATTTTTTATTATGTATCTGCTAGAATACACCTTTCAGCTTTTGACTTATTTCAGTGTCAGGCTTCAGAAATAATGTCTTGTGAGTTGGGGCTTTGCAGACCTACCCTAAATATATTCTGAATGTATTGCTCAAAATACAAATCCTTGATCTGTCATGAGCAAACTGCATTCAAACTGATTTTTAGCCTGATCAGTCTACCTTGTCTGGTGCATCAGCTGTGAGGGTACCTGTATATCAGTAGTGAATCCTGACAACCTTCAGGAGCTCTGGAATTTGCTTGTGGAACAAAAGGGGAGCTTTGTCCAAGCCCCTGCTGCAAAGCATCCTGCAGCCTTTCAAATGACAGGTTTTACTTGGCACTGTTGGATTTCTGTGCAGTCAAGAATGTACCACAAAGGTATTGACAAAACATCCTGTCCTCTGAGATGAATGTTTATTGTAGTGATGTCTGAGGAGATTTCAGCTTTTTTTTTTCCTTTTGTCAGACCAATACTGCAAAGTGTACATAGACACTGACTGAACTGTTAGCAGGGTTTGCAAGGAATGCTAATAGGGTTGTTATAGCAGTGGTGATCTAAGAACAAAAGCAAGGTAAAGATTGCATGCAGAAACACTATTTTTAGACTTGTTGATAACTAGACATGCCCTGTAAAGTTTCTGGAGTAAGGCATTTCTGTTATTAAAAATATTTGGCACCCCAGACTAGATGTTTTCTGTAAATACCTGTAAATAAAAAAGGTTGATTTTGGACAGTGTTTGGAAAGAATTCAGATGTGGCCTTTGTGTTTTGGTTGCTATGCTGCAGCCTTTGCTCACCGTGTTTCTAACCAGGTCTGTTTGCACGTGGGGCGTAAATGCTGGGCACTTCATTCTCTCTGCAAAGTTGCACTGGGTTAGATGATGTGTTTTGTAGAGAAAGGCATGAAGAAAACACTGAATGTCATGTTGTTCTTAGACATTTCTGTTAATCTGAGTATTTTATAGTGAGCACAGTGTCTGTACAGCCTGCTTGAGGTGACAGTGGCCTCTTACCCAGCTGTAAGGCTGGTGCTTGCTGACCTCATTGCTGGTATTGAGTGTGTTTCACCAGGCTCTTTTGATCCACCCTCAGTGGGTATTAATGTTTATCCTTACAGCTGAAATGGATTATACAGAAGGAATCTGTGTGTTGCCTTTTGGTTATTTATCACTTTGCAGAGTCTGAAAATTGTGTTGATTTCAGATCATATTTGATGGTCAGATTGAAGAGTTGATGAAGCTTGAAGTGCTACAGAGTCTGTTACTAGAAAGTATAAGAAAGGAGGGCAGGACCTCCTTCTTCACTGCCAGTAACATCCAGCTTTGACACAACTGAGTTGCAGGAGCACTGCATTGGGTTGTGGTCTTCTGCAGCAGCAGCTGATTTGAGATCAGAAGTCACCTCTTTTTCACAGATGGGCTGATAGTGATGGGAGAATGAGATGAGTGTGGTTGTTCTTATTTCTAGGAGGACCTCCTTTTACTGTGGATGTAGGGAAAACCCCAAATATGCACCAACTGCGAGATAGGAAAGAGGGAGGGTGATTCTTTTTGCAGTATGCCAGCAGACCTCAAGTGAATATCTACTTCTGAAGTGAGTTAGCTCAATGATTACAGAGGTCTGATAAGGATTGAGTTGTAATATAACACTTATGTGCCCTGTATTGGATTTGAGTACATGTATTCTGTCTCACTGTCCCATATTTTTTGCTCCCAGTATGTGTTCTTGTTTTCATGTTTACTTAACTTAGCAAATGAACAAAAGTCTTAGTCTTTCAATGCAAAAAAAAAACCCCACCTGAATCCTTTAGAATCTAATTACAGAGAGAAAAGTTATTTTCTGTAGATATGAAATCTCATTTAGAAAACTTACACTAAATATCATTGATTTACAATCATGTACAAATACATGTGTATAAACATAGTTATGAGTGTGTATATAGGTATAGTGTCTGTTTGTGTAACGTGGCTCCTGAACTGACATGTTGTCATGACACCATTTCCTTAATAAAAGAGTGTTTTCTGTGTGTCTGCACCCTTCTGGATTAATTCAAACTAAGCATCAGCGGCTAAAGGGTATAATGTTAAAGATGAGATCTGAATCCTTAATACCATAGTAAGGTATTATACCATAAGTCCTTCTGATTGTCTCATATTTCAGGGATGTGCCATTCCTAGGTCTGGTCACAGCCATCCCAGGGTTATACCCATGTTCCAAACCTATTCAGTCACTTTGAGCTGATAAACTCCCAAATTGCTGGCTGAAGTCTTACTATTAGTTTGCAAATATTCGAGTTATGATTTTGTGCAGGGTGTAAGTGACATTTAGTTGATTGGACGGGTAAGGCAAGGAACAAGCTCTTTTTCTGTTTAATAGTTCTCATTAGCTTGTTGCCTAAAAAATGGGTTTTAAGCCTAAGATGCAGAAATTTGCCTACACAAAATTTCCTATTAATTTAGAGGAACTAAAAATGGAAAAGACTCCCACTTCCATTGTCTCTTCTATTCTGTTCCTTGAATGCCCCATTTGGACTTCTAATGAATTATTTCCTCCAGCTGTCAAGAAAGTTTACACTATGATCCTAACTTTCTGTTTCCTAGCAACTCTTCATCTTTCTGCTCATAAAGGAGGGTGGCTTATACTTTTAATTAATGTAATTCTAAGCCATGGCCAATGGAAAGCAAATGCTGTTGAAGAATAAATGTCATCCATGCTTTAAACAGAAAGCAAAAAGTTCACATCATAATTGCTTATCTGCTTTAGCATTGCATTTAATTTTGGTGAGATGAGGTTTTTTATATATGCTTGCATTTTAAATTTAGTTTTTCAGTTGTGGTTGGCAATGTGGTTGTGACTACCCTCAGCCATTTGGTTTTGGGACTAAGGGTCACTGCTTGTAGAACTTCTGCTTAGAAACTTGAGTTTGAGCATCACCAACATGGTACTTGGAGGGTATTTGCCTTTTTATTTATTTTATTATTTTGCTTGGCTGCCCTTCTTTTAGCCCCAGTCTTCTCACCTGGATGGTGGATCAGTAGCCTGCTGAACTGGCTTATGGTGAGATTGATTACAAGTCCTACATTTAAAGATTTCAAACAGTCTCCATCTCTGCTCTGCAATACTCATGTAAATCAAGTAAATTGACATACTTGCACAAGTCCCTTTATTGTGATATTTTCTTAGCATTTCTCAGTTATCAAATGCTAGATGTTAGAGTATTTTTCCCCATTTTCTCACTTCATTGTCATTAGCAAGCTGTAAAAATAGAAGCTGAAATCCAAGTATCTTTTAGCTGTATTACAAGCAGTACATGAATGTCAGCTGTGTGTGAATTTTGCTTCCTCAAGAAATTTAGGAAGAACGAAACATCTGATTTGTATCTGACGGTTCTGAAGTGACTGAGACAACATGGAAGCAAAGTTAAAGTTAATTAAAGATTTACATTTCAGTGATAGATTTTCCACACTTAGAAATATCAGTGTCTCTTTGTACAGAAATTAGAGATCTTTCTCATGTAATAAACTATCTGTTTAAAAAGGTCGAAAGTCGTTAGTGTTTGCTTTTTGAACACTGAAGAGGTCAGAAGGACTTTTTTTTTTTAAAAAAAATAGAATCTCAGAAAGAACAAACTTCAAAGTTTGAGAGAAAGAGAAGTGAGAGAAGAGTATCTGAAGGGAGGGTGTCATGAGGATGGGGCCAGGCTTTTCTCAGTGGTGCCAAGCAGTATGATGGGAGGCAACATGCAAAATGATGCACATGAAGTTCAATATGAACATGAGCAAGAGATTTACTGTGCAGGTGACAACACAGAAACAGATTGCCCAGTGAGGCTGTGGAGTCTCCCTCACTGGTGATACTTCAGAAGTGTCTGGATGCAATCCTATACAAGGTGCTCCAGGATGACCCTGCTTGAGCAGGGAGGTTGGACCAGACGACTCCACTGTGATCTCTTCAAGCCTGGCCTGTTCTGACACTTAGGTGAAAACACACTGTCAAAAAAAACAGAAAAAAAAAAAAGAAAAAGGGATTAATTGCACAATGTAGGAGATAGTTTACAGTAGTTAATATATTTAAGGGTCTCGTCTTCAACAGAGACTTAAAGATGATAAAGGAGAAATGCCTTTCTTTCTGGATTTCAATATGATAAGAAAAGATATTTCTAGAGAATGTATCTCCTTGTATCTTCTGCTACTGTAGTAATGTCTTCCTTCTTATTTATTTTGAACAAGTTCTCCCAAAATTTTTCTCAGTTTTTTAATACAATCAATTTGTGTTTCATCTTGCTCCTTAAACACCAATTTACGTAAGCTTCCTTGTCTGTGTACATTACAATAATTCTTACTTATGAGGCCATGTATTTCTCTCATGGATACTTATGTCATGAAATTTGTAAGATGAATGGAATTAGAAGCAAGTTAATATTAGTTTGAGATTTTATTTTTTAAGGTGGCCCTGCGTGTTGTCCACATAATATCATCAAAATCCCAATTTGAATAGAAGATATTTGTTATAACAATGGCTTTCTGTAATGCTTTTCGCTGTGGTATCTTGCAAGCTTTGTTGTCATTAATGTGTCTATTTTCAAAGTGAAGTGATGTCTTTTTTTTTTTTTTTACATAAGGGTTATTAAGAGGCAGAAATAGGGTAAAAAAAAATACTGATTTGAAATGCTTAACTGAAGACTCTAAAGACTTGATCTTTGTGCTCACAACACACATAACTATGTACCTTTTAAAGCAGACATCAAGTTCAAAGCTTAAAGGAAAGCATGTAAGACTTGCTGTGACTGCTTCATCCCTGAGCAGCCTCATCCCATGTAATGGCTCATCTATCAACAAATTGTGAAATTCTGCTGATCTCAGTGTCAAGTTATCTTCAGTATGAAGGAATAAAGCTGTCCCTTAGCAACTAAAGGCTTTCATTGAGTAAGCAGATTCTCCATTAATGAGAGAGGACGTGCAGCTTGCCAGCGAAGTTGAGCAGGATTTGCTGGTAAGGGAGGAATGTGCAGCCTCACATTGAGTCCTGTGTGCAGTTCTGGGCACCACAATATAAAAAGCATGTTAAGCTATTAGCAAGCTTCAAACAAGGGCAACAAGTATGGTGAAGGGCTTTGAGGGGAAGATCTGTGAGGAGTGGCTGAGGATGCTTGGATTGTTCAGCCTGGAGAAGAGGAGACTGAGGGGAGACCCCATTGCAGTTTATGCCTTCTTTGCGAGGGGAAGAGGAGAGGCAGACACTGATCTCTGTAGTGACCAGTGACAGGACCCAAGGGAATGGCCTGGAGATGTCAGAGGAGATTTAGGTTGGACATTAGAAAAAGGTTCTTCTCCTAGAAGGTGGCTGGGCACTGGAACAAGGAAGTGGTCACAGTTTGACCAGACCTGTTTGAGTTCAACTCAGCATATTCTGTGATTCTCTGAATACAGAAACTGTGAGCTGCAGTTAATGCTGTATGGAGAAGCATAGGCTTGCTACAACGCAGCTGCTGCCTTGGGGGTAGAATCTGAACCACTCTTGATAAACACCTTTATCCATGCAACACCCCAATGAAACAAATAATTGCTGTTATTTCAGCTGTACAGGTAGGGATGTGAGACAGAGAATTGAAGGTGTGTTAGAAATATGTGATAAGATAGACAAGTGCTCTGAGCTCTGAAATAGTATCTCAGTTGTAATTACTGGTGTCATCTTTGTTTCTTGTAGCCTTGACTTTTCCCTGAAGCCTTGTCACTGTTCTTTTTTCTGTTCTGCTATCTCATTCTCTCCACCCTGTGCTCTGGGTCCCAGTGGACTCTGCTCCTCTGCCTTCCTGCTCCAAATTGCAGTGCGCTCAGCCTAGCCCAGATGCTGCAGCTCCCCGCCTTTAACTCCTTATTTTGGTGCACACCATAGCTGCAGCCTTTTGTTTTCTTTACGTGTTTCTGTGTACAGTAGCAGTTTTGCTCATCATTAAAGGGCTTTTGTCTTAAAACTGTGTTTCCTGAACAGGCAGAACTATTGCAAGGGAAACTTGGTCTTGTGCCTGCTATGATTCTGCCCTTTGCACTATGGCAATTTTATAGATAGGATAGAGCCATAGAGGGAAACTCTGTTTTTGCAGTAACTTATGTGCAGTACTTAGAGCACCACTAAGATATCTACTTGTTGAAACTGTGTTACACTATAATTTTTTAAGTCAGGGATTAAAATTTGTCTCCGAGGTATGAAAGTCTTAATGCTTCTGACTATTTTGCTTCAATTTTTCCCCTCTTCCTTGAGTGAAGTTTTAAAACATGACTGCTCACTGGGATGTGTAACAAGGTAATATTGTAGGGAAATGAAGAGGGATAAGACTTCTGCAAGTGCTGTGCTTAATGTGATGGAAGACAAGTTTTTTTAAACCCCTTTAAATAGGTATTCTATAGTCATTTCTCTTCTCTCTTTTATTCTGCTGTGTGGAAAGTGTTAGGTACACAGAATTGCAGAATGTCCTGAGTTGGAAGGGACCCACAAGGATCTTGGAGTCCAACGCTTAAGTGAATGGCCCATATGGGGATCAACCCCATGACCTTGATGTTATTAGCACCACACTCTAACCAATACAAATCCTTCACGTCTTTTTTTGTTTGTTTGTTTGTTGGGATTTTTTAAAATTTTCAGTAGTTGCTGTAATACAGGGGTAGACACTAAAACATTTTGGTTTATGTAGCTTTATACAGTGGGAAATTTATAGGATAATATCAACTTTACTAATATCTTAATGTTCCTCTTCACATAGTCTTTCACTGACATGAAAAGAAAATAATCTCTTCCAGACAAAATTACTGCATGTTTATAATTGCCTTCTGTCTCAAATGGCTTGTACAACTTCTCCACTACCAGAAATAAGGGGGCATGTTTCAAAAAGGGCTTTGAAAGCTCCTTCAAAAGTCTTTTTCAGAAGCTGTAAGGCAGACAGCATTGACTCAAAGGCACAGTGTTCTGCCCAAATGCTCCATCTCCATCATCTCAATTTTGGTTGCTGACCTAGAAGTTTGCAGACAGATGGGTACATGCCCTTTTGCTTCTTTTTGCAGTGACAGAACATCCCAAATACCTCTGTTACATCTGTGCTGTATTTGCTCAGCTGGGCAGCCAGAGCTTTCAAATTACTGCCCATTTTCTGGTGCTTTTATTTCCATGACCAGTAAATCAAACATACTTTCTTGGGACTGCTATGGTTCTGCTATAGACTATGTATGCCCTGTCTTCCATCCCTAAAGTCAAGCTGCAGTTTTGAATGCTTAGAAGCCATGAAATGTCATGAATGGTTTCTGGTGTCTCATTACAGGAATTCCAGCAACTTCCTGTGTGGCACACCGTGTTGGATCCTCTGACAGAAACTTACACTCCTGACTGTGAGCTATTAACAAAGTAATTACTGTAACAGTCCTGTTAGTCCACTCTGAAATATTGTAAAGCCAGGTATTTGATCACTTAAGCTGGCACAGTAATTGACCACTGCAAAAGCTTGCAGTTGAACATCAAATAGGACTAATTAACTTTGAACTGTTTAATGCCTGAAATTACTGGTCCTGTGATTTTGTGATTTAAGATAGAGTTGAAGAAACATTCTTCTCTGATGAATCTAGTCAGGAGGAGTTGATGGAAGGGAGAGGAAACTTGCACAGCTTTGATTTCAGCATGACTTACTCTACAGAGCAGAATCTATTCAATTATACTAGCAGTGAAGCATGTATGTGAGTAGAAGGCAAAAGAATTTTTCCTCAAGAGTTTTTAAAAACTTATGAGCTTGTACAAATAGGTACTATCAGCTAGTTGGATCTCAGAGATCTGGAAAATGAGACTGTATAACCCAGTACTGGCATTCATTCTTCAGATGCATCTTTGAAAGAGCTTTGTAGTTTTCCAGTTTCCTGGATTTTTTATTTTTTTATTTTTTTTTTAAGATGCATTTGACTATTGTGGAAGAGTGCAAGTGGGTTATCTTTAAAGAAGAACTGTAATACTGAGCACTCAGATGAAGTCCTGACTGCTGTGGATGATTTTTGAGTCAGTCTGGCATTGAAGAGAAAGAGCTGCCTTCCTGCAGCTTCAGATGGATTGCTCTGACTGTGGTGTATTCTCATAATATACTACATACAGAGATTAAAAAGATCAATCTAGACAGATAACATCATTTAGAGTATCTGTAGGTACTACTGAGTTGTACAGTTACGGGTAGAAAATTCATTTCTTAGCAGTTTGTCATTAATATAAGAAAAGGAAATCGATGAGCCTTCTCCTCTCCTCCCAACCTCCCCATATTCTCCTCCCAAAAAAGTTAATGCAATATGTAAAACACTTCAGTAATCAGATGTTGAAGTGACACATCCAGAATATTTACTCCTCTCCCCCAGCCCTTGTAATGTTTGGAATACACTCTTTTCATCATCTCTTCCCTTTTTATTATTCTACCTCTTTATACATGTGTGCTTCTGAAGAGTAATCTAGGCTCTAGTATGGGATTTTTCCACTTAGCTAATACATGAAGTCTTTTTCCAGTAGGTATTTAACATTTGTTGTAACCATCTAAACATAATTTTTCTTTTTCAGCTTCCTGGTCTACCTGCCAAACAGACATATCTATTACTCAAGTGGTGTTAATCATCTGGGCCAAAAGATGAGTTGTGCAGAGAGAGCTTTGTGTAAAGGACACTGGCATGGTCACCACACCCTGCGCTGTGCTCCAGTCGCAGCAGGCAGGATTCACATCACGGACCATTATATTGGCACAGCACTGATGTCTCTGTTTGAGCTCTAGCCAGGTGAGACACTCACTAGTGAGGGAAGAGCCACGGGTGCTTTTAGGCCATGATTTGTCTGACCTGTTTTAGATCTAGTAGATGCCAGGATGAGATGACTCATGGCCTGTGAATGCCCATTTTTCTCTACTGACTGCAAAGAGAACCAAAGGTGACTCTTGCAGATTGACACATCAGTATTTGTTGTGATCCTTCCTGGTGTGTTTAGACTACTTATTGTGAATATAGCAGTATTTTTCTTCAAAAAATGAAGCATCATACATCATGGAATGAAGTGAGATGTATTTTTGCATCCTTGTAAAAGTACAGAGAGAAAATTCATTGATATTTTTGGTGTTCATAGTAAAAATGTTAAAAGGGGGAGTAAAACATTGCAATGAACTAAGAAAATGTGGAGCAATTTTCAGCGTTTCACCTCCTGCCTCTTCTGAGACATCCTTGCAATGTGTCATGTCTGCTTACACTAGAAAAGGGACTGCTCTGTGTTTTTTACTGTATGTAAGGAATGTGTTTGCTTTAGCCAAAAGTAATTTGAAACATTCAGTAAGCCCTTTCACACCTTTCTCTTAGTAGTGGAACTTGGTAGATGAAGTGAAATGGATGGCTGTTACAGGTTATTTCAGAAATGTATCTTTCATCCTGTCTTATTTTCTTGTCTGTTTGCAGAGTACTAAGGAAAATACTTTGATTCTAGTGAGAAATCTGTTACTGAAAAGTGGTATGTGATGAATTTGTGGCTGGTGAGAATTTTTCATCCTCCTCAAAATGGTAGGATAGTATTAGAGGAGGGAGAAATTTTAACAATTCCCAAGTAAAATGGGTGTGCCAAGAGTGTTAATGAAGGTGAATGTGTTTATTCTTAATGGATTTAAGCCAAGAGATAATGCTTTTCATTAACAAAAAAATGTTGATGAACCTGAAAGGAAAAAATTCTGTGTGGAAGGGAATAATTTGATAGGAAAATGTTTGCCAATAAAGGAACAAATGTTTTGTACAAAAGAAATCTTATCTGTTGCTTAGCCATGCTAATAACATTAGCTGTAAGTCACCTATCAGTAAGACAGCTATTAACCTTGTTTTCATTTTAGGCATCCCATTGAGCAAAGATTTTAAAGTTAATTGCTTAATGTAGATTCATCTGTGGTTTCTAGATGTTCCACTGAGGTTTAAGAAATAGAAAATTTCTGCTCCTCAAAGTCTTTGTGCTGTGTATATCTGAAACTCAAGGTCCTTTACCAAGATTGCCAATCACTTCTGCCAGGATTTCTCTAATGTGGAATAAAAATTTAGAGGGTGATGTTGGATCAAGTCCCACTGTCAGTAGGGACAAAATGCTTAAAATGTTTGTACAAGTTTATTATACAACTTTGAATAATCTGAATAGTGTTTCATCTTGGCATGTTATTTTGTGTGTAAATATGCAAAAATATACAATATATACAAAAATATACAATATATACAAATGAAAGTGTTACTAATAGAGCCTGTACTGAGCTGTGATGCAGAGAGAAGGAAGAGTGCTAGAACAATACTAATAAAATTATGGTAACAGAAAAAGAGAAAAAATAAAATGCTGATTTCCTTGGTACTAAGCCCTCCTCTCACGTGTATTTTACTACTGACTCTTGTTTGTTAGTTCAGTGCAGGCATTTGAAAATGTGGTATGTCAAGTTTGTGCAAATGGGTGTGTTCTTAAATGTGCTGTACAATGTGAAAAGAGAAAATTTTGGAGACTGAACATGTGTATACTGAAAATGACTCCTTGATTACAGGTCCATGAATAAGATGTTAATGTCAGTAATAGTTGCCTTGATTCGTTTCCTGCAAGATGTGATGGGCATCTGGTTGAGAAGTTTCTGTCACTTCTGATAAGATGACAAATCCTTTTGCCTGTTTGATGGGAATGTCTTGTGGACAGTCAGGCTAGATGAATGTTCTAGCTGTTTTTTGTTAAAATAACTGAGTTAAATTAATCAAGGGTTTTCATGACTCTGACAGTAATGTGGAGTGGTAGAGAGTACTTTTGGTTTTATACCACTGCTTCAGAACACCCAGCTTTTGTGGCTTGTGATTCTTGTGCCCTTGTCCTTGGGGAAAATTTTCTTATTCAGGTAACTTACGTTCATTAAAATAGTGCTCACACTAGACTTTCAGAAGATTATTTTTTTATTCAAATTGTAAACTGATACCTGTAAATGCAAAATCAATGCAATTGAATTATCAAATTATTTCCAAGGAACCTGATACTAGAGGAATTAATATAGAAAAGGGCTCTGTGAAGAGTATGAGTTTTAGAAATAAAAGTTTTTGTAGATGTACCTTCCAGTCTAATAATACTGATGCACAGCTACTGAGTTCTCAAAGGCTCTGACCACTCTGCAACAGCCCACTTTATGCTTGTAATGGGGTAACAAGATGATTTTTTTGAAAAGTAGGTAATTTTAGTTTCTGTTTAACACTGCAACACAGTTTCTCCTTCAGTTAAGAAAAAGCAAGTAACTGAGTGATGTCCAAGCACATGGCTTTGCTGTTAGATGGAATGGGTGGCTGCTATTGCTGGCTGGGTGAGGGAGAAGGGCATGAAATGAATCCTGTGCCACTCTTGGAGTAGGATGGAGATTTGCACTTTACTACCACTTTCACGTTTCCTCCCAGCAGCATCAGGAGCATCAAACACTCCTGTCTGAAGATCTTTCCTGTTCCTCTCCCCTGAGGTGTTCTGACTGGGTCTGGTCTCTCTTCTGCTCTTCCCACTTGTCCTGTGGCCTCTGTGGGACAGGGGGTGAGCATGCACCAGGTGTTGGGGATGGGACTTTGGGTTCCACCTGATATTTCACCAAATGGCAACATGTAGGTATTTCCTGGGTTACAGTTTTGGAACTGTGAAAATACGGAAAAGATATTGGGGAACAAAATACTTGATTGAGGGAAATTTTATTTTTTTTTGCTCATATGGGTTAGGGGAAGATCAGGCATCACAGCAATACCCAAAAGCTTTTGGTACTCCTGTGCTTCTGTTAAAAAGTTGTGTGGCCCAATTTTGCACAAGAGGCTGAATACAACCAGCATAACCTTTAAAGAGTATAACCTTTGAAAATTGTAGCTCATGTTTGAAGAGTGTTTTGTCTAGGTTAAAAATGTTTGTTTGAAGCTAATCTCAGTTTTGGTCTTGAGAATCAGCAACTAGAGCCTTGTGTTAGTTCCTGTTCAAAGTTTTTTCTAGTGGAAATATGAGCTCCTTCCCAATATACTTGTTACAAATGTTGTGACTGTGAACCTGCGTGCTTCTGAATCCAAATGCTTTTAAACCAATACTTTGTATTGTTTGTGAAGACTATGTATTCTCTTATAGTCTGTCATAATTACAGGGTGTACATATTTGCATTAGTATTGCTGCTGTTGTGCTTTCTGCATACTTAAATAAGAATTTAGCAGGAAAAAAACCCCAAAAGTAGGTATTTAGTGGGCACTCCAGCCAGAAGATGTCCATCTACTGATAGTGGAACTGAAGCTACTTCTATTGTTATACTAAATTAATGTGTTGGGGTTGACCACAGCTAGCAGCCAAGATCTCACCCAGTAGCTCTCTCATTCCCTGCAGCAGGATAGGGAAAAAAGTTAGAAGAGCAAAAGAAAACGAAACTGGAGAGTCAAGGTGAAGGCAGTTTAATAACTGAAACAAAGCTGGGTGCAAACAAATCAAAACACAGAATTTGTTCATTGCTTCCCATCAGCAGGTCCTTGCTGGTAAGCAATGCTTCAGCACATGTGATGGCTGCTTGAGAGGATAAAGATCGTAACCACAAATGTTTCTTTCCCCCTCATTTCACTGAGCTTTATTTGCTGAGCACGGTATACAGTATGGGATATCCCTCCCTCCCTCTGGTCAATTCAGGTCAGCTCTCCTAGTTGTGTTCCCTTCCAACATCCTGCATCACTGGGGGAAGAGTGGAAGGGGAAAACCTAACCTAAAAACCCCACCCCGAGGCCCCTTCGTGCTGTGCATGCACTGCTCAGCAACAGCCAGCACACTGATGTGTATCCAGAGTGGTTCAGACATAAATCCAAAGCACAGCATCTTGCAGGTTGCTGTGGACAAAGTCAGCTTTGTCCCGGTCAGGCTCAGTACAATTAAGCAGTCTAATTGTGCAGTTGTTTTATTGTCTGTTCATTACAGCTATACCTGGTAATTTGGCTTTGCTGCATTTCTATGGCATTCAAAGCTCTATCATTATTGGTTTTTTGTCTCCTTGAAAATCACTTCTCTGATTTCTTGGAATCTGTCACTGAAATAACCTGAAGCTCTCCTTGCCAGTTGTTGCTTGTCTGATCAAGCTGCACCCACTTAGAAAAGAGAGGATGTGTCTTATAATTCCAGACAGATGGGGTGGTCTTGTCACAGAAGCTACAGAGGGTGTCAACTAAACAGATTAAACTTGATGAAGTCATTGATAGACTTGCACAATTAACAGACTGATGCATATCTTGCTTCCATCTGTCAGCATGCCTAATTCATTTCATTACTTTGAAATTCACTTGATGTCCCAGGCTGATTTTTGTACCATAACTCACCTGCTGTTCTACTTGTGCTCTCCTTGAAACAAACCCTTTGAATTAAAGCTATTTTAAGTACTATGCCATGATCCTTTCATTGTTAGAAGAGGTTTTACGTGCCCTAAAACTGCAAAATCAGCAAGCTCAGAATTATAGTAGCCAGTGACTTAAAGGTATTAAAGTCCTGACAGGTATTCATCTTTATAAATGTGAATAATCATTGTCTTAATATTTTAAGATTTTCCTGTTCATTTTGAAACCATGCAAGTAATACCACTCTGAGGGGCTGATCTTGCTTGTGGAGCATTAGCTGGTTTGTTAGGTGCTGCAAGGATCCTCTGACCAGGGTTTTGTGAGTACTGAACTATGAGCTAATTCTGTAACAACGTGTTTTTCATTTATGAGGTCTATCAGGGTCACTCTTGCTCAGAAGACCCCTCTCATACAAATTCTGAAGTTATTCCTGTGCTTTGAGTGCTGTGAAATCCAAAAGTGCAGTGATACAAAATAAGTTGCTTCATTACAGCAGTTGTAATGAAAAGTACTTTCAGTTGCTAGGTGTGATGCTTTGGGGAATGGAAACGTTTAGGATTTACCAGTCCTCATTCCTGTTCTGATGCTGTTTTAACTAATAGAACATGAACACGTGTGGAATCAGCTGCAAACTTGTCAGCACTGTTGATTTGTTTTGCTTGGACCACATGCAAAAGTGTTTGGCTGAAGCTGTTCTGTTGATAGTGTCTTTATGGGAGGTTCCATTGTGGAAGAAACACATTTCATTTGCCAGAGGCAATCTGATATCCTCCAGAGGTGAGTCAGAGAATCCAAGGTGTTCATGTCAGCCTTCAAATGTCTCAGAGGCTGGATATGCTGTGAGACTTACAGAACCATATACACAGGGTGTGACCAGCTCCCCTATTCAAAAGACTTAGGAAAGACAGGTCTGATGCTGCTGCCAATCCTCTTGTTAGTACAGATGGGTTAAGTGTCATGTACCCACTGTCATCCTTAATTGCTATGTTATCTTTAAGTGATACATTGGTTAATAAGAAACATTGATTAATAAAACATGTTGATCAAGAAAATGATGGCTTGTTTGGGAAACACTCTGTCATATAAGTGCTTGGTAACTCCTCAGGGAGCAGTGCAACCAGTGATGATGTCTCTGCGGGAGTTCACTTTCACATGAATTAACTGAAAGCCTCTAGAGAACAAGGCCAAGCCTTGGGGAAATTATTGTTTCATCTTTGCAGTGTCTTTATCTCTCATTTGAGCTGAGCTGAGAGAATACCTGTTTCCTTATTTCAGATGTTATTTTGGTTTTTAATGCCCAGAAACACTTTTATTTATAGTTCCAACTTGCAGACACAAATGGTGAGTGATTTTGGGGGTGGGGAATCCTATTGCTGTGCTATTCAAGATCCTTGCTAGGCTCAGGACCTTGTAAAATGGGAAATAAACCTTTTCTTTGACTATTTGCTTGCAGATGTGTTATATAAGTGCCTGTTTTAGTGTGTCATTCTGCAGCCCTGGGACAGTAGGTGTACTGTGTCCCTCTTACCCCTTTTTCTATTGCGTTGCTGCAGGACTTTTGCTTCTTAAACATGTTTTAGGGCTGGCTGACTTTCATGGGCAGGCAGGAGAAGCATGAGGCCATAGTACACTCAGAATCATGTAATCATAGAATATTCTGAAGAGAAGCACATGAGGATCACCAAAGTCCAACTCCTTGACCTGTATGGGACACCCCAAGAGTCACATCAAGTGCCTGAGAGAATTGTCCAAACGCTTCTTGAACTCAGACAGGCTTGGTGCTGTAACCACTGCCTTGGGGAGCCTGTTCCAGTGCCCAGCCACCCTCTGGGTGAAGAACCTTTTCCTGATATCCAACCTAAACTTCCCCTGGTCCCTCTGGTCCTGATTGCCAGAGAGAAGAGATCAGTGCCTGACCCTCTTCTTCCCCTCGGCAGGAAGCTGGAGACTGAATTCAGACAAAGGTTTCAGCCACCCTGTGTGACCAGATACTTTGTCTGCCTTAGACATAACGCTTGTGCTGGCTTCTGACTCACCTAGGGCTTCTATTCCCACAGCTGCAAGTGCCACTACTTTTCATCCTACTCACTGCAGCACTAATGTCAGGATTGACAGGATTCCTTTGTGTCCATTAACATGCAGTGGGAGTTATGGGTTAAAGATGACAAAAGAATAAAAGGTATGAAGGGCAAAATTCTCACCCACCTTTTCTTTTCTTGTGTGTGACTAAATAAATGAGGGTCCGGATATATTTCTGCATCTCTATGCAGCTGGCAACTTGCTTCTCATTTCTATACAGAAGCTGCTTCCAAGACTGTGATTAGGACATGAAAGCAACCTTGTTTTGCATCCTGTGAATAGTTCTGTGATTTGCCTTTTTCGATATGTCTATAGTATATTTTATCAGTTTTCTTCATTTAAAGACATGAACTCTCTATAGGCTACTATTGTGACTAAACATGGCAAAGTAAGAAATTGGCTACTGAGTCTTCTGTAGCTGAGGAGAACTTTGCACTACAATGCCCATGTCTATCCTGAAGTTAGACCTGACTTCTGGTTTTTAATACTAGAGATTCTTAAAGATTTCACAAAAGTGTCCATGAAAATTCATAGTTTCACCTGCTGGTGGTTTTGAATGAAAAATTTCTATCTGAAACCTATCAGAGCAGATCTGCTTAAAATGTTACAATGAAATAGAAGCATGTGAATAAAAGCTTGTTCAGGAACTCAGTGTCTCTGTGCTTGTGAAAACCAGGGATATGGCCAGCTTTGAACTGCCTAGTCTTGCTATAACTTGCTAAATTCTTTGTGTTCAAACAGTTCTGCTCCTCCTTCTTTTGCCCCTCAGTGTTGCTATTACATTGTCTCAGAAATATAATTTTATAAAACTTGGACTTACAAAAACAAAAAGTCTGGAGGAGAAAATAATGCCATTATGAACAATTTTTAGAGGCTTTCAATTTCTGGGGTCCAGACTGAGGAGCTAAACATCTATGTTGTTATTCAATATGCCAAGCCTTACAGAAGCTGAATAAAGCTTTACTTAGTAAGGGGAAAAGGTCAGAAGATTTGGCACAGATGGTGGATTCATTTGAGTAGTTATCCCAAGACAACAGTATTATGGCTTCCATAATCTTAGTTTCTTTTATATTTTTGTCTTTTGATTCATAATCAGGGAACATTCAGGCCAGCCCATGTGTTAGATGCATCTCTAATGAGAAGGAAGGGAAGCATTTGGAGGTTATTTCACTTTGTGTCTTATCTGCTATCTTATTCCCACAGAAATTTTGGCTGCTTCCTTTCTGCTATGCAAGAGTGTTCTTAGTTGATTGGCAGAACTCAAAACTTACATTTATAAATGCATTATAAATACCCAGATAATTTCAGGCTAGTTAAATCCTTCTGAATCTACATCACAATTAGCAGACTGGTTTTTTACTTTGGTTTTCAAGCTCACAAACCTTGCAGGTGCATGGAGTGAGATGCTAGTTGGATCTGCTCTCACCAAGAGTCTCCTGCAAAAAAAAGCCAAGTGCTGACCTTCCCCTGCCTAAATATGGAGCCAGACGGTGAGTGCTTGTGCAGTGGCTACTAACGAGACTTGACAAGAATTGTGTGAGATTAGTGGTTAGAACTGCTTCAGTTCAGCTTCCTAAATCTGAGCAAACAGCAGACCTTCGTAGCTGGATCATGGCAAACATTTAGTTGCCACGCTTTTTGGAATCCTAATGTTGATCCTAATGATGAGATTAAAAGATCTTGTCCTTTATTAGCACTTCAGGGTAGACTCTATAAGAAGCAAACAAGAAGGAAGATGTAATTAAAAGTAAAATCAAGCTGCATTCTCCCCTCATCTGTTTCAGTTCTGGGTTGCTTTACCTATGCTGAGCCCAGCTGAGCCACTAATATACCCGTGCCTTAGAGGGGACATGCCTGTGGAGACACACAGATCCCAGGAGGGATTCAGACTAACTGAATGTGTTTTATAGATTCTGAATTGGTACCTATATTGTAAGCTGTGTTTTTTTGTACCTTTTCAGCCACTGGTTGCTGTCTGATATAAGGAGCAAAACTTCAGGCCCTTAAACTTCTGTCCCTTAAATGCAAAACCCAGGGGAGGGAGGAAAAGGGTGTATGAAGGGAATAAGAAAACTGGTGACCTGATAGTTGTATCTTTGATCAGCGTGACAAATGTGTGTTGCTCTGGTTCCTATGTTTTCAGTTGGGTTTTACAGTATGTATGGGTAACACCAATACTGTTTGAAATCCCGTTAAGTAAGGGAATCTCCATTTTCATGTCTAGTGGCAAAAGCTACAGGAGCGGGCAAGGATAGGTTGGGTGTGTACAGAGCGCACTGGCCCATCTCATTCTTTCTTAACCCATTGTAGCTTCCTTCTAATAAAGAAAGCAGGGTATTAAAGTGTACAAATGCAAGAGGTGTTCTTGTCTGAGAGATGGTTAGGAAATACAGCAATTTTTCCTGTATCTACCTTTGTGAATGTGGCTGTGGATGCAGATTTCATTGTCGGGAGTTCTCAGTATGTATTCTGCTTGGATTTGGATGATATCTTTTGGCTTGTACTGTTTGTGTTACATTCTGGCTCTTTGTGTTGTCAAGCAAGTTTTCTAGCCATAGATTGAGATTAAATACTTTCAGCTGGTAAATATGCATGTTCTTTTACTGAGATGATTCTTTCCTACATTGGAGGTTATGTTGTTTGGCTGGAAAAGAGGGTTCTGAAAATGATTTTGTATCAAATCTACTCCAACCTGAGTAGCAGAAATCTTGCTCTAAAAGTTAAAAATATGGCTAAAAAAATTGATACATTTAATGTCTCTGACAGAAATTAAGTGTATTAATAACTTCTGGAAACCATATTCTGCCCCTTAGTCATGTTCCTATCAGTGGAAATAATTACAGATATATAGTTTTCAGTGTGATCAAAACTGGCAAAATCTGGGCATATATCAGGATTGAATAAACAGTGTCCAATTTACATGTGTATAATCTTTGAATTGGTTTATCAAATGTAAGTAAATGAAAGCATTCGAGAAAATGAAAATGTAGGAATTCACTGTAGTAAAAATAAGCCTGGAAACAAGAGCAGGCAGGATTATTTCATGTGGGTTTTAGTGTCTTCATTTATCAATGGCAATGTTGCCATCCTCATACCAATAGAAAAAAATATGAATTTAGTGTCAGATGTAGCAGAACAAAGAAAAAGCTTAGGGCAGATAAATAGGTGTTTTATGTAAAGGGTTACGAAGGGTTCTGTTTCCAGTCATGACATCTGGTCTGTGAAATCAAAGTGATATAGAAGTTAGCTCTGATATATTAAAATTATCCTAATTTACTTACCATGAACATTTTCATAGTGACATTTGAGACAGTTTTGTAAGAATAATTGTCATCTTTATACAGTGATGTCTCAGGAAATTATTGTGAAGATACTAAGATTTGTATGAATTCCATAATTTTAGAAATTTATTTGTCATAATTTTATACTATTTCAAAGTCTTTTGTAAATTGCTTAACAACCTTTTTGAAAATATTTTTAGAAGAAAATTGCTATGACTCTCTTTAGTTTTTTCCCCTCAATGCACTGTTACATCATCAGAACAGGCTCTGACTGAAACTTTTTTTTGATTAAGCTCTCAAAATTCACTTTTTCATTTGATTTAAAAATTAAAATGAAATTAAAAGAGGAAATAATAGACCTTTCTAGAAATATATGTGGAATATTTAATTAAAAAAATAGTTTAGCCCTGTGACAAACAATAAATTAATTATATATTACCACATTTAAAAAAAGTCATTCAAAAGCAGGTGATGCTTTTGTATCATAAAGGCATTATGTAGCTTATGTAAGATGCAAAATCTAGAAATTAACTTGGCCAATATTATGAAGTAAATAATTTAGAAAATATTTCTAAGCACATAAACCCATATTTTATCTATGAACACTTAACCAAAAGGAAGAAAATGAGTTAAGACAGGGAAAACTTTGAAGCTTTACTCTCTTCAAATTGGAAGATAAATAGATATCATGTGTTATGTTTTATTAGTCTCTGAGAAAGTCATCTTTCTAGAATGAAGGCAAAACACAGCTGCTAACAGTATTGCAAGTTTCATTCATCAAAAGCTTTTTTGTGTCCTGATTTTCATGCTGCTTGTGAGGTGGATTATTCCTGCTGTATCATCTGTCTCTGTTCTGGATAAAATATTAAAAAAATTCTAATTTAGCAATATTGTTATAGCCATTAACCAAAACTGAAGAAGCAAACTCTTGGTAATATTTCCTGGAACGTAGGTGAAAGGAGACCTTTCTAGTTTGAGAGAGGTTTGTCTGGGATTCTTACATGTGGTCTTTTTTTTCCTTTTTGCTTTCTAATATTCATTTCACTTGCAATGTTTACCAGTTGTTTAAACAGGACTAGGCATAATAGTTCTATAAATATCACGGATCATGTCTTGAATCCTACAGAGCAGCTGTTCTTTGCCGTATGAATAATTTACTGCTTAATTACATGTATTTCTTTAAACTACTAATTCACACCAGTTTGTTGTGAAGCCTAGAGTGTATTACCACATGACACTGACTCAAAGATGGCAGGGCTTTCTAAAACATTGGGATTGCTTTTCTTGCTGGTGTCTTCATTTAGGAAAAAGTAATTCAGGGTTTATTTTAATCTTTCAAGAAGCCAAGACACCTGACTATGTGACTTGTGTCCTACCTTTTGTCTCCAAATGTGACCCACTAAAAACATAACCCAATCAAAATGAGACCTAATTTCTGGCAGCCATAGTGCAATTTTTAATTTTTTTTCTTTTGGTTGTTATTTATCCAAGTGGAATTACTCTACTAACATAAACTTAAGAAATAGAACTGTCTGGATAACAAGGAGAAAAAAAATCTATTTTGATCACTGTCAGTCTAAGTTTAAATTAATTGAACAGGGTACCAAAATTTTCTTATCCCCATAACACATGCACATAGAATATTGCCATTGATGGATTGAAATCTAAGACTTTTCTCTAGCTATGTTGTTTTCTCAGATTTTCACTGCCTTCCCATCTGCCACCTCCCTCCCCTTTCTCCCAGGTGAGTAGCTCAACAAGGGAAAATTGTCTTCCTTGGGAAGGCTCAGTCAAAGCATTAGTTAGAAGTAGGTAGTTGTCATGTTACTCTGGCACGTAATATTCAAACGTGGAGGATTTTTCTAAAACAGGAAAAATTGGCTTGTTTGGAGATTTGTTGAACTGAAAAGAGGTTTCCTCGTGTCTATTATTACATGACTCTTTGTGCCAAGAAAATGATTGTGAAGGAGCTTTTCCCATGAAGAGTACAAAAGCCTGATAAATCATCCGTGCATGTAACTATCTTTCCAATGGTGCATTTGCATCTATGTCAGTGACATCAGTGTGTGGGAAATAGCATTAGTTTGTACTCTTATAGAAAATATCCCAGAAGAAAAGTAAAATTAGGAAAGATATCTGCAGTACTTTCAGTGCCACATGGCACTGTCCCCTTCTTCCTGTGATGCTCACAGCCAGTGTGAAGGAATATGTTGCATTAGAATGTGTTTTTACATTCATATTTCTTGATGTCAGGATTTATAACAGAGCTAGTTCACAAAATTGGTTGTTTTTTCTTGGGTTTTAGCTTTGAAATCATAGCCTTGAAATGAGATACAAAACAACTTAATTTCCTATTTGAAACAGAAATAAACTGAAGATTTCCCAGGTGCTCAAATTTTCAGCTCACAGCCCATGGGCTTTTCATTGCTGTGCCAACTGGTGATACCTCCAGTTAATTAATGAAGATTAGAGCTCCTACAGGTGCACCAGGAAATGAGTAGTTTCATTAGAAGAACAGATAACAAAGTATTGTGGGCTATAGCTGTCTTGGACTGTCTTTGAACCTGTATGTGCATCTCTTCCCAGTTTGCTTCCACCTGGCCAATAGTTGTCAGACCTTGCCTGAAGGCTGTAGCAACAGTCTTTAGACCTGAAATGCTCATTTAGTTTGGTCTAATCAAGGCTTTCTTCAGATTCTTCTGCTTTGTGACCCTGTTACATGCTGTTTCTCTTTCTGCAGGGCAGATGTTTTGGAGCTGTTATGCATCTCAAACCAGGGGCCCAAAAAACCCCTAGTATTCACAATTGTTTATAAGCACTGAATCTGTTTTGCAACAGCTTATTTATTCAAGTCTTATGTGTAGTGTGTCTAGTTATTTAAAGTATAGTAAATTAAAAGTCCTGGGCTTTGTTTTTGCTGGAAGTCTCAGATTTCAAATTCTTTAATTCTCAAATTTGAATCAAAATTTTGACCTCGCCCAGGTAGAAATATAAATGATTTACTTCTTGCTGAAAAGCCAGCAAAGTCCAGTTTGCTGAATTCAAATTAAAGTGCTTTAGGTATGGTTTAATTTGATCTTACTCTGTATTCAACTTCCTAGTACCTCATGTGCACTGCAGGTACTGCATCCCCACTATCTATTATTGTGTTGTTTCTGTCTTATTCTGTATCATTTGGTACACTGAATTTCCGCTGTGGGCTTTGGTGCTATATTTATCCACATACAGTAATCAGTTCAAAGGGGTACCATGTAAGAATTACCACTTTGTGGAGACTGCAATTTCTATGGAGCTCCCAACTACCCCTGTTGAATGCCAGTACCATTGGTTTCAGATGACTTAACACAAGCTTTGTCTTGGAGGTGTATCCAGGACATGCCATTTATCAGAGTAGATAGCTGTAGAATAGCTCACAATTACTCAGTGGTGAATACAGTGTTTTTGACTCATGAGAAATTTAGAACAAATGTGGTCAGAAAGACTTTTAAGCCCCTAAAGTGTCTGCTGTGAAGACACAGAGCAGAAATGGGAAAAGACTTGTAGCCCAAGTCTTTCTAAGTTACTGATTTAGCACAATCTAGACCAAATCCTGGAATACCTGTGTCACCAAATGTCTAATTTGTCACTAAGTTCTTTCATGTAATTTCAGATGAATTTGAATCTACATCTTTCTCTCTGGCTCTTTCAGATAACCCCAAAAAAAGAGCCTCTTACTAAACTGGAACTTAAGAACTGCACTTTGTCTGCCACAGGAGCTGACAGTGTTTATATTGAGTATACATTGAGCAATATAAACACATTAAAGACTCTTGCAAAGCTGTCTTTTTAAATAACTAGCATTTTTGAAAGTGAGCAGAAGTAGATTATGGTATGATACCATAAGATATGCTGTAAAATAAAAAAAAAGAATGTCATACTTTATTCTGAAGAAATGATCTTTTAAGATATGATGTACTATTTTTGCATAATACCTCTTCAAATCTTTATTTCAGATTTTTATCCTTCCAGCTTGCTGGCTACTCCTAACGCCCTTTAGTATTCACTGAGTTTGTTTTTTGATTTGGCGTAATTCAGAACTTTTCTGAATAGCTGTTGTATGTTTTGCAGACTTTTAAAATTGTTGTGATGGTCTTAATGATTTATCTATAACATATTGGTGGAATTTCTTACTGCATTCTGATTGTTTGGACTAAAAAATAAAGTTGCTTCTGTAAAAAAGTGCTTGTAGAGAAGTTTTTTTCTTTTAAGGATACTGTTGTGATTTTAATGGCATTCAGCTGACAGGCATTTGGGAACAGAGTATTTTAGTTCAAGGTTAAGGGATTTAGGTTTACAAGATATTGAGCTATTTCTAGCCACACTGAAGTGGGCTGGAAGCTCTGCACTTTTAATATCCCCAGATGGTGTCCAGGTAACTCCTTAGTAAGGAGTTAATTTTTTAATAAGAAGCTGGACAAACAGCTGTGTGACAGTAATGAGGAAAACACATCCATGTCATGTACAAAATACAGAAGTATAAAAATGTTGTATGTGAAGCGAGACAATGATAAGAAGCTTGTGCAGGGCTAAGACCAGAGGCTGTAAGGTGCTGTATGGGATAAATATAGTGCAGAGATCAAAGTTGTTATAAAAGCTGTTGGCAGCATTGGCAAAAATTTTCGGGAGGAGATAACAAAGGTTAGTTTTGTGGGATATTATTTTTGTTTCCTAAGCAACGAGGTAAGTAATCCTTGGAAAGCAAAAAATGCTGAGCACTCAGTGGCCACCACTGTGCAGCTTTAGCATAGGGTCACAGGGAGCAGGAACCAGCACTTGAAATAATCCACCCTGTTTTCAGGGGGCCACATCTCTCAAGAATCAATATGAGTAATGTTTTCATTCTTCCCCTAATGGGAGAAACAAACTCAACTTCTTTGCAAGGAAGCTACCATCTTCTCAGCCTCAAAATGATTCTGTAGCTTTGTATTTTAAAGGACTTGCTATGAGTTTAATGTGGTATTTAATTCTTAAAATAAGAGATTAAATATTTCCTAATATCTCATAGATAAATTGAGACATAGATTGTCTACTGGTAGAAATATCAGGCAAATGTTGATGCATTGTAAAAATTGGTGTAATTTGCCTAAATCTGGAAAAACTTTACCTGACAAAATTTGCTGTATGTGCCAGCCCAGCTATGAATTATCTGAAGTATGATTCTTGAACTGCCTTGGAGTCCTCTGAATATTTGTTTTCACTTTAAACAGCATTCAAACTGACTAATTTTAATTTTTGTTGTGAATGCACAGCTCATTATAATGTGACTGACCAGAGGCATGACGTTATTGCAATTATTTAGTAAAAGTTTTAGTTTCTGTAATATGCTACTATGTGTCTATTTTGCAGATGTCCTAAATTCAGGATATGGGCAGACAGGTATTGGTAGCTTGTCTGCTGACATAATTTTTAAAGAATTGCAGTGTCTGTGGGCAATGACTGAACCAACCCAAGCCTAGGTGTGTGATATGCCAACAGAGAGAAACTTGAAGTATAATGTTTGGCTTCTTCTCCCTTTGCTTTGGTCAGACCCCAAATGATCCCATTTAAGTGATTTTGGAAATGCATCATAATGCCTGAAAGGCTGGATGTGATTTAGGTGGATTGTGTTGGTGCTGGAGATGGAAGGGTGACACATTCAGTGCTTTGTACTTCTCACCCACTGTTGGTCCTGTGTCCATCCTGGGCTGGCTGCTTACAAGGCTGGCTGTATTTTCCTGGGGTATTTGAGAGGGTTTCAGAGTGTTTCTGGCGTATCTGCCAACAGTAAAGCAGCACCTGGCTGAGGGCTGTACAGGCCATGTGGAGCTGTGCTCTCTTCTGCTCTGCAGGGTATTGAGATTACAAGTCAAGGTGGACAGGTGAGTGAGAAAGGAGGAGGTGAATAAAGGGCAGAGGAAGAGAAGGTGAGAGCGGGCAAGGTTAGAGCATCCAGGCAGCTCAGTGACCAGTCAATAATCTCCTGCAGTGCAAGAGGGCTCAGTTAAGATGTTCAAGTGTGATGTGCTCAGGGAGGAAAGTAGAGCATCACTGACCACACCTGCTGCAAAAAGACCCCAAATCACCCTCAAAAAAAAATGCCAAAAAAACACCCAAACAAAAAAAAATTCAAACTAATCAATCAACCAAAAAACAAACAACAGAAAAACACCCCAACCAAGCAAAACAACATAACCCACCTTGAACTTACCTCAAATGAAAGGGGACCAGAGGTTGGCCTTTTAGATTAACCAGCTCATTTAAGTGGCTCCACTGATTGTGCAAATGTTTTTGCCCCAGTTAATCGAAAGAGCCATCCAGACCAGCATGGAGGGAGTCTATACTTGGCTCAGCTCAATAATAGTGTATAAAAACTAAATAAGTAACAAAGAAAAGTCCTGTGTCATGATGATGAGCACATAAAGACTGGTAATGAAAATTGATTTGTATTATCATTGAACTGTGTGTTGTAATTGTATACTGTGCTTGTGTTGTGACTTCGATATCGCTGTAAATCAAAATACCATGTAACATCAAATATCTACAAATAAATAGTTTTGGGGTCAAACTTTAAACCCTCCTTGTGCAGAATATATAAAGGAACCGAGTCAGGGCATTGGACTTGGGCAGGCACGGAGGCTGTTTTGGACACAAAGGAAGATAATGTTCAACTTTTCTGTAACCAGAGGCTCCTGCAAATCACTTGTGTCTTTTTGAGGGTTGCCAGCTCATTGATCAGATTCACTCCATTTGCTTTTATATTACTTCACGTTATATTGATTTTTTTTTTTTTAGTTATTTCTCATTGAGATCAAACCCAAACTATATTTTATATTTATGAAGAGGCTTCCTAAAATCTGATGCTGAGTTAGGCTAGACTATGGGCTGGTCCTCCTGAAACACACTAAGAACTAGTGAAACATCTGTGGGAAAAAAAAAAGAAATTGAACTTGCCATGTCTGGCCAATCTTTAGGAATTCCTGTGGGTTTTGTTGTTGGGGTTTTTTTGTTAGTTCAGGGTTTTTTTATACATGAAGCAACTCGTCTTTCTCTTTAAATGCATTAAACAGAGCAAATGTTTTAATTTTATATTGTACTGTTCTTTGTTTTATTCAATATTTTACATTTCCTACATGCCTTCCATATTCTTGGTTTTCATTTTGAACACAAATCATGAAGTAAACAAGGATTCCCCTCTCCCCCCCCAAATTCTGTGCAGGTCTAAAATACTCAGGAAACTCTATTTATCAGTGCAGTGATGCAGGTCAGTGACATATATTAGCCACCTGAAACTTTCTGTTTTGGCTATTTAGTATGGAAGAGGCTAAGAGAATATAGGTAGCTACCAATCCTTTTCTTCCTCATATCACTGAGGAAGGAACAGTGGCATGAAAAGGAAGAATAAGAAATATATTTTCCACTTGCATCATCCTTCTGGGTAAGACTGCTTTTTTTAGTAAACGTGGAGAAGAAATATGAGAGAGAAAAAAAGATGCTAAACTCTCATGGATGGCTATCAGAAATTGTGAGCTCAGATTTCATATAGTTGACATAATTTGATAGCATAGCTGAGGTTTGAGTATGATTGACATACAGTTGGAGACAAATGCTGAAATATTTGTTTCTGAAATGTAGTCTGGAAATTCATACCTAATGAATTCATCTGGATTGACATGCCAGTTAAGTCTAAATTAAGTGATCTCTGGCAGAAGTGGAAAAAGGGTTTACACTTCTATGAAATTATGAAATTAGAGTGCTATCATCTACTCCTATTTAGAGAGAGGTGATTAAAAATACACGATCAAGGCAGGCACTAAATCCAACCTATTTCCCTCCTTTTTCTTTTCTTTTTTTCTCTTTGTTTGTTTGGTTTGTGGGTATTTTTTGTTGTTGTTGTTTTTTCCTTTAGGTTCACAGTAGTAGTATTCTAAAAGTTATTTTAAGACTGCTTATTTCATTTTTGTCAATTTGTATGTAAGGATAAAAAGAATTCAGAATATATAACTTGTTGGTCAGGCTTATGACCTTGTAAGTCTTTGTTTTGATTACATGGGAAGAAAGAAGTGATCGTTCCCTTTGTTGTGGTCCAGGAAACACTAAATCAATGAAGGCTGATAAAATCATGAAACTGATGGTTACAAAAACTATTCTGTACTCAGAGAAATGGAAACCAAAGTATATTCAGTAACTTCACATGGTGGGCCTACCTCACTGGAAATAATTGCTGTTTCACTCTAAGACGAAAGAGCAACTGTATTGAAATGCTGGGTAGTTGTTTGGAAAGCAGGATATGCTCTGTTATTTATATCTTATTTAAGCACCTGGTTATGCCAGATGGTTTTGCTGTTTGGCCTGTTGAGGTTTTGATTAGCTGTATTCTCAGACTAAAGCTTTTTGTGATATGTACCTGAACTCAGGAGTAATTGTTTTCTAGTTATCTTCCCCTGCAGCTCTTACAGAACAGTGACATGTGTGAACTGGTGAAAGTTGGCCACCCCTGTTGCCACCAGCCACGAGTTTGGTAACTGCTTAATCACTGACCTATACTCTGTGTTTTGAATATAGAACATGCTTTTGCTATGTTGATTTCGTGGGAGATTTTGTTGGAGTATTTATGAAAGCTTTCTGGAAAAAAATTAAGACAATTTCAGCATGTAAATGACCATGACAGTGGTTCTCAGTAGTGTTAATTTGCCTTAGACAGCCTTGCCCTGTGAACCAGAGGCCCTGCACCATACATAATTTTTTTTTTCCTGTTAGAATCAGTTTTTTCCTGTCATCTTGACCCATATCAGGGGAAATATTGACAACATGAGTGTTGTCACATCCATTCTTGTAGAAAAATTAATGGCAGCATAGGTTAAGTTTTAATCTGTTTGTCATTTGTTAGGCATATTAGCTGCACTTATTTTGCATCAGGTGTTCTTTCTCTTCTCTTTTTAAGAGACTTAATTTCTTTTTGTGGCACTCCTTGTAGCAGCTATTATGTCAATGAACTGTCCTTTTTTTCCTTTATATCTTTTCTCCACAACATGAATAGTGGTTATTGTCAATGAACAGTGTTGAATAGAGTAGCCTGAACTGCAAAATCATCTGTTCACCCTGGTACTTCTATTATAATGATTGCATTTTCCAACAGAGTCCTGCAATACTAAATATGTGTCATTAAAGGCCTAAGAAGCTGCTTCGAAATGTGAAGGGGTAGTTGAAGCTCAGCAAGGTGTCTCCAATCCCAGAGCACTGACCTCTGCCAACAGCAGTGTTAATTAATGACACTCCTAACAGTGCACGTGTATGATGTGTGGATATCAGTCTTGTGGGATCAGTAAAATTCAGGGCTTTTTGTTGGCCGAAGAGACAAAAAATAAACTTAAAATTTGATCACTTCTAGTAATTTTCAAGTGGAAAAAGTAATAAATATTAGGTCTAATAATGCATTGTTTTTAACCTGGAATTACTAGTGGATGATATTGTGAGATCTTGTGCTAAGCTTCATTTTGTTCTGTTCCTGGGGTTCGGTTTTTTACTGATTAACTGTAAGAGACAAGTTCAGAAAGTGAGAAATCCTGAAAACATGCTTGAAATAACATTGTACCTTTGAGGGTTTGTTCACAGGAATGCACAGAGTAATGTCCCTTCTTTGCATGATGGCTATTTTAAAATAAGAAAAAATATGAAGTATTGCTGGATAATTAGAATTGTGGACATAAGCTAAACTTGTGAAGGATGTAATTTGACTGGTATTTTTTAATGTGTTCTACCTGTGGAACAGGTCATTAAATAAACTTTTCTGGGATATTTGATATTATTTGGATGGTGTAGCACTTCAGCTGCATTTCTTTCAAGACCCTCTGTGTCCTGCTTCACATGATGATCTACCAACTGCTTTCAACTGACAGCAGTAAATTCTTGCCATATTTTTGCAATATGCTGTAAGAGGCTGTGTTATGAAAAGGGATGATGTCACTTACTGATAAAATTGCTGAAACCATTAGTCCAGCCATTGGAATCTGGCATTATAATATTTGAAATGTGAACTAAAGCAGCAAAAGGTTTTTTGAGATTGAAGTTGAGCTGTCTTCCTGAGGTGTTGGAAGGACTTTATAGCTTGAGCTGGGAACTGGGTTAAAGCCTGTTTATGCAGGGTATGTTCAGCCTGAGAATGGCTGCTCACCCATGACTGATACTGACTTTAGCCTGTCTTGGAAAGTCTCTGAAAGTGCTGTGCCAAATTTCTGTCAGGGCTCTGTTTCCTACTGTTTCATGACAAACTATTAATACTCAGTTACTCTAACTTTATTTGCTTGCAGTTCTTTGAAGTGACCTTTCATTGATTCTTGAAGTTTGAGATTAAGACATCAGTGTAAATAAGTGCCAGAATAAACTACACCTTTTGAAATGGTACTTAACTCAGAGCAGAGTCTTATTCTGAGGGAGTGGAGCAGTGTGTGAACAATTAGAAGGTCCTGAGCACATGTTGTGCAGGTGGTTGCTTCTCATCATTAGATGCCCTTTTTGACTAGCCTACAGTTATTTCCTATTTTTAAACTATGATAGCATTTTCCAGATACTGTTCTAGATGATTAAGAGAGAAAGAAAGATTATGCCTGAATATCAAATGCCACTGAGGTTCACTTACCAGCCCACAGCTACTAAAAAAAAGAAAGGCTGAGAATATAAATATTGATTCTTAACTTCCTCAAGGTGTTACCTGTATTCTTCTTCTGTTTCGACTTGCCTTTTCCATTTTGTGAGTAACACAGCAATCTGTATCGTAGTGGCACAGCAGAGAAGTTTTATCATGAGCCAGGCTGCATCATAACACTGTATTTACTCTCCAGAAACCAGCCACATATCTGAGGTCATTTGCACAAGAAGCTAACACACCTTAATCTCTTTCTAAAAGGCTTAGCATAATGAAGGTTGCTGGATCTTCTGAGAGTCTGCTTGCATTGGGAGAGTTTTCCGAGCAAAGTCATTTTGGGTCTTGAGCCTCAAAATCTGAAGCACAGAGTACTGTCTCAGAATTCAGTGCCATTTTACTGTGTAAAAGGGAGAGAGTGTGCTGCTGGATTTCATGAGAAGCTGTAGTTTTGCTGCTTAAGTGTGATTAGATTGAAAGATTAGAGAGCATCATAGTTTTTTTTGGTGTTGGAAACTGGCGTTTAATGTGACAAAGCGTAAGATAAAGGCCTTTTACTCTCTATAAGTATTTAAATCTGAAGATAACATGAGTCATGGAATAAATGAACGGTGAGAGAAAAAGATTGAAAGCAGAACAGAAAGGCGAAGACTCTGGAAATTTTCTGTGGCACTATGTACCCATTATCAGCATAATGGGGTATTGCAGGGCTGTCAGATGGCAAGTTGAGACAAGGAAGCAAAAGGCATCAAATAACTCAAGTGCTTGGGTATGAGACTAAGCAGGCTTGTGCTCCATTGACATCTTTAGGAGCCTGGTTGCCTTCATGTTACCTAGATAACTTTCCAACCTCGATGATTAATAATTATGAAGAAATTGTATGGACCAGCATCTAGACCACAGATTTACTGAATGTAGCTTGAATTGTACTGGTTTGTTCTGAAATCGTATACCCCTGAAAGAACAACTTTTACTAATTTTCTAGGTTAGAATTGTATTATATTTTTTTGAGTATGTGAATAGACACAAGGCAAGAGCCTTGGAGAAGTGGCTATTATGTTTCTGAGCTGTCACCAAGATGCAAATAAAAGAGTTGTCCTAAACACAATAATTGGGTTTTGAGACAAGATCAGGAGCAGCAACCAGCCAGAAGGGGTTTGAGGAGTGTTGATGCATGCAACACAATTTCTGCATCTAATCTAGGGGAAATGCTGGAATCTTTTTCAAAATTTAAATGCATGCAGACTGTAGGAAAGGGAATAAGGCTTCTTGGAGATTGCTGTTCTCTGTCACAGCCTTTCACAGCAGCCATTTCTGCCCTACCTCACAGTGTCTGCAGCCCTAGAACGTGAAAGTTCTGCTATTCCTCTTTCCTCAGCATATAAAGAGGATATCTAATATCATGTTTGATCATGTCAGCTGACAGCAGCACACTGTCTGTTCTAAAAATGTGGCCTTTTTTACACTGAGAACAAAGCATTGGTTATGTTTAACTGGAGAGTAATAATTATGTCATATTTTAAAGTACACCAAAATTAGAGTGCATTTTCAGAAACTTTCTTGGGACATCAGCAGGTGAGACTTCATACCCAGTATTAGCCCTTATCTTAGCTTCATATATTGTGTGAAACACTTAGGATCTACGCTAGAGATCCTAATGCAGCTTTAGGAATAATGGATGGGATTTTCCTTGCAGCTAGTAAGTGCTTACTCCAGCCATTGAAGGCAAAGCTCTGTTTCATCTGTGTTACAGTGGCTTGCCCAACCTTTGAAAATGTATCCGTATATAATTACTCTCTGTGTACAGCTTACAGTTTAAAACACAAACTGTGGACCGGATCCATCAGTGGTGACAGACTGGAATTGCTTTTAGCTAAGATCAGTTTGGCCTGACATGAGGAAGGAGCATCTTGCTGAAGTCCTGAGGAAGCTCCACAGAATGCTGCTGGTAATTCAACAGACATGAAGTTTGTCCTAGGTCATTTTAGGGTGAATGAAGAATGTTGTTGGTCTGTCTTATGCTTACGAGAAGCCATTTTTCAAAGGGGCTGTAAAACTGAGGCCTTCAGTACCTGCAATTTATTAAAGCTGTCTCAACACTGTCAACAGAAGTAAGGTTTTACTTTAATATAACATGTTTGTGGTTGGAACAGCTGCTTTCTGACAATCTGTGTTTTCTGTTTGGAAATATTTTACATATTTCTATTTCTTGAGCTAAATGTTTGTTGTAATAATGTTGATATGATAAGCTTATTATCCCATTAATTACTAGTACTTCATTGCAATCAATGCACTTCTCAGAACAGAAATTAATTTTTCTTTCTTTTTCTCTCCGCTACCCAAAATGACAAATAGCCAATAGTATAAGCACAGGACCAAAAGCTGCAGAAAAAAGTAAATAATCTTGACATAACTGAAGTTAGAGACTCTGGGATCAATTTAGTGTATGGTGTGCTTTTGTTTCTAATAATTATCCTGTCTGTTAAATTGAGGTTTGTTTCTCTTGCTGTGTCTGATTTGTATACACATTCCAGCAGTGGAATGCTTTTCTTGATAGGAGGGCTTGCTCTTTTAAAACACTCTAAAACCAAAATTCTGTGAGTTTTTAATGCATATTCTAATAGAATTGTGGCATGATTGCTCTGAAGTCAACAGAAATAAAGGGGGCTATGTATTCACTCTGGTATTACTTGGGTCATTCAAACATACAGTTTTGTATTTAGTGCAATAACATGTTTGGTCCCACAGTGAAAAGATGCAGTGGAACTCCTGTCTCTTAAAACTGGTTTTGGTATTTTGTTAGAGAATGTAATTTGAAATCATCTTTAGAAACCACTTCAGATGAGGGGCTCAATAGTTTTTTATGTTACCCAACAGACAGAAGAGCTCTACAACAATGAACTTTCTAAGACCACCAAGAAAGAAAGAATAGAGCGCTGAGAACATAATCTTGTAAAAAAGCACAACAAAGCAGTTATTAGTGAGCAAAACTCAGGAGTATAAATAATTGCTGTAGGACTAAGGCTCATTACTCAATTTCCTCTTCTAAAACTTTTAAAATAAGCATTATTTCCTAAAATCTCATTTTCATTTGATGTATGAAGTCTCCCTTTGCATTTAGCTTTAGATTATTTGATTGCTGTTTGAGCCTGTGCTCTGTGGGAATAATCCCAGCAAAGTATTATAACTATGCTCAGGTTTTGGACTACTGGTGCAGAGTGCCAGAGTCTGGTTTTGCAAGTGATTTTCCAAAGTTGTCATTTCTCAAGGGAA
Organism: Xenops minutus; assembly: GCA_035221455.1. Lineage (NCBI taxonomy): Eukaryota > Metazoa > Chordata > Aves > Passeriformes > Furnariidae > Xenops > Xenops minutus. The sequence continues at coordinate 61,320,135 of JAWWEE010000001.1, read as the reverse complement.
TTCTTAATCTGAAAACAAAATATTGCTTGCATTCCATTCTCATTAACTTCAAAGCTACCACCTGCCTTCTATTGAATTAGTAATGTAATTGCAGATAGATAATGTCTTTATGGAAGGAGGTGATGGAGGATGGCTTACGGCATTACTATGCTGCTGCAGTAATGAGGGGAATAGAGGTGTGCAGTGGGAAATACCGATTGTTACTGTTCAGACAGTGTGTCAGTATTCTATCTCTGTTAACAACTATGAGTCTGAGCTCCAGAAATAAAGAAACAGGTAATTGCAGCCTCTGAATGATAGTCTTTGGGGAGGTATTTCTTTCACTGAGATTCTCTGGTGATTTTTAACATACTGGCTCATATAAGAGCTTTTTCTCTCAGTGGAGGAAGAGCTGCATAGGGTCTGCAGACACTCTTTGGTCATTTCATGAAACTGGAATTATGCTTGCCACCTCTGCATTTGTTTTGGGACTATTGGGGATAAACCTGGCCAGAATTAGAACAGAGGGGAAATGTTTAACGGCAATATCGATCATATATGTCCCTTATACTTGCGAAAACTGCCTGCAAACAGAGCATTTAATGAGAGACATTCTTGACACAGATTCCTTGGAGTTATTTGTATTTCTTTGTCATGCTGGGAGGGGGAAGGGATTTCAGGTAAATATCCTCTGGAGGAAACCGTTTCTGCTCTCTCATCTGTGCTCCTGCTGTTGCCAGGTAGGTAGCCAGCCAACAAAGCAGAACATGAACAGGATGTGTTCAGGCATCTCAGTGGTGCACGTATGTTCCTTTGTGCTCCTGCTTCTGGACAGTCTGCACCCATGTAGCAGTGCCTCAAAGTGAAGTGGAAATGTAGGGCTTATCTTGGCTTCTTTTTGAGGCAACAAGCTGATAAAGTTCTTCCCTGACTACTACGGTGGATTTGCATTGATTCACTAATCCATCCAAGTCCTAGAGGAAATCTTTGCTGCTCGACAGGAAGTGTTTGAGAAATGCTGAAAAGTTTCCACAAGTCACTTAGTGTGAGACAAACAGTGCCCTGGGATATATTTCACTCTGATTAAAATTAATTAGTCTCTGAATTCTTTTGTTATTGGGGTCCCACTGTTAACCCTACTGTGAATTATTGAAGTGCCTTGATGACATGACACTTTAAAGATAGGATTTAATTACTTTAAGTTATGGTGGAGGCAGTTGTATTTTTGAAAGTTTCACTTTTTCTTTTCCTCTTGTTTTGTGTGTTTTAATTTATAATAAAACATGTAGCTGTATTCATTACTCTGCTAGTGTGAAAAATAGGAAGGTTGAAACAAGTTTTTTAATGGCATGCCAACTTATGATGCACTTATTAGGAATACTATTTAATTATGAAGATGGAAAGACAATCCTTCCAAAAAGCACACTTGCTAGTCTTGGCACTTCTCTGGTGTGCTGTATAATTGTTTTCTACTTTGCCACTATCACCCTCTAAGTAATGATATTGAAACTTGATTTTTCCCGTGGCTCAAGCAGCTTGATTTTCCTCATAGCAGAGGGAAGTAATTCTGTTACACAGCACTTGTTTTTGAAGACATTTAAAACTGTGTTGTGCAGAAGGTCTTGTTGGGCAGGTTAATTACCTCCTGCCTCCTATTTAAATTGAAATTGCCCATCCAGGACATTCTCCTCGCCCAGAATATAGTCTGCCCCAAGGGAAAATAGGTTTGAGGGGCCAGGGCGATGAGGCTGCAATCTCTCATGTATGTCTTTTTGTTCTGTAGGATAGGCTAATATATAACTATTCCTCACCAATGCTAGCTGTGTGAAATTATATGGTATAAGAGAGTCATTTGATGTGCAATCTGTCTGAGCTCATGGACTCCCATTGCTATGCCACCTGAATATCTTCTGGGATCTGGAAACTTAAAGTAGATTTATGTTTCAGATATTTTCCTTATGTCTGGCTGTTCCTACATTATATCCCTTATGCCTTACATTCTGATATGGTCAAGACCCTGATCTCGTGGTTGTGGAGCTTAAGGGCGTGAATACTTTTTTTTAAGTCTTCAAATATTCAAGTCAGCTTGTGGGAGGAAAATAAACTGAAACCCACCTTCTTTCTTAGCAAGCATGAATGTTGAATTTATCTCTGAGCTGCAGATTTGGCACTTGCTGATTTGAGGCTCTTATCTCTTGTAAAATACCATTATTGGTTTTAACTTATGCAGGCTTTGTATATTGAAAATGATAAAAGATTGTTAGCAAACAGCCCAGCTGAGAATACAATATGAACCAATATTTACAGTAATTAGCAGTAGTTCCAAAACCATCCATGGCCAATCATATCCACCTGAGAAGGTAATAGTTCTACTCCTATGTAGTTAGCTTTGGATGGCTTCCCAAATCCCAACTTTATCTTGGCATTTGTCCCATAGGCTGCCCAAAGGCCCTGTATAACACCACAGAAATTACATAATTGTTAGTCCAGAGCTGATATTGGAAGCCAGGAATTGCTTTGTGGATAGCTTTGGAAACTTTTTACGGTCTCTGAAGTAGAAAAGTTTAACAAAATTTTCTTGCACTTTCTTTATTCCAAAATTGTTCACTACAGAGGATATCAGTTATGGAAATTAAATACCAGAAAGCATAGTAGATGCCTATAGAAATGAAATATTATCTGCTACATTGGTGTAACGATTACTATGCAAGGACTTAATAAACATTACTTTAAATCCAGAAATAAAATAATCAATCCCTTTTGTGAAGATTTTTGGCATTTGTAAATGTATGCAGAAGCACTTTATATTCTGAAAGTATGTACTGTATCTCTCTTAACAAGAGTTAATTTACGGCATCTTTGTGATATCTTAAAACATTGCTATACATGTGCATCTCTGCTGTTTTATCCATGGAAAAAATTGAGAGCAATGTCATTCTGCTGTAATATCATCAACCTAAATATCCCAGATTAAGTCCATAAACAGGAAAAGTTTCAGTTCTTTGTCCCATTCCCTGTAGTAGATACATGCATACTTCATGCACAAACATCTAATCTCTCAAAAAGAGAACCCAGACCATTACTAACAAATTCCTTAAAGGCATTTGGAGCAATATATGTTTTATCAGAAAGCTGCTGAATTTCAGAAGAGTGGGATATATATATATATATATATATTAAATTGATGTCACTCTTGAATAAGTTGGTAAATTCTATTTTCTGTTTTCAGGGACTATCCTGAATTTTCAGTCTGTTCTTCAGTTAGGAAAAAGGGGTGAGTGTGACTGGAGATATAGGGACTGATCTTCATGTGTGCAAAACCCAGAAGTACTTCTTGAGGCACCTGATTTCAAGAAGGGAGAAGGTAACTAGACCTTGTTCATTGCTGGGAATAGAGGAACAGATCTTTTAAATAGAAAAGTGAAGCTGTTGCCTAGTATCATTACTTAGTTGAATTTATGTCAGTTCTTCAGTAATTACCTTGATAAAAGTAAACCAGTCTTGTTGGTTTTACATTATTTTACAAATGTTTCGGGTTAGGTATTAAAACCAGAGGTTCCTTGAGTTAGTTGTTTTGAAAATTTTGAGTATTGAAACACAAAATATATTTGTAAGGATATTTTTGCCTTTTCTACTAGATTCTCTTTTTATTCACTTGGATGGTAAGTTTGATTTCTGAGGCCTGTGACTAAAATGTCTTTATATTAGATCACTGAACTAAGTAAACTAAGTTAATAGTAAGTGCATAATTTGCCCTGATGTCTTTGTGCTACTTTTCCTTAGTAGAAGTACAGAAACATGTTTGGAACTAATTTGTCCATTTTAAGTCCTTCAGTGCTTTAATGATGGTGCTTTCTGTGGATTAACAAAATACACTGGATCTATAAGAAAAAGCTTTTTTTTTAATTTATTGAAGATGAATTAATATTATCTAATACTACATTGCCCCTTTCTGGCTTTGTATTGCGAAATATGGCAGAGCTCAAATAATTGCCTTCTCTTAAATGTAATGTTAATGTTTTCAGTCAATTATATTTGACATGACTTTATGTGAAAGAGGGAGCAAGCTTGATTGCTAGTAGAAAGAATGCAAATTTTGTTCTGTTTTTGGGCATTTGAATGTCTCCGGTAATCTCCATTTCTAGAAAGTGACATGATACAAAAAAACCCCACTAATTGTGTATACAACAAGATTTCAACCAAATTGTTTCATGAATTAATGCATGTAACTTACTGGAGAATAAACCTAATCATGGCATTAATTTTAATGCCTTCAAAAAATTCCCCCATTGCACTTCTATAAGCTTTCTGAAAAATTTTTTTAATAGCATCTGGTATAGTATTTCAGAAAAGCTCTGGAAAATAACTCCTGCTCCATCTCCTGCCTGAAGAGAATACCTTTTCACATATTCATGGAAGTTTTTGTTAATAAGAAGAAATAGCCTTCTTGGATTTTGTAGCTTCTGTTAGTATCTTACTAATGTGGGACCCCTGTGATCCCACATCCTTCCCTTGTTTGTTAGTCTCTTGTTCTGCCTTAAAGTTTTGTCCTAATTGGGTTTCTTCCTTCTTCTGACATTTCCCCCAGTTAAATTACCTACAGGTATGTCATGAGGGGAATATAAATACACTGACAGGCTGCCTGTTATTTGATAAATGGGCACTTTGGAACACATGTCTCCAGTAGTACATTATTCTACTCAAATCATTGAGATGAAAGGTGGCTTGGGCATGAGGTTATCCAAATATCCTAAAGCTACAGGACACCTTTTATGCTCCCACAGGAGCCAAATGAAGTAGCTAAATTCAGTACTCATCCACCTGTAACCTGCAATGCATTTTTTTATGTGTGTGTGTAGTGTCCATATTCAGGCACTTGCATAAAGATTCATTTGTATTTGTGCTTGTACTTGGTTAGGAACTGTTTGAATCATACACCTGTCTTTAAAATGTGGTATTGCCTGACCTTACAATTATCTATTTTTCTATGTTTTCACAATACTTCGTAGAAAAAAATTCTATGATAAAGTGAAATGAGGACTATAAACTGTATTAAAATATATAGACATTTTTTGTACATTTCTTTATGAACGTTAATATCAAATAAGCCAGTCTTTTTATTTTCTTAAATATTAGCATCAGGAGACTTAAAGGTGTAAGATAAAAAAACCCAACAAGTCAAAATACAGAAACACTCCAAACTGACATTGTGTCTGCACATGTCCTATTTCTCAGAGATGTATTTAAAGTCAGAAAAGTTAAAACAGGGCTGGGCTTAGCTTTCTGCATATTTTCCAATTTATTCTTGCCATCCTGGCATATAAAATTCATTATTTTATGAATTATGTTTTACTTGCCTTACCTTGGTCCCATTTTTAATCACTTAAGCAATGTCTGACTACCTTCTATGAATGTTAAGACTCTTGATTTGGTGGAAGTAATGAGTATAAGCTGGCACTTTTGGAGTCACGAGCTTTATCAAGGCAACTTAGTTTTGTTTTGCTGAGATACTAATGGAGCTTTCTCTTGCTTAAAATAGTATTACTGCCTAAAGGATACTTGTATAAACACAATATAAATGCAGGAAGGAAAGATTCATGTAATTTCTTTGTACATGTTTACAGTTAATTTTACTTAGTGTTTAAAGAGTTTTTGTCCACAAGTATAGTTTTATCAATTACACAAACATGTTTCGTGGTAAAATTTGAGCTGTTCTATATTGCTGGTGACCATGAAGCCTCTTTTCCGATTTGTAGTGACACATGATTAACAGAATACAGGTTTTATGTGAGTCCTTGTGAAGTTATACGTTTAGTAGTGCAAGTATGTGAGCATGAAGATGTAAGATATTATGACTGGGGGCATAAGCTGTTGACAGCTTCTATTATCAGCTATTTATTCCTTGATGTTACGAATTATTCTACAGCTAGACAGCTTGGGCTATGGCTCAAAAGCAGCTCTTCACTTGAAATTAGGTAATATGACAAAGTAAGATGAAATGTGTATTAACTAACTAAGGTTCCTGACTGTTCTTCAAAGAAATAAGTTTCTTACATGTGTCTGTAAACAGATTTTTCCCTCTGGCTTTCCTCCTTATCCATTCTGCAGCTTCTGGTACTGAAGTACCAAGCCAAACACATTTGGTTCCCTGTAGTAAAAGTTGCTTAAACTGAATGCATAGGAAATTGGAATTTAATAGTTGTTAGTCTTTAACAAAAAAGGTTTTTTTCTGTCTTATCTGCATTTCAGTTGTTGGTAGCCATGGAAGAATTGCTCCAAAAAGCCCTTGAGCTTTTGTAGTAAAACCTGTGTGCATTCTATTAAGATACATGCACACAAAATACTTTTACACTTGTTTAGGAAATAATCCCTTAAACTATTAAACCCAGAGAACTGTTCATGCTCTTTTCTTTACCCAGAGGTCCTACAAGGAAGATTTACTATTTTGGAATTAAGAGGTCTCTAAGCTACTCCTAGTTGGGCCAAAATACTAAATATGCAACATAAACAGAATAAAAAACATGCAGTATGTTCAGAGGGGAAGAACTTCCAACAAGTTGCAACTTTTTTTTATAATTCTATGAAGCGGAAAGCCACAGATGAAACTTCAGTTAGGTTGTTGCCTGTGGTGTAAATGTTGGTTATTCGAAGACGTAATTTGTGATTACAGATAATGGTCTATGCCAAAACAGGCCTTGCAATGGAAAATAGAAGAAAAGATTGCAGATGGGAGGATGCAAAACTCTGAAGTATGGATTGAGTCAGTTCTTGGCTTACTCTTCTGCTTCACACTTTCTCTGCAGTGCAGAAATAATCCACTGCTGTTTGACATTACAACTAGAATTACATCCCTGGAAACTTATGGGGACAGCTGATAAGTATTGCATTTCTTCTATTTCTTCCTGTTACTAAAAAAAGGAACAAACAAACCCTTCCTACCCACTTTTCATAGTGAAAGTTTGCTTTGAATGAATTTCTTAAGCAAAGTTCCTTTCAGGTGGTGTGCATGTGATCATTATGAGTCTTCTCCAAAACTAGAAATGAACTTGTTTTCTTTGCTTTCCTAGGCCAGTGGTACTTGGTGCAGGACAGGCTGCCTGGGGCAGGCAGAGTCACAGTTGCCAAGCAGATGTACCTGAAGCAGATTGTGGCTTGTTTCCTTACAGCTAGTTGCCAACCCAACTAATTAACTCACCCTGCATAATTTGAAGTAAGATCCTTAGCATCTTTTTAATAGAGGTCCGTGTCAGCCTAATAGGGTTTGTGATGTTATTTTACTCAAGAAATCCATGCAGATCAGGCGCAAAAAACCTCCCTCCCACCCAGATTCCTCTTTCACTGTAGTAATACCAAGCAAAGAGGAAGACTGGGTTATAATTAAATAAATAATTTTTTTTTTTTTATTTTTCACTTTGAACACAATGTCACAGGTTTAATGAATTGAGTCCTTACACTTTAAATCCATTTCGGAACATCAAATTCCTGTGAGGACAAAAGGTCTCTGTGCGTTATTATGATGTGGAACAGATGACCTTCTAATTTTTATTGTTTATAGCATAAGTTAGGATTGGTCTGTATATCTGCTACTGAGAGACATAAATAATAGTGTTGCCATTTACCTCGTATTCAGTTATCTCTTGAGAGAAGGAGACAGGAGGAGAAAATAAAGAACATTCACAAGCACATACAATTGAATCTGAGTCTGGTTTAAACACTTATCAGTGGAATAAAAATTGCAGATTAAAACCTCAGGTAAAATGTACTGTACTGACTTGGTAGAAAAGTGTGTTTATAATTTCTCCTCACTGGGATCTTTCCTCCCTTCCTTCTGTGATATGATGATGGAGAGGCTGAATGGAGACACAGCAGGAGTCTGGCAGCATGGCAGGTAAATTGGGGCTGCCTTTATTTCTGGAGCATGTCGTGGCATTCAGATGTCTCCACAATGCATAATCTGCAGGCTTGATGTCTGTCTATACATAATTAGGATAAAAGAGGGAAGAAAATAGTTTACAGGACATCTGTTAATCCATGACACGTTCTGTTTGAAGGTCAAGATAATTTGCAGTGCAGTTGGATTATAGATGTAGCATCTCTTATGAGCAAGGGTCTCTGTTCTATGCCAGGTGCTCACACAGACTCTTCTGTGGCAGCAGCAGGAGAAAAAGCAGCTTGAGCAATTGGAAGTGTTAGAGAAGCAGCACAAGGCACCAGGCGGTATACTGCTGCTGGTCAGACTTCCAGGATCCCTAAAAGATCACTCCCCAAAACCTTGCTTGAAGGCCATGTTTTATTGCATTTTCTTCTTTTTTCCCCAGAGTAGGATCCCCAGCTCTGCCATTGAATTCCTGACAGAATTCTGCCTCCGCAAGTCTATATGACTTTTCCTGGGCCTGATATAGTCCCCTATGCTCCAGCAGAAAAAAACCCTCCTTGAAGTGGCTGGATTCCTGTGTCAGCTTCTGCAGTGCCTACAGCCAGGAGGGTGCAGGAGGAAGTTAGTCCAGGGAAGGTTGTGGTGTTGTCTCCACCTTATGTGATGTCAGTTGCTCCCATACCAGGTTTATTCATTATTGCCAGAAGTAAATTTCTTCCCTGCTACAGGAACAAACACTAAAATACCTGGACCTCAGAAAACATCCAGCCATATGAGTGCTAACACAGGAATGGCTGAGTTACGCCTCCGATAACAAAGGTCTCACTTGCCATAGCTTGGTGTTTGACATCAGCCCAAGAGGGTTTTCCTGAATTATTGACACCACTTTTTTGGGGGACAGAACAACAGAAAGTGACTCTTTTGTCTAGTCCTGCATTCCAGCCTGCAGCTTGAGGTTTTTATATTCTTTGTTCAGGTCTGAAGCAAGCTACTGAGGGATTTTAGGCCAGATCCCTCCTGCCCCACAAATACCTGTGTATGGAGTCACTGGCTGCTCTTTAATTAGTCTCATAGGTGCTTGGTATGAAAACACATAAATTCCATGAAATAGGGTGGTTGGTTTGTTTGTGTTGGTTGGGTTGGGTTTTTTCCCTCCTTTGTTCAAAAAAGGAACATCACCTCACCCTCCAAAGAATTATCAAACCCTTTGACTAGTTTTCAGAACAGGGTCTGATAAGTTTTCATCTATTTGTATTATTCAGTCTCCTAACTCAAATCTGACTGTTTGCTCCAGTCAGTTACTAATGTCAGTCACAATACTGAGCGCTGATGTTTTATGCAATTTAGTTGGACTTGGGTGATTTTGGCAGGTAAGAATTTGCTCGTGGGAGCTTGATATAAGACGAAAGTGACAGACTTCAATTTTGTTGAGTGTAGACATTTAAAAGCAACCCTTAGCTGAAGCAGGACTGCGTGTCTGGGAGCACTGGAGCTCTTGATGTCACGGTGCAAGGAGAATGAGGAGCTCCAGTGGGATGGGGATGCCCAGAGCTGTGTTTGTTCTATGGATCCTGAGCCCCCATAGGCACACACACACATGATGGGAAAACACTAAAGGCCCTTTCACCTGGGAATTAAATGCTATTGCTGACTTAGCTGGAGGTTTGGGAGTGAACACTTCTATAAATGTAGCTTCTGTGACTTTACAGCCTGTCATGCTGTGACAAGGCACTATGCAGCAGTATTGTCTTGGAATTTGAACTATTGGAACTTACTTTATCATTAAAGGTCTGAGATCAATGTATAAATAATGTATACAATTGTATGGGTTGTATAAATATATACATTTATGTATACACAGTGTAAGTTTATAAATAACCTATGCCATTAGACTGCTTATGTCAGCCTGTTACTTTACACAAGAAAAACCCCCACATAATCTGGTATTTGAAACCAAGATTTAAATGTTTCACCCTATGAGCTCTGTGTTGCTCCTTGCATAGCTGAGACAGACACTGCGGTCCTTGCAAACAGAAATACCTTCTCAGAGAGATGCAGTGCTGTTTTCCTTAGGGAAATTTGGCCTGATAGTTACTGTTTAAACAGCAGAGTTTTATACTGTCTGTGGATGATGAGGCTGAGCACCTGGAAAGGTACAATAACAACCCTGTATCTGTTCCTCCTTGAATGTGGTTTAGATTGTATTCCCCCCTCAAGCAGTGCATGACCAGCTCTGGGGTCTTGCTGCGTTGGGGTCATTCACCAGCAGGCCTAGGGATTCTCCTTCAGGATTGCAAATAACATCAATGTATTCCACTTGATTTTGTGTCTCTTGACCTCCAGAGATGGCAGAGTTAAACCACAGAAACTTTTCTCTGTTTTTTGCAATAGGGAAAGGGGCAGAGTGAAGTGGCAGATATTGTAGTTTAAAATGAAAAGAGGGAAGTAGGAAATTATTGGATGTACTTGAATCCAATTATTAGCTCGACACCTGAAGTAGAAATTCAAGAGCTAGGGAAAATAAAAACCTAAGGGACAGATAATAGATCTGAGGGAAAAGTTTGTTTTTTCCAGAGAAAAAGTTAGAAACTTTTTAATATTCTGAAACTTTGAAGACAGGATATCCTCACTCTACCCACAGAGGCATGAATGAAGAGCAGAACATATTGCACTTTGAAATGTCTCAGAATTGCTGGTTTAATGGTATTAATATTATTTTTAAAGCAATTTCTATGTAGACCTCTTAGAGATGAATTGCAGCAAACCTACTCCTTAATTGATTCAGTTAAAAATAACAAATATTTCTTAACTGTGTCACCATCTCGGTCACTTGATTAGCCTGATGTTTCAATCAGGTCTGTTCTTTAAACAGCATCAGTGACAGTGGGCTGACACTGACAAGTGACATTTTATTCATTTTTTGCCCTATAATTTGTCAGCATTTATTCAGTTCATTCTGCCTATATCTCATGACAATAACGACTTTGAATTTTAATTTAGGGTCACCTTGAGGCTTTAATGAAGGCAAGGCATTGTACGTTAGACTTTGGATGCCCTCAAACTCACACAAAAAACTAAAATTTCATCAAAAAAGATTTGTATAAGAAGGTGATGAAAACATATGAAGACAATAGTTGCCTTTGCTAGATGCAAAACGGACTGGTTGGCATCAGATATGCTACATCCTCTAGAGGGAAGACATTAAAATAAAGGAAGGAGGAGTGACAAGGAGGAGTACCTCAAACCTAACAGTAAAATAGAGAAAGCTCTGTACACTTCATGTACACTGAGTGGAGAAAACTCCAATCTCTTGCCATAAACTGCTAACCTAGTCTTTATTGTGATTATATCCTAAATTTGAATATTCTATATTTTAGCAAGATTTCCAATATTCTAAAATGTGCTGATAAATTCTTTGTTTTTAAAAAAATGGTTTGGACATCAGGTGTTTCCCTCAAGAGACTTAGTCCCTCTTTTATGCATTGTTTCATTAAAAACCCCAAAACAACAAACCAGACAATAAAACCCCAACAAAACAAACTCAAAAAAACCCCAAACACCCCCCCCCCCAACCCAAACAAAAAATAAACACCAAAAACCCCTACAGGGGTTTAAAGGTTTAAAAGGTTTGAGGCTCCACACAGACACCTTGCAGTGCCTTTGGCTGAGGCTTCTGGAGCCATGTAGGTACCTAGATCCATGATTCAGAAATTGAAAACCTCTAGATATCTCTACCTCTAGAGAAAATCTTATGCTTCAGTATGTAAGTATGGCCTTGGCAGGAACTTGACTTAATAAAACCGAAACTTTTTATGTCAGGTTTGGTCTTTGTTCCAAAGTGCTCATAACTGAATGCAGTGAGTAGAGATGAGAGTCAGGATAATGCGTAGAGGAGGAAATTACTAACAAATGCCTCATGCTCTCTCATCCAGGGAGGTAAACTATTTAAGGATAAGGTACTTATCAAAATGGATCTGAATTTAGTAGTCAGTTATGAGCAATTAATAACCTTAAGAAGGTAAATTCTAAATTTAAAAAAGAAAAATCAAGGTGAATTATTGGATCTCTCTCTGGAAAGTTACAGTGCTGGATAAGCTACAAAGGTCTGGGTAGCTAATTATTTTGTGAGCAATATTTTAGATGAAATCTTAGGATTTTAGCTTTTTCCATTAAGGGAATGTTCCATTGCTTCAGCTTTTACAGTGATTTAGTGTGGTGTAGAGGTTATTGTATTCTGAAATACTCCTCAGCCACAACTTCTACATGACTGGTATTACTGAGAATTCAACACACCACTGCATTTTCAAGCTAAAAAATACCCATCACAAACTATGTATTTCTTGGAGTCAGGCAGACTATATATCTGAGAGCAAATTTCCTTGCTGGGGCTGATCCTAGAAACAAAACAATGTCTTTGCTTTGCTTGTCTTTTTTTTCTTTTTCTAAGTTGTTTTGGGTTTTGTTTGTTTGTTTTTTCCCCAAGATTAGTTCTGCTCTGTCAGACTAAAATTGTTAAAGAAAGTTGCAGGGGGAATCAAAGATGTAGAGGTAATATTCTTTCTTATTAACAGATTTATGCTTAGAATATAAGGAAGGTAATAAAATGAGATTCTAATGTGTGCTACTTTCCTTGGTAGAATAAGGTGACTTTATTGCAGTATATAGAGAGAATTTCCTGCATATATTTTATGCCATATTTGGGGTGTCTTTCCATTATTAAACTAAATAATTCACCTGTCATACTGACCACATTTCTAGGATCATAAGTTCCTCAAATCTTCTATCAAAACCCTTAATAGTTGTAGTGACTTTATTCATGTTTCTCAAAAGTCTGTTGTGTCAAAACTGTCTAACTTTATGACCTTCGTTCCTCACTTAGTAGGTGAAAACTTGTATTTGTTTGCTTCAGGAAGAAATCATCCCAAACCATGAAGTTTTAACCAGATTTGCTTTCCAAGAACCCAGTTCCTTTCTGCGAAGTCAGTATCAGAATTATCTTAGTGATAAAGCTAACACTTCAAATAGATAGTTAAAAACACATATGCATTCAAATCTTTATCTTAAGCTTATAAAGAATTCCAAAATTCTTATTTTTTTTTTTTTTTTTTAAATCTATGTCTAGCAAGTAGTTACAGATTTATTTTTGGCATCAATTTAACTCTTTGAATTTGTCCTACCACTTTAGCAGTTTGATTAAACTATCCATGTAGATAGTTGCCTTATGGGTTTAAACTGAAAGAGGGGAAATTTAGGTTAGATATATACAGAAGAAATTCTTTATTTTAAGGGTGGTGAGTCACTGGAATGGGTTTCCCAGAGAAATTGTGAATGCCCAGTCCCTGGAAATGTTCAAGGCTGGGTTGGATGCAGCATTGAGCAGCCTGGTCTAGTGTAAGGTGTCCCTACCCATAGTGGGGGTGTTGGAACAAGATGATCTTTAATGGCTCTTCCAACCCAAGCTATCCTATGATTCTATGATAAAATGGCCAAGACTTTTTTGACAACATTCAGATTTGGTGTCTTTAGTTAGCGGACTGCTACTGTGAAGGGACTCCTGGGGTATATGCAACACAACCTATGAATACACAAGAAGTACTTACATGAATAATTCCTGTTTGATGTTAGTGAAGCACAGTTTCAGGCCATGGCTCAGCTGGCAGACTGTTTTCCTGGACATTGCCCATGACTTTTGACAGTTCTGCAGCTATTTAAGGAAAATGGAATGAAGATGTATGGAAGAAAAGAAATAAATTATTTCCTTTACATGAGGTCTGATCCAATTTTTCATGAAAATATTAGTGTGAGCTTTCTGGAAGGTTCAGCAAAAAGTGAAGTCAAGGATAACCCATGAGACTAGACTATGAAGACCTAAGAATCCTTTAAGGGTAGCCTTGGATATAGTGGAAAAATGGACCAATGTAACAGAAGTGAATACTTCGGAACTGGCTGTTGTCTTCTCATGAAACGTTGCAGAGAGATAACATAAGGAAAAAAACCCCCCACAAGTAGGCCAAATTATGCCTTGGTATATATAGGTGCAGGTCCATTAGCTTTCCTTGCTTTGTACCATTCTAAAGTTTGACCTTTGAAACTATGATTTATCTAAAAAGGAAACAATCCAAAACCTGAAGTTCTCTGTATCTGCAATTCAAATTATCTTAGCTACTCTTAAAGATTGCTTTGGTGGTGAAATAAACCACTAAAATTATGTTGTGTATTACAATTTTCTCCTGCTTTAAGTGGCTGTCTTTTTTGATGAATTATCTAGATTAGAAGAGTTATTCCCCTATTTTTCCCAAGTAGTTGCAGTAATGCATGCAAATCTATCCAAGACTTGCGACTGAGAGTGAAGTCTGCTGTTTGAGCAGCTGCTTCTTCTGCCTTGTTATGGATTGTTTTTTTTCTAGAAGAGAGGATGATTATAGTCCATATAGTTTGTTTTCTATGTGGTTCAACCACATGTCAGACCCTCACGCAGGCAACATCCGTGCATAGTGCAGTGCATGTTTGCACGAAGGTCTAACTTGTTGCCAGTAAAGCATGAGACTGAACAGTAGTGTTTGTCCCTTAATTTCACACTAGCAGTTTTTGAAGCTTTCACCTCTGGAGCAAGTGCAGCCAGGCTGGGTTCTGCCTGGGTTTCACTCATGCTGTTTGAAGGTTTTCCCCTTTGGACCTCTAAATATTTAATTATTTGAACACATGAAGCAAGGGAGACTGGCTGGCTGACTTTGTAGAAAGGACATTCTGCAAGGTAATGAGAGATTCTCTTCCCCATCTTTGCTCTCAGCTGGGCGTAGATCTAAACCCTGAATAGCTGTGCTCTGGGGGGAGCTCTAGCTCTCTAAGACATCTTAACCAGGTTCTTCAGCTTTCTTTTACTCTGTGAAAACAAACCTCCATTTAAATTGCTACCCTTCTAGAGTCAGAAACAGTTCTACCTTCTTTTGTTTCCTGTTCCTCAACTCCCCAGGGGAAAAGAAAAAAAAAAAAAAAGGAAAAAGAAATGGAAGAAAATATTGCAAAAAGCTCTGGCAGTTACATTTTTTAATTCCTGAAACAGGTACAAGATGAAGGGAAGTTGTAGTATCAGAAAAATACCATGATTAGATAGCTGGGAGTAAAAACTGAGCTTTATTTTTCAGCTTTGTGCTCAGAATATTTCCATGTTCATTTCCATTTCATTGCAGTTCTTGGAGCATATGAGTTTTGTGCTGAAATATATTTTTCTTTCAATTTTTTATGTCATACTTTCTCATAAATTCCTCAGTGGACAGAAGGATTTGGATGCATAGAGGAATATTCTGTCTTCATTAAATTCGGTGCATAATTTCTATGACCTCTTCTGTATGTTTTTCCTTGTAACTTAAATGTAACATTTTATGAGTGAATCATAAACCCTCAATTTACTGGAGTGTAAAATTCTCATTCTTTCCTAGGTCATCTCTCAGCTCCAATATCATGGAAACAAAGGAAAATGCTCTTTTATCAGCTTTGAATGGTACTAGTGCAGCATGCATTTACCCCTGTAAAACTTCCACTGAAGAAAATTGATTTCTGGTAGGTCAAGTTGCTCTGGAATAGTTTACAAGTCCAAGGAATAAACAGGAACAAATGTAGGGTGCTGTGATATGCTTCTCTGTGCTTAGCATAAAGCTGAGTAGAGTTAGAAATAAACAAAATTGTTGATCTGAAAGGAAAAAAAGTCAAATTCAGTTCTGGTTTACTACATGCTTGCCCTACTGTAAGTGAGGGGAGTATTTGTTTGAATGTCAGCTGGGGTTTGTGCAGCCTTTTCAAAGGTCTGCAGGGTGAACATTACCACCTAGTGGTTGACAATAGTGCAGAGGAGGTAAGAACTGCACAAAGTTACTGCGTGTAGGCCAGGTATTTGCTTTTAAAGGTCTGCCCACAGTGTGTGGAAGTTTAAATACCTGAAAGCAGTCAGCTTAGTGCCTATGTATTGCATCGTACTTGCTAAACATCTTGAGGATGAAAACGCAGAACAAAGGAAATGTAGATTTGCAGTTGTGACCAGAAATCCATTTGCCTCAGAGTTACTGCAGCAGCAGAATTGCTACTGTCCAGCAGATGTGCAGTGCTGCTCAGCAGGCTCTGCAGTAAAGGGGAAACAGCCTGAAGCAGTTTTCTACCTGATGAGAACAGACAGCACCTCAGCTGAGGGGCTGCCTGAGCTTAACTCGGCTTGTAGAAATATTGGAACAGAATTTCTTTCATTTGTCCTTTGCCAAAATGTTGGTTAAAGACAGCAATTAGTTTTTAGCTTATTCAGATTTTAAAGAATGTTTTTCTGTAATCTAAAAAAACCTCCAGGTCTCTAAGAAGTTTCATTTCTCTTATGCTGATAATCCCATTCTGTTACTTGTTGCTATGATGTGTCATGTATTGGCTCATCCAAAAGGCATGAAATTCGGTGAGCTCTGAGTATCTGAAATACTCATGTGTTTGTGGTTTGACTAAGGCTCGTTTGAGTAGGCAGCAGTGCAGAGAGTAGATTGGTTTTGGTTTTTTGGTCTTGGAAGACAAGCATTGCCTATTATATCTTTGCTCCCTGCTGCTGCCACCGGATTTTGCCTACATCCCCGGAGAGTCTGAAGTCACTGGGACTTCAGTAAATAAGCTAGTAAAGACAGTAAGTACAGATAATTCTGTCAAGGGGACCAAGCCAGAAGCTGAAGTGGGAAAGCTTTTTTGTCACAAGTGTGATAAATGGGTCGGAAACTGGGACAAAAATATCTCTATCGACTTTTATGTCTCACTGTTTATGCCTAAACCAGGAAGAGTAATGCTGAGATTGCAATGGAATCAAGACAGGGAAATGAGGCAAAATCTTCATTATGAATACTGAAAACAATTCTACTTATGAATTTATGTATTTCCATGCTTGGTATTGTATTCTACAGAATATATTGTTGTCAGCTTGTGGGTTTTCTCTTCTCATGGACCAATTTTAAATCTCTTGCATACTCCAAATGCTCCAAACTGCAAGTGAGACTTTTCTAATCTACAGTAAAATATAACTATTTCCTCTTGAGAAGATCATAGATCTACCCAAACATCTTCAAGTATATGAACAAGTAAAAATATCTGGAGTTTTGACAATGACATTCAAAGTGATTGTATTTCTATGGTAAAGTGAAACTTTATGTGACTACAAACACCCAAGGGAGTTGATAAGTATAAAAAAGGGGAGGAGGGAGTAGCTTTTAAGCAATCATGAAGTTGCTTTATCAGAAGAGCTGATACCCCATTGTCTTGTTAGTTCTGAGAGATTTAACTTTCTTAGCTCAAATGTGCTTTGTGGTGAAAAGGGCTGTGCAAATAAAATTCAACAGCTTGCAAATGGGCTTTGTAGCATCTGATTACAAGTTGTTTTTCAGGTGTTAATAGTTGTTGAAGATTTCAATTGTAAAGAAAGATTGACTACAAACTCAAGATCACTGTCTGTTCTGTATGAAACAGGGGAGATGAAGCTATTGCATCCTGTGAGCAGTATCTAAGTGGTGGAGAATAAAATGGGACAAAATCAGGAATTATTTTATTTTTTTAAAGCTAAAATATGTAGTGTTCAAATACTAATTTTCTTCATCTGTTCCACACACCCTTATGTTGTCCACTTCTCTCACCCTCAAACAGAGGAGACCTGGAAGAGCAGATTGGAAGGTCAAGATACTTCTCCTTTTACATTCAAGTGAGACTGTTTAAAATCAAAAGCCTGGCAGCATGCTGCTGCAAGCTAGTAGTCTTTAGAAAACTTGGGTTGTTTTTGAAAACAGTCATCTGTAGAGCGAAATACCACAAAAAATAATTATATGGTAGTATATTGATTATTTCACAAAATGTGTTCAGGGAGTCCAGAAGCTAATTTTCTATCTATGTAAAAGAGAAGGCTGAGAAAAACTGTTCAAAGAGCAAATGATTTTAGTCTAAGATTAAATGAAACTCTGAAGAACCCACCATTCACTCAGACGTTGACAATATAGTTTTGACTGGTCATTTAATGTAATCCTTTCCTCAAAAAGTAACTGCCAAGGCTTTATTATTTTAACATTTCTCAGTGGCCAAGGAAAGTAGTTCCCGTAACTGCTGAAGAGACAGGTAGAAGCCTGTGGATAACCCTCATTAGTGAAGGAAAGGCTTCTTGAATGTATGAGTCAATAAACTGTTAATCAAAGAGGTCATTTGTTCTTCCTGATGGCAAATTCTTTATATAAATGGCCAGTGCAAACAGCAGCAGTGTCTGCAGAAAAATCCAATGTTTAAAGAGTTTAAGGTGATGTATGGTCCAGTAGTACAAGGCTACTCGTATTGAAATTGGCAATGTGTATTGGCAATTGTAAGTAATTTCTTATTATTAGCTGAATAATTAAATATCTGTGATAGAAAATCATCTTTCTTCAGCTAAGGGAAGAGTGACTAGGAAGGTGACTTTTTAAACATAAGAATACAATGAAACTGTGTCTGATACAGGTGTTCCCTAGAAGGTACTCAATTTAAGCTTTGTCTACTCCTACAGGACTTGGGCACATCCTAAATCTTAAGTGGCTGAACTGAATTTGTGCTAGTGAGAGACTATTCATAATGTCATCATTATGGCTTCATCTGTAATAATTATGATAGTCCATTCCTTTTCACTGTGAGGTCTCTGTAGGGTATAGGGATTAGTGGTTCCCAGTCATCTTATTATATAATGATTCAGGTTGGAAGAGCATCTGATATTGAAACCTATAGTGTCTAGTTTCACAACGTTTAGGAATTAGCAATAACCTTATTAATTGGAATGAATATAGAATATGCTCAGTTGGAAGGAATCCACAAGGATCATCAAGTCCAACTCTTAGCCCTGCTTAGGATACCCCAAGAATCACACCATGTGCCTGAGAGCATTGTCCAGACAGTTCCTGACCTCTGTCAGGCTTGTTGCTGTGACCACTGCCCTGAGCAGCCTGTTCAGTGCCCAACCATCCTCTGGGCGAAGAACCTTTTTCTAATATCCAACCTAAACTTCCCCTGACTCAGCTTCAGGCCATTCCCTTGGTTCCTATCACTGGTCACCACAGAGCAGAGACCAGTGCCTGCCCCTCCTCTTCCCCTCCCAAGGAAGCTGTACCTGCAATTAGGTGTCCTTTCAGTCTCCCCTTCTCCAGATGAACACACCAAGTGCCCTCAGCTGCTTCTCACACACTTCCCCTCCAGACCCTTCACCATCCTTGTTGCAGTCCTTTGGACACCCTCTAATGGCCCAGTAACTTGTATTGTAGTGCCCAAAACTGCCCCCAGTATTGTAAGTGAGGCCACCCCATTGCAGAGCAGAGCAGGACAATCCTCTCCTTTGCCTGCCTGGCTGGTGATGCTGTGCCTGATGCCCCCCCCATGACAGTGTTGGCCCTCCTGGCTCCAGGGCACTGCTGATTCGTGTTCAACTGGCTATCGACCAGGACCCCCAGGTCCATTTCCTGGCACTGCTTTCCCACATCTCATTCCCCAGTTTATCCATATATTCGGGGTTCCCCATCCCAGGTGCAGAATCTGACACTTTTCCCTTTTTGAACTTCCTGAGGTTGGTGTTTTCCCAGTCCTCTAATTTGCTCAGGTCTCTCTGCAGGGCCTCCCTGCCTTCAAGGGAGTCAACGGCGCCAACAGCTCCTCCCAGTTTTGTGTCAATCTGCAAACTTGCACAGTGTCCCTTCCAGTCCTGCGCACACACACACACAAATTATAAAAATTAATAATAAAAGAAAGGTGTATTGGCAGAAAATGTTTATTAGGTTGTTGCCTTCCATCTGTAATACTTTTATGGTCTTGTACCTAAAAGAGATTACTTGAATGAATAGTTAAATATTTGTTTTTTCCCAAAATTCTTGCAGACCAGTGCTAGTAAGTGCTCTTACTCTATGAACAGACAGTAACTCTATGAACAGACAGTACCTTTATTGCAACAATTGATTCATGTGATTATGCTGTTCATCATGAAACTTTGGTGGCTTTAGTAATCTAGAAGTTAGTTGTTACCAACTGTTAGAGAGGGAAGAGATGTGATTTATTGTATCTGCTCAACATGAAAGAACCTAAGCTTTGTACCCATGTTTTCTTGAAGTCAAATCAGATTTCATCTAGGCAAATACACACATGATAGCATTCATGAACACACACTCCTCACTGAAAAGTAGTATGATGTAGGCATGGAAATAGGAAGTATATAAGTACTGTAGAGTTAAAAAAATCAGTAAGCTAAACTTTGTTTTTATTACTTACCTGAAAGTCCTTTTCTGAACTGAAATGTGCAATGCAAGACATTTCTTCTTTTGCAAAATTAAAGTCAGTTTTGCAAATGAAGAGTAAAGCATGACAGATCATTATTTTGGAATGCAAAATTATACTTATGGTACCATTTGGTTGAAATTCTTTGCAAAAATGTTTATGCTTTTTGGGAGCCTTTTATAATTTGTAGCTGAAGGCTGCTGTATTTTATAATGGGACTCTGATGAAATGCTTTAAACAAACTAATCTGATGGTTGCTCTGGTATTCATTGGTGCAACAGAAGTACTCTTCTTTTAAGTAATATGACTAAAAACTGAGGCAGGTGCATGTCTTGCCTATATGCCTTATAGCTGATTAACATCCTCTGTTCTTGGTTAAGTAACTCCATGAATTCCATGAGGTAGTATCTGCTGGAGAGGGAAGCAAGCAGGATCTAGCTCTTATTGATCTGTGGATCTGTACCTTGGACTTCTGCCAATGGTCTTTAATTGAAAGGAAGACTGAGATAAAATTATAGCCTTTTGAATGCCAATGTCTGCTTGCAGCTTTGTTAACCCACTTGTTTTGAATCTCAATGAAGAGTTCTTGCATAACGCACTATTATAAAATAAATGATGCACAAGATGTATTTTGTGAAACTAAATAAGGGCTAACAAATTGGATTATATTACTGGTCATATATGGCTCAGCTATCTGAAGTACCAAAAAGAAAAAGTAATTTGTTTAAGAAGGTGTGCTGATAGCCTTGCCAGGAACAGCATGAATGGAGAGATTGCAGATAAAACAGAAAAACTTATCTGCATAGTCTACGTTCTTGAATACTTCTGTTTTCAGAAGGGCTAAAATGGAACATGATAATTGAATATTAAGCCAAATCCTGTCCGTCTTTTTGTTTTGTTTTTGAAGATCTATCTTGAACAATTGGCAGCTTTGGTACCAAGAAACTTGTCATGAGACAGATCTTTTATGGTATATTACCCAAATATCAGCTCAATACTAGTCTCTTGAAGGACAATCTCAGCTATTCAATTCCTTTACTTGGTAAATAGGAGACCATCAGACAGCCCTAACTGAAATGATTGGTGTGGCATAAATACATAAAAAGAAGGGGAGAGGAGAGGGAATGCAGGGAAATATGGAACATTCTTCCTCCTGTTAGTTTTTAGGCCTACTTTGGTTCTTGAGGACAGGGAGTGTCAGATCCATTTGATCTTAGTGGAACAGATAAGCGCTGCCTTACAGGTTAAGTGTAGCCATTGATCAAGTCTGACACTTGGTATGAATCCTATCCTTTGGCATTGGAGGAGCCAATCCAGGTTTGTAAAAATGGCCTGGAAGAGCATCTCCCTGTCATCATCATGGCTAGGCTTCGCGAACGAAGATTTACAAGGGCTCTACCCACGCTTGCTACAAGCATGCTGGTGGCTAAAAAGGCCAATGCGAGATAGGCAAGTCCGGTCACAAAAGGCACAGTGGAAAGT
>JAWWEE010000001.1:61239829-61298416 GCA_035221455.1 Xenops minutus | reverse complement strand
CACTTTGCCTGCAGCTGAACAGCCCGGGACAGGCTATGGATTTCAGGGTGTCTGTGGGGGGGAACCACTGGATGCACTCCTAAACGGGACATGGGGTCTTATGGGGGTGTTTGGAAGGAGAGCCTGGATCTTGCTTTTGTGGCAGCTTACGGAAAAACCCTGGCGAGAAAGGCTTGGATTTAACAGGTATGGGCACAGGGAGGTACTGTGGACAATGCCAGGATTTTAAGGGGGTTGCGGGGAGGTTTTGGGGTGCTGGGAGGGAGAGCTCGGAACTTACTCTTGGATCTTGGCTGCGGGGATGGTTGGGGAAGCTGGACTGGTGAGCCAAACTGGGGGTTTGGGGTGCTTTGCCGGGGTCCTGGGGAATTTTGGGAGGCTTTGGGGTGATTTGCCGGGGTCTTGGGGATTTGGGGAGGCACAGCGTGGCTGGGGGAGGTGTAAACATGGCCACTGGCCACATGGAGAGAGGGGAGACACTCTGCGCCTCTGTTTCTACTTGTCTCTCCCTCAGGGAATCTTTCTCTGCAAGGCTTTGGGTTGTCCCCGCTGGTTTCGGGGCTGCGGGGGTTTTTGGGGCGCCGCCCGACATCAGGAAAGGGGACCGGGTAACAGGGGAGGAAACGGGGGTTCTTAGGCTGCCGGGGCGGGGGAGCTTACGGGAAAAACCCTGGGGCTGCCTTACTGTGCCATGTGGTGTTATCTCTGTACTGCTTGTGAAACTCACAGGTAGAGAGAAGGGATTGACTCCAGGGAGCTTTTCCCGTCTTGGTAGGGTCCACAATCCGTGAAAGCTTGGATCCTGGGGAGTGCTAGGGATTCTCGGGGAATACACAATGTCAGGGATTCCGGGAAGCAAGGGTCCCCTCTCTACCCCCCGCAATTCGGGGATCGGGAAGGGTCCATTACAGGAAGTTAACATGAGTGTATGGGAGAGAGCACAGGGTCCCATCTTGGGGGAGATAAGGGAAGGGTGAAAACTGGAAAAACCAGTTTCTGAAGCCCAGGGAGGGACCACGACTTTCTTACATATGAATGAGGGGAGATAGCTTTGTCTACACACTGACAGGAGAAGGGTGGAGTTGCTAGCAGGAAAAGATAAACTGAGGTTTGAACTGTTTTAAAACTCCGATTTCTACATTCAGTCAAAATAAAGATATTAAAAATACTTAATTTGTTTTTGGTAGATTATAAATCCATCTATTACAAATTGCATCTACCTTCTCCTTTTCCATAAAGTGCTTCCATAAAGCACTATTAGCATTGACCTGTTCACAATCCCATTTTCCAGAGTAAGTATGGGAAGTATAAGAACCTTTTGAACTTACTCTTTTCAGAGTAAGTTTTCAAAGTGCAAGAATTATAGACAAACAGTGCTTAAGTAGATAGTAAAATGTTTATAAAGGGCAAAATTGGGAAAAGAACACCACCACCACCCCCACAAAGAAACAAAAGCCATTACAGAAATAGAGCCAACAGCTAAAATGTAAATTTCTCCCCATTCTTGCCTTAAGTTTGTGGAGATAAACCAAAACAAAACAGGGTGTTTGCAACTCATCTGTCATGAGTATGTCAAATTCCCTGTTGTAGAGGCCCCAAAAGACTTCATTTGCAGATGCATCAGGCATTGTTACAAGGGAAATGGGTGGGATTTAGGATGAATAAGCATTGATTGCCATATGGAGAGAACTTTCTGATAATAGCATGGTTGCTTCAAGTACATTTATGATTTTACCAGCTACTCTCTTGCTGATATCTCTCAGCACCATATTGCTTTTGAAAGAATGTTATTTATGCTGTTAAACTCCAGGATGCTGTTCGAGGTAACTGCTGGTATATGAGTAGAGCACAGTATGGATGCCTGTGTAAATAACAGTTAGAGAGATTGCTTGTCAGTAATTGGAATTAATTGAGGCATACTGTCTATGTGTGCGTATGTAACTTTTTCTGTTTTGAATATACAAGGATGAAAGTCAAGATCATGCACTCCACTTGTGTGGAAAGATCCCTAGCTTTGGGGAAGGACATGTAGAAAAGAACATGGTGTCTTAATATATACCTTGAGAAATGGCAGAGGCTCAAACACTGTGGTATACTTGTGCCCTTACACTAGAAACTAAAACTGGTTTCTTTCTGCCTTTGGGAGGTAAATGCTATAGAAAACAATTAACTGACAAACAACTGATTTTAAACTGTACTTGGAATCTTTCCTGCCTCCTGACGGTTGCTTGTTACTAGTTGTTTTATGCAGGAAACTAGGTCTTATGCGCTCTTTTTTATTTTTCTTTGTTTTTAATGATGCTTTTCCAGCATTCTGTTTAGAATAGACATAGTGGTCTGTCTCCCTGCTGTCATTATGTATGGTCTTTTGTAAGGCAGTGGGGAATTTTGATTTAGGTCAGTCTTTTAGAATTGAAAAAATATCTTTTTTCTTAGACAATTCCCTTCTGTATAAATTGACATCACTAGCTGTTGCTGCAGTCTCATGTATTAACTTGTTCCAAAGTGAAGAATTTGGGCAGGATTTCTAATGGACCTTCAGTGCAATTTTTTTTTTCAGCTTCTGAAGTCAGACTTGCTATTTGAAAATCTGCTTTCCTTTTTTCAGCTCTTATTTCATCACCAATTATTTTTTATCGTAGTAAAAAGAGTAATTTCTGCAGATATCTGTGAAAAAACCCCAAATTTCGCATTTTATCATGACAATGGCCTTCTAACTATGAGTAATTTTTAAAAAATATTGTTTCTCTAGATATGGAGATTTTTATATTCCTGTAATTGAATACTTGGATTTCAACAACTTCCTCATAAACTAGAGATACATGTAGGGAAGGTTATCCTCTAACTTGCAAAAAGGCTGAGTTTTGGGGCAGGAAAAGCAAGAGATAATGCATTACTGAAGGGATTCTTACAGAAGAGATAGGGAATATTATCAGTACAGTGCAGTTTATTAAGAGAGTTAGACATCTGAGAGATTTTTTTAACATTCTTTTATAAGTAATCTTGTTACGTTTTGTAGGTTTTTTACATTATAATAACTGTATTATGTACTAGGTAAATACCTATATATACTATTTTGTTTCAGAAAAGCAGATATATATTGGATTTCTTTAGTGATACGTCCTTTTTCAATTTCAGCAAATCATATCTGGAATTTTGAGGAAGACTGAAAGATTAGAAGATAGCATTTTTCTGACCCCAGAGAAAGAAAAGTATTAAGAAAACCAAGAGCTCTATTTCCTTTAGCTTCTTATGAAATACAACTATACGACTATGTATACAGTTGTTTTCCTTTCTAGTTTGTTTTAGCATTGTGTATTTGATCTGAATTATGTTGTTGCATTCCTAAAGATGACACTGATCTTCTTGCAGAAGAGTACAGTAAAGTTATCAGACAGTTTCACAAAGGTGGTTTGTGGTTTGGGAGTTGTATAAATCATTCTTGTTACTTTATTTATTTTATTAGTGTTTAAATTAATGAGTGACAAGGTAAGCTTCAGTTTAAATTGTGTGACTATTTGATTTATACTACATCTCTTAGTGAGCTGTGAGCTCACATATTTCAGTATTTGTCATGTGTTCTGGAGAAATTTCTGTCTTGGAAAATACAATGCACTTCAGTCATTAAAGCCTAAAATATGTTAGGATTTCTTTAGTTGCTAATGAAATGTCTTGAAAGCTGCTGGACAGGATAGATGGCTTTTAAAACTAATTGTAATTCACTGAGGCATCTTATAATCTATAAGAAAGTTCACCTCTGCACTGTTCCTGTCCAGTTGTTGTCTCAAATAATTATCAGCAAATTATTGTTCTGGTATGAGCCATGTCATACTTGAAAGTGAGATGAAAAAAATTAATGAGGGTGCATGAATGCTGGTTAAGTAGATACAGTTATGCTCTCTAAATTCTTCACTATGACTGTTGAGATTGAGGCAATGTACGGTAATGAGACCACACAAACAAATATACTGATTGGCAGCTCTTGAGTTAGCAATGAAAAATGTTGGCTACAGCCGTATTATCTTTCTGTGTAATGCTTGAGGTGCTTGTGCACATAGGGACCTTGAATTTAACTTATATGGTGGAACATTATTGTTTTTTTTCTTTATTCAATTATATAAATCCATTTCATTGCTTTTATTAGAGATTGTGTATATAATTTTTAGTGATGATTCCAAGGGAATCACGCATCATTTAATGGTCATAGTAAGGGAACACTGCGGGAATTTATATTTATTTTTGCTGGGAAAAAAAAGACTTAGCACCTTTTCTGTAAGTTAGTTTCAAAAGTGACAGAGGACTTTGTTGTGTAGATTCATGAGTCCATTATCAATGATATGCAGAAACATTGAACTGTTTTTCTGCAAAATTATAATCAAAATTACAGAGGTAGATTTAAAAAAAAAAAAAAGGGCAACCAAGGCATATATCAGATTCAGCATATGATAAGTAAATTATGCTACTCGGTTGATAATTTTTTTTTTCTTGTGAGAAGCTGATGATTTTTCTAAGCAAAATTGATGTGATAAACTGAATTTCTGGACCTCAGTAGGATTGCCACTGTGCCAATATTAATGTAAAGTAGGATTAGCTGCAGACCTGTAAAAGAGCTAAATTTAGGAGGATGTGAGGAATATTGAAAAAGAGTACATTGGACTATGAGGCTATTAATAGAGTTTCTGAAGGATTTGTTTTGGGAATAATTATTTATTAAATAGTCTCAATAATTTGTTATGTAAGTTAAGAAAAGGCTGAACTTTGTGATAGCGGAGTTTGGATGCATTCTCATATTGAAAGAGGGTAGAATGTTACAGAAGATGGATGAGTATAAGAAAAGCACATTTGGGAACAAATACAAATACTTAAATGTGACTGGCCAATTTTGTTGTTACTTTCAAATCCCAGTAATTCTGAAGGAACTTGTTAAGTGCATTTCAAATTATGTCAGAATATTTATACTACATATATGATCTACAAAATCAGAACCATAGGATTTCTTTCATTCAAACCTTTAACTTTGACTTCATATTTGTATTTAAACAGAACTTTTGGTGCATAACAAAATAATTTCAACATATTCAGTCCCTTGTTTACATGACTAAATGCTTTTGTGTTTGCCTTACTGGTATTTAGTAGCATGCTACTTAGTCCCCAGGCTGTGTTTGATGGTGTGGGGGGCAGTACAGGGAGCAAGATAGAAAGAGCAACAGTAACTGTGTGGTAAAGTTTTGTAGTGGTCACTAAAAAGTTTCTTACTAGCTTTTTGTAGTCTTGCCAGCATTCATCTACTAATAGTTGGTTATGGAGACCTACAGCAGCTGACTGACTACTCACAAGGTGGCAGAGTACTGGTGGTGGTTGAGAATGGGGAGTGTAAGTGTACATACGTCAGAAGAAAGCAAAGAAACCTCTTCTGAGAAAGCAGCAGTCTGAAATAAGCTAACACTGCACCAGTCCATTCAGGTGCGTTTGCTATTGTGTAGAGCATGGCATAAAACTTGCCTTCCACTGTGTTCAGGGAAGCAAAATGTAAAAACTACTGGTGCTTATGCCTGAAATTTAACAGTGTGAACACAAACTTCAGGTTTGTGCTAGAATCTCTGATTTCATTTCAGTTTATGTACATATGTGTATTTTTATGTATGTATGTATCAACTGTTCACCAAAAATATAAAAAAAAGAGAAGGGAAGAAGAGTAGTACAAATCCTGGATTTCAAAGAGTTGTTTCCAGTAGGGAAGCATTGTTGTTAATATGTTTACAAGTTATGCTTTGTAATGTGACTTTCTGTTCTGCTGTCCCAGACTCAAGACAGATTAAATCACAGATGCATAGAAGCTGCTGGTATAATCAGGCAAATAGATTAAATGGATTTGAAATCTTTAATTAAGAAAAGAAAGGAAAGATCATGTTGTAGTGCTAAGAAGTCTTCTTATTCTTTAAAAAGAGTGTTAGAAAGGGAAAAGAACTATTTCAACCAAGAGAAATGAGTAAAAGCTAGTCATGAATAAATGTAAACTGCAGATTGGTTCCAGTAAACTAGATCAGAGAGGTTCAGACACGCTTGCCTTGTCTGCATCTTTACGAGAAAGACCTCAATATTTTGAAGGTAGACTTAACAAAAATAAAATTTATATGTTGTATTTTGTTATAGTACTGACCTGGACTTTGGACCATGAGTTCCTATTTCACATTTATTAGGTAAAACAGTAGTTAGTATTACTGTTGCAAAAATTTTCAAGTAAGAGATAGATTTGCATTTCTTTGACTTCTCTCACCTGTCCCCATACATCACATAAGGTAAACGTTGGTGAGCCACAGGTTTAGCAGGGATGTGTGAGGAAGAATGTGGGCTCCAGATTGCAGGATGGAAAATCCCCAGTGATGTGTCAGTTTTGTGGCTTGCCTTCCAGATTTCCCAGCTCCCAGGGATCATAGCAAGGAGTAAGCAGTCTTACTCAGAAAGGTTCAAACCCAAGCATTTGACCTGCAAGGGCACTGCTACTTTCAGGTTACCATTCAGCATAATATCATCATCCTGGAGATTTAGAGGTATTTGCACTGCCTGGTTTGTATACCAATGTCTGATCACATAGGTTGGTAGAAGTGACCCACCCTGATCTCCAGCCATACTTCAGGTGCTGTGAGATACTTCAGGGGCTGATGTGGGAGTGCTATTTATTTCTGATGTCCTTGGTCTCCTGCTACCTGTGTAACTTGGCAGTCCACTGCTGATTGTGGCTTCCTCAATCACTTTCAATTAGGATGCACCAACTCCTGCCTAGTAATCCTGGTTTGCTATTCTTGCCCATCTGCTCTTTCGGTTTGGTGTCCTGTGTGCTGGTGTTTCTTCCCACAAGTTAATGATTAGTCCTTCTTACTGCTATGTCTTGGTTTTCATGTATAGTCTCTCAATGAATTAGCTTGAAAGCCAGGTCTGGTGTTTCCCTGCTGAAAGATCTTGAATTAAGTTGATATAAGAGATTAATAAATGAATTAAAAATTGCATCAAAACACGAGTACCCTTTAAAAATGTATGTTCAGTGAAAGTACTTAGAGAGGAATACTATAGTGCAATACGTGTTCTGTGATGAAATTACTTTTACATAGTAACCACTAAAAATTTTATTTCTTATAAAGGGAGGTATTGTTCATCTATAAGGATATGTAGTAAAACACTGATTTTGAGAGCTGAATGCTGGTAAGACCATACAACAATATTTCACAAAAGTGAAATAATAACCATAGTTTAAAGAAAGGAAATTGAGATAATTTTCTGTCAGAAGTGTGTCATCAACTTCTGTGTAGGTTCAGATAGTACTTGTTAACTTTAAATCTTGCAATAACAAAGATCAATTAGAAAACATGTTTCTCTTAACAGTGTACTATTTTGAAAGAAATAACCCTTAAATAAAACCAAATTATTAATTGGTAATGTGTAACTTCTGTTTCTAATTTAATATGGTAGCCAATTTCATGAATTTGTTCTGTGCCATATTTCAGTAGCACAGAATCTGGAGCTGCTAGTGGGGGGATCCATTTGTCTTTCTTATTTGATACTAGTATTCACATGGCTGTGCAGTGAAGTGGCATAACTGAAAACTAGATTCTGGAATTCACTATACAGATAATGGTAGTGTCAGGAAAATGGGTGGACCGCT
This sequence comes from Xenops minutus, assembly GCA_035221455.1. Lineage (NCBI taxonomy): Eukaryota > Metazoa > Chordata > Aves > Passeriformes > Furnariidae > Xenops > Xenops minutus. The sequence continues at coordinate 61,290,756 of JAWWEE010000001.1, read as the reverse complement.
TTTTTTCAGATGCAGTGCAAACTTCTCCTCAACTGGGATCATGGAATGGTGCTCTTTGAGCAGCAGAGCATATGGGTCAGTTCACTGATGCTGAAGATAAGAGGCCTGACTGATGTCTTCTGCTCTGCACCTGGTTATATGGTCTGCCCCACACTGGTGCTAAATTTAATTACTCCACAAGCTGGTTAAACTGGCTACTTTGCTAGCAAACTTTTTTATTTCCTTGATAATTTTTCTGCCATTTTTGTGAATTGAAGTTTTTGAATTGATTATTATGCTGGCCTTTTCATAATTTTTTGGAATATGCAACTAAGAAAAAAGCTGAGTGTCTGAGGGAAGGAATGGACTCCCATCTATTACCAGCAGTTTACAGCTGTATCTTCATACTATGATTTGTGGAATCATAGAATAGTTGGGGTTGGAAGGGACTTTTAAAGGCCATCTAGTCCAACCCATCTGCACTGAACAGGGACACCTTTAATGAGATCAGATTGTGCAGAGCCCCATCCAACCTGACCTTGAATGTTTCCAGGTATAAAGCATCCACCACCTCTCTGGGCAGCCTTGTTTCAGTGTTTCACTACCCACCTTGTAAAACATGCAGTCTGTACATCTGGTCTGAACTGAACCTCTCTTAGATTAAATCCTTTGTCCTGTCACAACAGACACTACTCAAAGATGGCTGCATGTTTCTTATAAGCCCCCTTTAAGTATTCAAAGGCTACAATAAGATCTCCCTGGAAACTTCTCTTCTTCAAGCTCAACAACCCCAGCTCTCTCAACCTGTCTTCATAGAAGTGCTCCAACTCTTTGATAATTTTTGAGATCCTTCTTTGGACCCTCTCAAACAGGTCCATGTCTGTTCTGTGCTGAGGACCCCAGAGCTGGATGCAGCACTCAGGTGGGGTTTCACCAGAACAGAGTAGAGGGGCAGAATCACCTCCCTCAAACTGCTGGTCCCTTTTTTTGATGCAGCTCAGGATATGGTTGTCTTTCTGGGCTACAAGTGCACATTGCTGACTTGGCTAATCTTTCGTCCACCAGCATCCTCACGTCCTTCTCCAAAGGTGAAAAAACTTGGATAACTTTGCATTCAAAGCTTTTCAGTCTTTGAAACTTGAGGGCTGGAAACATCTGTGTTCAATTGAAAGTTAAGGTTATAATGAAACAATTATGACAATCCAGTGAACTAAGGTATAAAAAGGAAAAATATACTTCTGCTTATTCTTGTAAATAAATAATGATAAATACTAATGTTTTGAAAACTTGCACAGTAAGAACTAAAATTAACTTGCATGTTGGACTTTGGTCTAGAAACATGCCAGAGTCCAGCTTCTAGAAACTATTTAGTGAAGTTGAAAGAGCTTTTCTATCAAACAAAATAATAAATTGTTCATTAAAATATTAAAAAAAAGTTTTACTAGTAGTCTTACCTGTAAACAACATTTTATGGTTTAGCTAGATGTCTTCATACCATCATGTGGTTTTGGAGAAGCGTGGGAGATCCACTCATGTGCCTCATAAGTTTCATAATTTAGGGGGAGGGGTTTCTGTTCCAGCAGAGGTCCTACCTCCTTGAATACAATGTCAATAAGCCAAGATACAACAACAGAACATATTTAGGGAAATACAGAGACTGCAGCATATTAAAGCTATTTAACAGGTGCTACATAAGCTCTATAAGCAGCTACATCTTTGAGTGTCTCTTTTTCTCTCACATTTCACTTATCAGTGTCACTTAAGTGCTTGTATTTTAATTCTAAGGACTTCACTAGGTTTCTGATTCCTACTGCTTTGCTGATTCAGAGCTAGGGTGTTAAAATTTTCATACTATTGAATTTGGAGCATGGATAAAGACTTAATAAAAATGCAGTACAAAAGTATGATTTACTGCTTCTTATCTGTCTTAAAACAACAAAAAATACTAGCACCCCTTTTTTCCTGCTTCCAAATACTAAAGCTTAGTTATTTCTGTTTGACCGGTAGTAAAGTAGCCTCCATGCTGGTCTTTGGGGGAAGCACCACGTGGGAGCAGGAAACATAAACTGCATGATCAATAGAGAGGAAGTTTTAGGATAGGTCAATAAAGTGGACAGTAACAGATTGCTAAGACTAGCTGGTATTCACCACAGACTTCTAATGGAACTGAAGGATGAAACAGCTGAGCTCTCAACTGTGCTGTGTAAACTACGACTTGAACCTATGCCAACATCAGAGGAAGCGAAGAAAGGTGACAAATGTGATGACAGTTTTTAGAAAGGTTTTTGCTTCTCAAGAATCTGCAGTTACCAAAGCTAATACCAATGGTGGATGTATTGTAGGTAATGATTAATGAATGCCAGAATTAGTTAACAATGTAATAAATTACCCATATACTGGCAAAACAGGATTTGGGGAATTTGTGTGGTTTTCTTTCCTCTCACTAGTGAAAACTGTAGTAAAGGTACAGCAAAACTGATGAAGATTATAAAAATAAAGTCTTTAATTGTACAATGCATAACTGCGTATTGGAACTCTGTGCTGAAGGACTCAATCAATGTTTTAAATTTATTAGGTTTAAAAAGCAATTACACAAATGCATGGAAGAACAATCTGTCAAGAATTATTAAATTAAAAGATTTTGCTCTGGAATTTGACAACCTCTGAAAGGCAACTATTGGACACAAAACAGTGGAATTGAACAGTTGACATTCCATTTTACAGTCAATAATTTTATGGTGCTTCTTGAATCAGCTATGCTCACCTTGGGTACAAGGGCACTCAGGTCTGTTATTCAGCTTTTGATGACTTCTGATAAGTGATGGATCAGCTTTGTAAGGCTCGAAGAGCTACATGTTGATGTTAGGAATATATCTTATAATGGGGAGGTCTGGAAACTGCAAAATTATGTGTCTACTAGAGCTGGATTCTGTTCTGCTGGAAACAGCAGTATGTTTTGCTTTTCCTTCTCTAACAGACTCCTTTGTAGCAGAAACCTCATTTCGATCTCCTCTTTTTTCTTTTCTGTCACAGAAAAATTAGTGAAGTTTTAGATCCTTCCAAGTGTTGAATCAGCCTTGGTTAAAACTTTCAGTTCTAGTGTGGAGCCAAGCAGGTGTTCAGATTGTCATTAAGGAAAAAATTCTTCTGATTTGTATATGTCACACCTCTGTGAGTGTTTAGGGAGTTACTTCTTAATGAATAGAACTTCAAATTTGATTTTTTTCTTCAGAATTTTATCAGCTACCATTAAAAAATGTGAGAGAATGTCTTTGATTTATGAATGAGCTATCATTATTTAGAACAGATCTTTAAGTGATGAGCAGTCCCTGATGTTGATACAGTTGTTCTGTTTTGGAAGCAGAATATTTACCAGTTTCCTGGCCTCTCAGTGTTCAGGCATTCCTCCTACTGCTGTAGGCTGTGCCTGGTATCCTCATTTTATCTATGTTTCTGTGAAAAAAATGAAGTAGGCATTTTCAAAGATACTGTGGAATGATATTGATCCAGTTCGCAATTTGTTTTCTAGTTTAAAGCAGGTTGTCACAAATAACTGTGCTGGTGAATAACTTGGTATGAAATCTGCAGCTGGAGCTGGTGGCATCTATGTAGTGTTGCAGTCTAGGAAATAGACTTGATGGTGGGGTTTTTAGTTTGGTTTTCGGTTTTGTTTTACTTTTTTTTTTTTCTTCTCCCTTTTTTTTGTCAGACTTAACTTTTGCTTTGCATTGTTGCCTGTCATATTGTGGGACAGCAGTGAAGCTGTTAAAACAATCCAAGTCTTCAAAAATCTGTGTCTTGTCAGCCAAAAGACACATATTCCTTGTCAGGCCTCTGAATTCAACACTGGTGAAGCCACACCTGGGATACTGTGTCCAGGTCGAGGCTCCTCAGTAAAAGAGAGACATGGACATATTGAGAAAAGTCCAACAAAGGGTCATGAAGGTGGTGAAGAGGCTGGAGCATCTCTCCTGTATGGGAAAGGGTAGGGTTAGGGTTAGCTGGGAGTGTTTAACATAGAGAAGAGGAGGCTCATGAGCATCTTGTCAGTTTACATAAACACCTGAAAGGCGAGCGCAAGGAGGATGGAGCCAGGCACTTTTCAGTGATGCCCAGTGACAGGACAAGAGGTAATGGGCACACACGCCTGACCTCATGAACATCACAAGCCACTGAACACAGTCCTGGGCACTTGTCTGAGTGAGGGGGTTGGACCAAGTGACCTCCAGAGGTCACTTCTGATCTCAGTAGTTCTTTTTTTTAAAGAAAGGGACTGCACATTTTTGCTTTAAATTACTAAGAAATTCTGTAGGATTTGTTATTTAGCTATAGTCTCATTTTTTATTAAAAATCTGTTCCTTTGATTGCAGATAACTTTTTAGAGATAAAGACTACAGGGTTTTCAACTGAATATCCTACTATATGGGACAAAACCTATAATTTACTTCTAAGATTTAGACTTCTAAACAGATGAACTAGGCATCTACTTTCCTAATGAGACTGTATGGGAACATCTTTTGAGCCCATGACCCCAGACATGTTCTTTCATTTTTCAGTGAAGATAGAATGTAAGATGATTGTTGTCTCAGCTAAGAGGCTAGGAAAGGTGCAAGGTCGTGTAATTTTCTGTACACTTTGTTACTTAGTGACAAAATAACTCCACTGAGTGTTATGTGTAATATAGTTTTCAAGTTTCATCTGAAATAGGAATTCAGACTTTTTAGAATAAATGTTCAGATCTGTATGGTCCTTTTGAAGCCTGTATTTCAAGGGCATTTTATTGGTATGGTTTTTTGTTGTTTGTTGTTGTTTTGGGTTTTTTTTCAGTAGGATGATGTATTTTAGAAGATTTTTTTTTATTTTTATTTAGCATACAGATGCACAGACGTGATTTTTGTTACAGAAAGACTGTGGGTAGCAGATTATATCAAGACCTGTGGTAGAAATGGAAATGTGTATAGCAATTCATGAATGTAGATTATTTCAGTGGCACCTACCAGGAATGTAATTGTTTCAGAGTTGTACAGAGTAGCTTCTTAGGATCCAGTCCACATTTTTATGAAGTGCTATTCTGAAGGCTTCCAACTGTGATATTTGTAAAACAGTCCTGTCACTACTCTTTTCAGGACTCTAATTTCAGTCAGGTCATTGCTACAGATAGAGGTAGTTGAATGCATTTGAATGTGTGTATGGATCTGTGTTTGAAGGAGACGGTGAAAGCAATCTGTCTAGTATCTAAAACTCCTTCAAGGTATTTGTCTGTCTGTATGCTGGCAACCAAATCTATTAATTTTAGAGTCATGGTAATAAGGTTGTGGGGTGTGGAGATAAGAGGAATTGCTAAGGGTGGTAGGTGAATTCTGTGTGTTTCAAGGTGCTCTAGCACTTTGTGTCCCAGCCTGGGGGCAGAGCAGTTGGACCATCAGCTGAGGTACTACTGATGAAACATTTTCCAGTTCAGATGGTAGGGCCATGTGTATGGCCCTGGTGTGATAGATGAAACATATGGAACTTTAAAGGGTGTGCGATTCTTGGCATGTAACATTCCTTTTAGTTGTATAATACCTAAAATAAGACATGTAGTTTTGAAAAAGCTGATGATTTAATATGATGATCCAACTTCTGGAGCCATGAGAGCTGTCTGTATTTTGAGATCCTTTGGTTGATTCTTTTCGTGTTAGCATGGTAGCATCTTGCATCTATTTCTCTCAATAGTCACCTTTCTGCAGCAGCTGCCCACTCCCAGTGGACTGCTTTATTTTTTTCCAGTGAAAGCAGATGCTCCCATTTTCTGTCTTCTGTATACTTTCCTTTTTATTCTAGTGCCCTCCACAAATGAAAATCTAACTGCCTATTTTCTTTTATTGTCTTTATCTGGATATTTATTTCACCTGTTCAGATATTTCTATTAATTATCCCCTGCTGTGTTTTGTTTTTTTTTTTCTTTTTTTCATGTTGGAAATAGATTATTGTTATGTCTCCTGGGCTTCTGGGAGTGGTTTTATTTTGCTACCTTATGAGTTAATTAGCTGTCATGGTTTAGGAGTGGCATTTATTAATTTAGTTAATGCCCTCCCTCTGCTTGCTCCCCTCTGGTGGGAGATACCAAAGGCAGAGATCATGGGTTGAGATGAAAACAATTTACTGAAAACCGCAATGAGATAAGAAAACAAACAGTACCAGTAACAATATTAATAACAAAAGTCTACAAAACGAAGGTGATGTACAGACAAAAGTTTCTCACCAGCTGGGACAGTGAACAATATGGTGGACAGTCCGTTGATGCCCACGGTTTTCCCTCAAGCCTGAGGAAATGAAAAACAATGGCAGGCAGCTCATCAGGTCGGGACCAGCACTGCCCCACCACTCTGTTCCACACTAGTTCCCCCAAAAAAGGAGCACCCCCCACCCCTTCTGGGAAGCAAGGGAGAGTCCCTTTTCCCCACCTCCTGGCCATGACATAAGATGGTGTTAAATAGCAGAATGTCTTGGCCAGGCCCACATGGTGCCAGGCTTCCACCCATCCCACCATGGCTACTCTGAAAAATTAACAGTGTCCTTGACCAAAACCAAGACATTAGCAAGTGAGATAAATATTTCTAGAGGTAGTAGGAGGTATCAGAGTTTTCATTGGAAAGTTCAACATTTCAAACAAGGAAGACAAGTAATATGTATCCTCTGCTTCTTATTGCTGCCTCCTACATAAGGATGTGACTTGAATTCTCCTGAAGAAGTGTCATGTAAGTTTGCAATAATTTAGTTTGTTGCATACTTATAGAAGTCTGCATACAAGTCCTGCTTGAGTTTCCTAGAGTAGATATCTTTTATGCTTATACATTTTTCCTTAGTGTTAGGATGCCTGAAGTAGTGCTGTAACATTGGGCGTAACCCACTCTTGGCTGAAAATTTTGGGGGAATTAGCCAGTTCATTTGCAGAATTGCTTCTTGATTTGGAAGTAGGGAGTTACATACTTCACGTTTAACTGTTGATATTTTTTTTTAGTGTTTGTATATCTGTGTATTACCTCTGTAATAAGACTTCAAATGAATAAATATTTCTTTCTAATGCTGGAAAAAGCAAAAATATTTTTTTCCAATTAGTATCCAGTTCAAGGCTATCAGGGCATGTTTAAGCAAAAATAAATTCAGATAATATAACTTCTGTTTATTGTGACTGCAAAGGAAGTTATTTTGTTTCTTGTAAAATAACGATTTGCAAAGTTCCAAGGTAGCCACAAAGCATTACTGTATTTTCATTATGTAAGGCATGAAGATGGCATGGAACTTATGCTCCAGAGATGTTCAGGTCTTCTAGGGCAGTTTGCAATTTTAGCAACATAGGCAACTCAAAACCATGCTTTTAAGAATAACTGTTTTCAGCATGTAATTTTTAAGAAATTTGAGCGGCTTGTTAAAGTGTGTAACTGCAGGAGAAAACAGTAGCATGATTCTGAGACCTGTATCCCCTTGACATGCCCTTTTGGGTTCAGTAGGGTTTCTTCTTAAAGCATAACCAGGAAAAGTGAGCCTTTAGTGATAACCTTCTCTTCATCCAGTAGCTCAGATGTCATTCAGTTCATTTGGAACATGGGATATTGAGTTCTCACATTGCTAGTTAAAACTTACTTTTGCATGTGTAGTAAGCAGTGTGTGTAGTTTTCCTGGTACAGGAGAATGCTAAACATTCTGTTAAATCTGTGCTGAAAGCAATGCAAGGCCAAATGGATTTTGGGTAGAGTGATAAGACGAACAAAAGATGAGGCAGGTAGTGTAGTAACCTATTTGCCAGGACCCTGGATATCAGTCCTTCTTCCAAGGACTGCTTTATGTCTCAGCTCAGTGATTTCATATTTTCAGAAAACTAGGTTCTTTTCTGCACTGTGCCATGTCCTCAAGAGCATCATGTTGCCTAGCAGGTGTAGAGTATTAAAAGTGATTTAGGAGATGATTCAAATTTGCATCTCCACCAACTCGGAAGGGACTTGAATCTAGTTCCTTCAATTCCTATGTGAGGTCTTTAGGTCCTTATCTCTTTGGCTGTATCCTTGACTACAAAACTCAAAGACCTCAAGAGGTCATTTAGTCTGCGTTCCAATCTTAGGCCAAATTTATCATGCTTAGAAAAATGTGGTTTAAGAATGACATAGCTCTCAAATATCTCTCTTAACATTTTTGGAATTAATTTCAACTTAGGGAAATTCTCTTGATAATTCATGTTTACATCTAGTTTTGTCAAGAATCATCAGAGGTAGAAATTTTAATCTGTCTTCTTGACAGGACTTCTCATCTATATCCATCCCCTTTGGAAGTCAGTAGCATATTATTACAGGGTATTTTCTACTCTCAAATACTTGAAGCATGAATAACAATTTGGAGCAATCATACTGTAAAAGCTTGGAAACTAATTTCATTTATGGAATAGTATAGAGAATTAAATAAACAGTAGCAAAACATTGGGTAAATAACATTTGACATTGAAGATTTGTGCTGGGGGAGGAAGAAAAAAAGGGGGGAAAAAAAGGACAACCAGATTGTATTTAAGGAAAGATTTGTGTGGGTTTGATCTTTTAGTTTGTTTGCATAATAATTAGAATGGTCTCTACTAATACCTTATTGAGCCTATACTGTTATTTCAAGTGAAATTCTTATGACAATGTGTGAATAAAGAGAAATAAATGCAGCTTGCATAGTGCATTTGACAACTCCTGTTTTATGATTTATTTGCTAAAAAGAAACAATAAACCAAAATCTCTAGTAATGTTAACACATGTTTATGCAATCGCATTGTGGCATTTTGTAATAATGTAATTACATGATATGCTTAAAAATATATCTTTTTGGAGGTATATGCTCATTTTTATTCTAATATTATTTTTTTTAATAAGCCAGTGATCTTTGTTAATTTTGGTGCATGTAATTAGGCAAAAGTAGTCACAAAAATATTTAGGTTTATAGGTTGGTTCTTTATTGCTCAGCATCGAAACATATTGACATATTTTTTAAGATTTGCTGTTGTTAAAATACAATTTAGAATGCTAACCTGGCCAGGGTAACTGAAGCATGTTGTGTGACATTTTAAATATGACTCCTTAACATTAGCATTTTACTCAGATTCCGTATATTAAAAAGAAAAAATCTAGAAGGCTAACATGCTGACAAATTTTGACTGAAGTGCAAAAGTTTCGAAAATAACAAGCAATAAATGCAAAACCTCTCTATTTTTTGATTGTGTTTTATTATATGTTCTTTTCTCTGTGAATTGACTATGCTTGATAGTAAATATGATTTCTGAATTTGTGGGTGTTTTCTCTAAATATTAAGAATTAACCATGAGGGTATTTGTGTTTACTCTGGCAGTAAAAAGAGAGGAGGAAGATTTTGAAGAAAAGAAATCTATTAAAAAACGAATCAAAGAATTAAAAGTTTTGGACCCAAAGATTGCACAGAATCTGTGTAAGTAGATTCTTGTGGGTTTGTTTTCACAAAGTAACTCATAAAAAGTTTCATAATGCCTTTCCCTCTTGTCTGATTACCTGGTAACCACTTCTTGTTTAAAGTGTGTGAGAATATGTGTATATTATTTTTAAGCTCAAGCTTGGGAGTTGATACAACTGAAACACTTTAAAAGACCCAGAGAACTGTTAAAGATTATTCCTTGTTCAAGACTGAATATATTGAAATACAAGCATACAATTTTATTATCTAATTATGTATCTATATTTTCAACATATTCATCAAGGAATACTGTCTGTCCCCCTACCCAGCATTTCTCCACCCCATGACAAAAAAAGACAATAATGTCTAAAGGGTGTTTGGCGATCTCATGTACTTCATAGAAAGTAGGCAATACTCAGTATATGCAATAATATGCAAATAAAGAGGATATAGTTTTGACAGAGTGGAGTGCTATGAAGAATAGATTCCTAAATGCCAGCAGAGATAAAATAGGAAATGATTGGATTATGTTGAATGAATAAGTAGTGTTTATAAGAGCATTTTGTTTTCTGTTTATATGGTTCTGGTTAGTTATGGTGCTTCTTTAAGAGAAAGCTCTGACAAGAAGACTGTTGAAGAAAAAAATTTAGTTGTCGCCTCAGCACAAAATACTGTAACAACAGTGATTCTCCTGCAGAGTAGACTTGTCACTGACTGCTTATGGAAGTTTTCTGATGATGCTGGATGTTGTGCATAACAAATGGCTGGGGAAGACTGGAATTGAAGGAGAACAGTAATTAAAAATAGATAAAAAATTGTTATCTCTTACTTATATTACTTTGCATAGTGTTTGTTAACCTGGAGATGCTATAACCTGTTTTACTGGTGTTTTGTAAGTAGAAACAAGATTGTTGTTGTCTTGCTTATTTCATTATTTGTTGAATCTTTATTTCAGCAATTTTCCTTGGATCTTTCCGAGTGCCTTATGAGGAAATCAAAATGATGATATTGGAAGTAGATGAAACACAACTGTCAGAGTCCATGATTCAGGTAAGGAAAAGCACACTTAAAATCTCAATTTTTCAGGGGAAGCTTCTCAGTCAATAGAAACCTGTAGCTAAAAAGACCTCTTAATGTAAACTTTTAGCTAATAAATCCCTGCAAGAATCTTATCTGTGAACTGCAGACTTTTCAATATTTGTAATGTTAATGTTTTTATGACAGCAGCTTGTGCTGCTTTTGGCTGGGGTAGTTTTCTTCACAATGGCTAGGTTGAGATTGTATTTTGGATTTGTGCTGAACACGGGGTTGACCATATAGAGATGTTTTTTGTTATTACTGGGCAGGGCTTACACAGAGCCAAGGCCTTTTCTGCTTTACATACTGACATGATGGAAAGGAAGTTTGGGGTGCATGGAAGGTTGGGAGGAGACCCATTCAGGACAGGTGACCCAAATGGACCAAAGGGACATTCCATATCATATGACATCATGCTCATTATATAAAGTGGGGGAAAGAAGGAGGAAGGAGGGGACATTTGGAGTGATAGTGTTTGTCTTCTCAAGTAACTGTTAGATATGATGGGGCCCAGCCCAGCTGGAGGTGGCTGAACACCTTCCTGCCCATGGGAAGCAGTGAATTAATGCCTTGTTTTGCTTTATTTGTGTGTGTGGCTTTTGCTCTCCCTATTAAACTGCATTTGTCTCAACCCACGAGTTTTCCAGCTGTTACCCTTTTGATTCTCTCTGTGGTCCTGCTGGTGGGAGAGGGCGAGTGGCTGCCTAAGACTTGGTGGCTGGCTAGAATTAAGCCACGACACAGCTGAATTTGTATTCTCTATTTTCCATATTGTCCATACCTAAACTGAGATTTTTCCTTGGGTACATATAAGATTTAGGTTCTTCGCTACTTACTAATTTTTTCTTTACTTCTTTTCTGCCTCTGTCTTTTCTGCTTAAGTCTGTGGGTTTTCTCCTTGTTTTTTAGGGGTTTTTTTGTTTGTTAGAGCTGATACAACCTAAGATCTTGCCTTAGGGCATTGACACTGACCACTTTTCTTCCATGGAGTTTAGGTAGTGTCTTCCCTTTCCATATTATAGTATTTAAAGCACAAAGCCAATATGAATCTGTATGGAGCCAAAAGAAACTGGAACTTCAATACACAGTGATATTCAAGGGTCTCTAAACTGAAGAATTTAATAAAATAAATACAAATGCATGATGATAGAACCATGGGAAAAACTAATTTGGAAGTGTTATCTGAAGTCATTTAAGCCAAGCCTCTGCTTAAAGCCCGGTCAGTTAAAGCAGTTTGCTGAGGGCCTTTTCCATTAAATTTTTAGTATCTCCGAGGCTGGAGATAGGCTTCATAGACTTTCTGGACACCTTTTTCAGCGTTGGACAACACATGTGGTGAAAAACATTTCCTTGTCTATCTAGCTGGAATTTTTATTGTTGTAACTTGTGACCTTGGCCTTCTATTGCACAACTCCAGTTGTACAACTCTATTGTACCCTCCAGCTGGGTATCTGAACACATTAAGTTCCCATGAGGCTTTCCTTCTTAAGAGTTCAACAAACCAGCTTCTCTCAACCTTGTCCTTGCCTGTCATCTGCTATATTCCCAAGTCATCTTGACGGGCATCCATTAAATTTGGAAAGATGTGTCTTTAGAAATATTATCTTTTGTACAGGACTCTTGCATATTGCAATGAATTTCAAATTATGGCTATTACAGCTCATAAATGTCAAAACATAATACATCAGTAATTGATAATTATTATCAATCTACTTGTAATGTGGTGTGAGTTTCAGTTACAGAGGATTTAGATAGCCAATCTCTTCAGCATACCTAAATGTGTTACAGATAGGTGTACCAGTTTCTACTGGAACATAAAAGAAAATTAAAGTTAGATTTTTTTTTTTTAAGAAACATGATTTTTGCAAGAATGTTGATTAGTGAAGAAATAAATACACGTATTAGGGTCATAAATCTAGCTGTTGCATTAAGGCTCTTTGAAATGTGTAGCTTGTACTGCAACACATAGCAACTTACACTGAGAGGTCAAAACAAAGCAAATATGTATTTGTGTGCTTTTCTTGCAAAATAAATTTCCACCATATTGGAATGTCAAAATAAGATTCTAAGGAGGAGGCTGTACAATGCTCAGCATGCTTTTTCTTCCTGCATGCAGTTTTGGTCCCACTTCTTGTCACTTGGATTTCAAAGATGTTTATTCTCTGTTGAACTATCTGGACTTCACTTTCTTTTCTTCATTGAAGAAGAAGATGTTTATCTTAAATATTTGAAGGAACAAGCATGAATCATCATCTCCAGTGGCAGTATATATAGCCATTTTATAATTCTCTCTTTTGTTCAATGATGCAGTTAATATTGGCACTGAAACTATTACTTTAAGATTATTGTGATGAACATAGCAGTTTACACTTCCAAATTGTTTGTGTATTCTAGTTTACACTTAGATCACTTTTTCAAGGTTTTCTTTGTGCTCAAAAGCAGCATGATATGTATCTTTATTTTATTTGGTATGTTAGTAGAAATTCTCTGAGGTAGCATGAAAAGCTGAGAGATAGGATATGCTATGCTGTTATGTTAACTTTGGTCTCTGTCTCAGAGCACATCCTTGCTCTGAGACTCTCTCATGCTGTTTGATCTTAACACTGTTTTTCAATGATTAAAATATAGCTTGTTAGCAAAATTAGGTCCTCAACAATAACATGAAGCAACCTGGTATTAATAAAAAAATATTATATATCAAAATTATGAAGAACTGGCATCCGAATGATTGCTGTATGTAATATTTAAAGAAGGTAAAACATACTTTTGCATTTAGACTGAGAAAAAGATCATCAAACCATTAATGGGTACTTAATTAATGGCATACTTCTATGTGAAATTGCATTAAGCTATGAAGAGAAACTTTCATTGAGAATATTTTTACTTTTCTATTATGAATTTTAATTTCTTCTGTGGACTGTTATCTTTGTAATAATTGTATGTGCCTTGGTCTAAAGGATGTCTAATTTTCTGTATATTTAAAACATCTAACACAGCCTTGCTCCACTGGAGTAGGTGTACAGTAGGCATGGTTAACAATAAAATGAGATACTTTTGACACTATCCTGATAATATTGTATCCTCTTTTAATTGCTATTACCAGTAAAGTATGTTGAAAGTCAGTATATCCAATAACCTCTCTATGTAGTTCTTGGCATCAAAATTGAGTCCAAAGTGGTTTTGACAGTGTTTGAATCTTTCTGTGTTTGCTTTTGGAGAGGACGGAACAATTTTATTTAACAAGAGGGTAAGAGAAGTTGAAGAGCTAAAGATGAGGTGAGGAATAATGTCCTACAAGAGTACAGTGATGTTAGCAGCTGCTGTGATTATGTGGAAGTCAGTGTAATGGCATACAAGTGATAATGCTCACAATGTCCTATATGAACATGGTCATATAAATGACTCAAGAATATAAATTGCATTTCTTTGTCAAGTGATTAAACACTAGCAGGCCTAAATCAGATGGAAATTCAGTAGAACTTAGGCTCCACATTTAGTTTGCAAGTTTGGATGTAGTAACTTTTATCAAATGGTTTCATCCAAGTTGCTTGTTTCTGGGTAAAACAACCCTATAATAACTTTGAAAAAGGGACTATCTGAGTTTAAGCCTGAAAAAGGACTTAAGACACCCATCTAACCTTTGAAGTGGCAGAATAATGTGCCTTGTTGCTTCAAAAATTTGGTATCCACCTTCCTATATACTTAGGTTACTAAGTAAATTTAACTGTCCAGCTGTATGTCTCTATTTCCACCTTTTAAAACCTTCTCAAATATGCATTATGGCCATGCTATAAGAATGTGGTCCTATGTATTTCGTCATTCTGGTAAAAATGAAAGCATATGTTTGGAAGCATATGGCAGTTTTTCTTCATTTATATAAGATGCCTTAGTACATTACTGTACCGGAGGCGGGCTTGTGGAGCAGAGAGACGACTCAATATGAGTTAACAGCAAAGCTCGGTTTATTGCAAAGCACACCCACAATTATACTTTTTCTAAGAATACGTGCACTAAAACAATTGGTGTCCATGGAATACAAGCAATTATCTATTGGCCACAGTTACAAGCTACTGTATCAGTCTCTCACGAACTCTTGGAGGTGTCTTATCTTCTGCTTCTTCTGATCTCTCAGTCCTTGCAAGTAGTTTATCTTCACAGCTACACAGCAGCGGTGGCCAAGGTCGAATTCGTTTAACTCTGTTAAGAAGTTCCCAGGCCTGCAAGCTACATTTTCCTACACATTACTTCTCTTTTCTAGAACTTTCTTGCCCTCATCAGTTGTTCTTTGTCTAACTTTGGATATTGTTCAGTGTGTCCTAGTATCACTGTGTCTGAAGTTGGAAATTTGTCCTTAATCCAACTCTTGTTATGCTTTAAAAGTAAAATGTATTTTCTCTCAATCTCTCTCTGCTTTCCCCCCTGTCGCCCCACTTTCGTCTTCAGTTAGAAGTTAAATCTATTACTGAAGATGTAAAAACTCAAAAAGTCATGTTGTAATCCAAAAACTCATTGACTAATTATCGGAATGTTTCTTGTGACTTAATCTAAATTCTTTCTCCTGCGTATTCTTTTTTGATATTCAAAATGTGTTTCATCTGTAGCTGTTCAAAAGCTTTATCTGAACACCATAGAGCCACTTTGATATCAGCTGCTCCTTCAGTTTTGGTTGCTTTCCTTTTTGTTTTTTGATGCTCAGTATTGAAAATATGCATACAACATTTGACTGGTTTTGGTTTGAGACAAAGTCTTGTGGTCCATTTTTCTACATATGAAAACTATTTCAGCATCAAACAACATTTTAATCTCAGTAAAGATTAGGGAATTGTCATATTCAGAACTGTTTATGTGGAAAACAAATAGGTGTGTTATGAATTTATAATTTAAAATATATCTTTTTACACTCTGTACCCTTTCATTTTTGCTCACTGTTACTAAATTAGTGCTGGATATCTTCATCCATAATTAATAAATATAGGTTTTTTACAAAAATACTTTCCAGACATCATAATGGTAAGAATATATATGACTGCTGTCTGGCTGACAATCAGTTTGACCATGTCCAAATTAAGCTCATAAAATTTAAGTTTACATTTTTGTTTTTAGCATCATCATTCATGCATTTTTGATAGTTTTCTTTTATTTAGGGAAATTTTTTTGACTGTTACTTAGAGTGAAATTCTTCTTAAACTAGGGAAGCATGTTAAACAAAGCATAGGTATGATTTTTTATCTCCATGAGCCCAGAGAGATAATTTTTACATCTTCACTGGCTGAATTTAGGAAATTAGGATTTTTAGTGGATAATATTAGACGTTTTTTAAAAGGCTTTGCCTACTTAAATCTTTTCCGTTCATTGTATATCACCAAAGCTATTTACTTGAAGAGTAAAAAAAGAGATTTTGACAACCGAAATGTCTGCCCTTTCCATTAAGTCATGCGGAAGTGCTGGAGTTAGACTTTCTGATTCTTTCTTGAAATATAGAGTAAGTAGTGGGATGGCTGAGTTTGCTTGACTCAAGCTTGGCCGCAGTGTTAAAAGGATTGAACTTTAAGTTTTGTTTAGAAGAGTGATCTTACTAGTAGACCAGGGAGTGTTTTGCGAAAGAACAATCTCTCTCATATTTTTCTGTAACAGAAGTTTAGCCAATGTGTAACCAGGAACACGCGAGTCATAAGCTAAGAAAGACAGCAGGCTAGGGGGACTGACTATTGACTGGTAGTTAGTCATCTTGAAGGAACAGAACTGAGCTACTGACTCAAATTATATACCATAATTAAATGTTTGAGAAGTTCTCTGCTTCCAGAATCTCAGAAAAGCTCTTTTTAGCCAACCTAGCAGAATAATTAGGTTGGGGTTCAGGTGCCTGAATGTGTCTCTATGTAGATATACATGTGTAAGTACTCAGGAAGCTCCAGGGAGTCAGAGGATTCTTTAGATGACCAAATGAAGGTGAGATGTTTAGACTCCCTTACCTATGTTCACAAGACGTTCACTTGTGTAAGCTTCCAACTTCCTCACGTGGACTTCTGAATTCAGCTGAAGCTGAATCCCAGCTCTGAATTCCTACTTCTATCAAGTTTTCAGGCTAGTAATGTGAATAAGTGTAATGGGTTTAAGCCTTTGTTTTGAAATACTAGAAAATAAATTATCCTTTTTCAAAATACTTTTTGTCTAGCATTAGTAAATCTTACTATCCCTTAGATGGATATGTTACACTTGAATTTTTTGTTCTGTTTGATATATAGTGTTCTGTTTTGTAGTGCCTAACAAGCATATTCTTTCTTTAAAAACACTGTGTAAAAAAAAAAAACCTACAGAAGTGTCTGTAGAGTCAGCGAGAGGTGTTAGCTAGCAGTATTGCATAACTTGCTTTTTACACTCAATTTTCTGTGTTGCCTATTTACATTCTACTGTCTTCAGGGAAGCATATTGTCTTTGGAGTGTACGGTAATGGTGCATATGTAATACCATTTTCATACAATAATACAAGCAACATAGAATCTGAGACTCTAAAGCCTATTTTATTTTTCTTTATAGAATTTAATAAAACACCTTCCTGATCAAGAACAACTGAATGCATTGTCCAAGTTCAAGAGCGAGTATAACAATTTGTCTGAGCCAGAGCAGTTTGGAGTTGTGGTGAGTTCTGTTTTATTATCACTTCTTTTTTGTCCTTTCTTGAAACACGGTTTTAATATAATATTATAGGAAAAAAATGACAGCTGCTTTATTCTAAATGTGAAGAAGTTCCAGACTGGGAGAAGTATAAATGCTGCCATTCAATTGGACTTTTATTGAACATATCCATGGATGTCAAAGGTCTGATTGTTGAAATATTACTGTTGGAATGATTTTAGATTCTCTTTTTTTAAAAGAAGTATTTTATTTTGCAACAAAACCCAAATCAAAACAAACAAACTTTGATATTTTCTGTGGAAATATTTCACTGGGAGATACAGAGCTATTTTTGAATTTCCATAGCTAAAATAGTTTGATTTTACTTTTGTTCGCATTAATAAATCTTAACTTTTTCACTGAAGTTTTCTACACTGTTTTTCTTTCCATTCCCCACATAAATGAGAAAAAAATAGGATAGTAAGGATCATGTTAAGGTATTCTGCCCCCTGCCTCCTATGTTTTATAGTATGTTGTGTCAAGAGTTCATAGTTACTTTCTTCCCTTCCCAGTGAGAAGGTATGTTTGCTAGGTCTTCCAGGTTGAATTAACAAAGTGACGTAGTTCAGGAGAGAACTAAGATATCTATGTTGGCCGAGAGAGAAAAAAGGAAAGGCCTTCTTCTCCCAATAAGGCCAGACAAAAAAAAGCCAATAGAAATAACCCCTCTACTTTAAATTTAGAACAGAACTTTAATTAGAAAAATATACAGGAAAAGGATAACAGTTCTTAGCCACAATATATCTATATATATATGTCTTGAAAAGGACCAAACAAAACACTTTTTAATAAACCCTTTAAATGAAAAGGAAAACAAAAGTCAATGTCCTCTGCTATCCCAAAAAAGGATGCAATTATATTTACGGACAGCAGACGGCGATGTCGTGCCTTGGTCTACCCTGAAAAGGGGGATAGTTATATTTATGGACAGCAGGTGGCAGTGTCACGCCTCGGCCAGCTGGACCCTCTTGCAGGCAGCACTTCTCCCGGTTCGCTGACCAGAGACCGATTAAAGCTACCAAATGGCAGTGTACAGCAGTCCTGAGTCAGTTCCTACAGGACTGATGGAGGAACAAGGGGAGCCCCAGTCTCTGTGGTGCAGAAATAGATGTGTTCTCTAGGCTGCCCCAGGTCAGTTCCCACAGGGTTGGTAGGCAGAGGGAGGATGAGGCTCTGTCTCTGCGGTGCAGAAAAACAGGCGAGTTCTCCTCCTCACGGCAGCTCCCGTAGTGTCCATGGCCCTCACAGGGGAACGGTCAAGTTAGAGAGAGAGAGAGAGAGAGAGAGAGGGTCTCAGTTCTCCCGTGGTGTGACCCGATGTGTTCCTGTCCTTGCTCTTTCTCTGAGCCCGAGCTTGCGCAGAAAACTCAGAAAGCCCAGCAGCT
Source organism: Xenops minutus (assembly GCA_035221455.1). Taxonomy (NCBI): domain Eukaryota; kingdom Metazoa; phylum Chordata; class Aves; order Passeriformes; family Furnariidae; genus Xenops; species Xenops minutus. The sequence continues at coordinate 61,272,205 of JAWWEE010000001.1, read as the reverse complement.
TTTTTCCCCCACCCGAGCCCAGAAAACCAGAACAAAAGTCTCTGGCCTGAGTCGTTACATCGGGATATAAATATTCGTCAGTTCTTTTGTTAACCATCTTCACAGAACTTAGGTGTTGGTTCCAAGTTTTTTGGGAGGAATTCCAATGAGATGCTGAAACTGTAATACGAAGACTGGAAGTGAGAAAAGAAAATACTGCTAGTTCAGTGCTGGCAGTTAATGCTTTTTGTGGAAATAGAGTTTGCGTGTAATTTCTATACAGCTCATGATTCATAATTGCTAATTATTTAATCCAGACAAACTCAGAATAATGCTATATTATTTCCTGGTGCATATATCTATATGTCTCTGATTTTTCTTGTCCATTCCTACAATTTCAAGCTAGGATGGTCATTGTTGTTTTATCTCACGGAATTTTCCTGTGAGGGAATACCATCTATTCAGTTAGATGGGACTTGTCAGTTGATGAGATGAGCTAGACCAGTAGCCATACAGGTAGAGAGTTTTGTTTCATGTGGCCCAGTTCAATTTTCTTAAAAAATTGAGGCAATGTTGTAACTCAGAAAAATATTGTATAAAATCAAGAGTTCTTATATCTCAAAAATTTGTGGAGCTTTTCTTAAGGAACAACCAGTTTCCCACTGGAAGTTGCAAGTCTGTTCTTTTCCTAGTTTTTCATGCAAAGCATTGGAAAAAAAGTCCACAAAGAAAACCAAACCCCATCATTAAGCACAATTTTTCTAGTGTCACACCTTCTATGCGTCTAGTAGAGCTGATTTCTGAGAATAAGCTGCAATCAGTTTTTAACAGGAAGTATTTTTAATTTCTGTTCAAGGGGAAAAGTTTTGAATAAGTCACTTTTTTTACTCTTTGAGTATGAAATCCCATGCATTTGCTTTTCATCAAAGTTCTTCAATTTCCATTTGGCTCTCTTGTATCTTTTGTTTTATTGTTGGCCAGGGAGTGGGCTGAGAATGTCTATTCATTTCTTTAGGGACTGCTGTTGATGCTAATATGAATCTTCAGGTTATTGCTGGGGTTTTTTTGTTTTGTTTTTCTTAAAAATCTTGGTTTATGCCTCCTTTTTTGCTGTCTGTTTTAAATAAGGAGAATCAAACACTCAATACAGGGCTTAAAGTTTTATCTTTTAGATACATAGTGTCTTATAGTTTTTTCAGAGAATTTGGAGATCCCGTGTTAATTTGCTCTAAAGTTGTGATTAAAGGAATACTTAAACTATTCGACTCCCAAGGAACAGCCTAAATAGTAAATAAATGTCTAATTACTACTTGTATGAAAAAAATTTTTTTTTTAATAATGGAAACCTGTTATCTTTCCGGCTTTGAATTCAACATCAAGATTTGGTATTCTTAAAGAAGCAGCTAGACACTTAGTGAGATATTGGCTTGCTGTGATTGTTACAGTATTGTATGTTTCAAACAAAGTTAATTAACATTTTTTGTTGGCTTAAAGACATTGAGTGTATGATTCTAAACTTTTCAGGTTCCCTTCATGAATGTGGCTTGTGGTTTTGGAGTTTTGGTTGTTTGGTTGTTTTTTTATCTTTTGGTTGTGAGGGATTTTTTTTGTAGTGACTGTGGGTTGCTTTTGTGGTTTATGCATTCTCCTATTTTTTTAAGTTATTTATCACTTTTATGTTTTCTGTTCATTCAGCAGTAAGTATAAAATAAATCCCTTATTGCCCTTATCTTCTCTTCCAGACTTTAGGTTTTCTTTAAATAAACTACTTTATTTTATTGTGAGTTCTTTCTTTCACTTACTCCAGACTGATGTCTGAGACCACAGATATTATCACCTATTACTGCAGAGTTTGGTTTTTGTTTTGGGATTGTGGTTGGTTTTTTGGCTGGGGCTTGCACAGATTCATGAACAGCTTTATGAAAACTATAGTAATTCTGTTCATCTTCTTAAGCACTTAGCTTAGTATCATTATCTTAATGTTATATTGAACTCTGTATTTTGTTGGTCGAATTCATGATGAAGTATGCTGGTGCTTGATGAAATTGAAATACTCAATTGCATCTTGTTTTACTATAGTTCTTGTTTTGTACTTGGTTTTACTCACTGCAATGAACTTTCTCCAAAACTTTCTTAAAACCTCTTTTAACCTTCTTATTATTTTCTTGGAGGCTTCATTGATTTTTACTGATATTGGGTGATATCTTTTATAAAACTTGTTAATGATGAAGATTACCTTTGTGTTTAAAAATGAATAGTTCTGTGGCAGCACACTTGCAATGTGAGACCCACTGGAGATGAGTGGGGCTTCAGCTAGATGTTCATCTTGGTGACTGTTGACAGAAAATTGGTTTTTTGGTGTTTTTTATGTTTTTTACCTGGTGTTTTCTGCAATGGCCAGTATAAGTGTGGTGTTCCTTTAGGACTTAAAACATTTAGCAGTGGTGATTTTTTTTGCAGGTAGTTCTTTCCTACTGAGAAAATGTACTGGTTTAGAGAGTATTTTTTCTGATTTTTGGTGTAATGTCTGTCATCATATCAAATAAACAATGTTTAAGGAACAGATCATTTAGTAATGTTAATCTCATTTGTATTCAGTGAAGTTGATATAATAGTTACTAATCAGATTTATTAATCATGACTGATACTTTAAGTGCAATAATCTATTTAATGGGTTTTCATTGATGAAGTATTACCATACCACTGTTCAATATATTATTTATAGAGAAATTTGGTACAAGCATGTTCCTGGGGTTCAGAATGTCTAGCAGGCATCCCTGCGCCTCTAGGTCTGACATCTCAGGGCGTTTTTGGAATCGCAGAGATGCATCGCAATGTTTGGTCCCATATCAGGTGGCTCCAGATCTTTTCTCTCACCCTCCCGAAGTTGTTTTGGAATGCAATTTATTTAGATGAGTGTCATAATATCCAAAATGTAATTATTTACAGAATTGTGCATTGTTATGGTAGACTAGGCTTTCTTGCTGCTCCAGCTACAAGTATTATATAACCGTAGTTCCCCAACTCTCCAGCAATACACATCTGTTTCTCCTCCCTCTCTTGCCCACACAGCAATGCTAAGGCTTCAGGCCTATTCATGCCAGCATATGTTAACTGCTTGTTGCACGAGGAATCATTGCAAAAACTAGTTCAGAGCTGGTAATGCTGCATGGCTGGAGCTGAATCCAGTAGGGAATTCCAGCATGACACAACAGGAACAGGCTGCCCAGAGAAATTGTGGATGCCCCATTCCTGGAAGTGTCCAAAGCCAAGTTGGAGCTTTGAGCAACCTGTTCTAGTGGAAGGTGTCCCTGCCCAAGGTAGGGCGATTAGAGCTGGATGATCTCTAAGGTCCCTTCCAACCCAAACCATTCCATGATTTTATGTAGACTCATCAGTGCCTGTAATCCTTAGTGGTGTAAAATGATCATGGCCCATATTAAATTTATTCTCTAGTTTGATATCCATAAATGCAACTTTGTTTTTTTTTAAAAAAAATCACAATTTTGATATTTTTTGTAAACAGTTCCAATATAAAGTTGCTAATACTTGACAGGATGCTGTTAGTAGACCTCTGACCTCACATTCAGGTAAGTGTACTAGCAGTCTCACACCTGAGAATACTGTTTCAAGAGCCACATGTGATAGCTCCTGCTTTATTTCTCTTCTTACCACTTGAGACAATTGGAGAGATGTTCCCATATTGTCTGGTAGTGAAAGAGATTTTTCCTTGATCAGTTATATTTAGGGAAATGTAAGATTGAGGAAATTACAAACTATTGTTTCAGAAATAATTAATGCTCAAGACCTTGTGAAATACACTGATAAATAACCCAAATAGAATTTGGCAAGTGATCCTCATGTGGCTTCACAGCTTGTTCGTTGATGGATGTATTTTTAATGAGTTCGTACCAAAGGAAAAGATTTCACTAGAGTAAACTGAAGATTAGAGTGAGACCTGATGAAGGCTAGTTTGTCTTAAATAATTCAGCAGCCACTTAAATTGATCAATTCCATATTCAGCTGATGGTTTCACCTGTATGTCCTCACTGAGGATAACTGAAAATGTATTAATGTTTTTTCACTGTTGTCTGGAAAATACCATACTATCACTATTTCTGCAGCTGTGTATTCTGCCTTTCTGTAATACTTGATGCTTTGATACAGCCATATCTAGGGGCATTTTGGTTTGTTTAAAATTCTCCCATGTTAAGGTGCAACTGGGCTGTGAGATATTTTAATTGTGCTAATTTCTATATGTAAACTTATCTCCTTAGTCTTCTAGATGTTAGGTTTATCTGCTGCTCTGCCTTGTCAATGTTCTCTATCAGTATTTCCAGCCTTTCCAGGAGTGCTACCAGAGATTAACTTTCCAGGAGTGTTACCAGAGATAATGCCATCCTTGAGAATTAAAAAATCTTTATGACAAATTGCAGTCAAGTTACTTTAATTGTTTAGAAGTGCATCTTTAACTCCTGTATTGTCGACGTATTTCAAACGCTGAACCTGGATAAGGATGGAGAACAAATTTCCAGAAATATCTTCTGAAAGTGACTATCATGATCTGCACTGATCTGATTGTTTGCAATTGCCATTGGATTGGATTATGTTACTTCCTTTGCATCACTGAAAGATTGTGATGCCAAATTACAGAGGAGTGCTCCTGTAAATGCTTCAGTACCAACAGGTCTTAACTCGTATCCTTGTTTAGTTCCAGTGTAACTATTTGTGGTAGTTAATCTAAAGAATAGTTTAAAAAATTTGTCTTACTGTTGTCTGATGTTAATTCAGATGGTTGGAAGTGGATGGTTGTTATTTGTTCTAGCACACACTAGGCTAGCTCAGCTTTCTTCTTGGCAGATCCATCTTCAGCTTCAGATCAGGAAGATTGTTTCTCTGAATGCTTCCAGCCATTCACTTTTCAGATTCCTGTAAATGTCTCAAGAGTGTGTCCTGGATCTGATTCAATGTTTTTTTCTTCACTAGTAATGTAAGCTACTCTTTATTGTTCATGTTGTGCTTTAAACCTCATAAGGAAAACACTAATGTTTTGAGTAAGGATCTTTATCAGTACATGATCCTGCATTTTTACTCTCAGTGGCTTTGAGGGTTTCATGGAATTAAGCTGCCTAAACTGAGTGAGGTGTCCAAATGACTGGCTAGTGTAGGGCAGCTGTGCTGAAAGAATTTTGAGGCTGGTTAGTCTTCTTAAGTCCCTAGAGCTTAAAATTACACAAGTGCTTTAGGACTTGCTTTCCTTGTGATCATTTTGTAGAACTGAGGAACTTTCTCCAAGATAAGCAAGATGTCTTCCACAGCATTTACTTATGTGACATTTCATGTCAGACTCTTTTTGCCATAGACTATCTGTGATTCCAAGTACACTAAATGACCATACAGATAAAAATCCCCTGTCATTTTTGAATTTGCTATTGACAGAACTATGGAAGATGTACTATTGTCATTGTAGATACATACCTTCCTGCTGAGGAAATTAACTGGGACATGCCTTGTTGGGTCAGTAAAGATGATACTAGATACGAATGTGTTGGAGGTCTGAGCTTTTTTGAAATGGGTCATGTCTGTCACATCAAAGACATAATTAGCTGGCCTGTTACCATTGCTTAAATAGCTATGTAACATCAAATTCCACTTTTATACGGGAGTTGTTATGATGGTTCAGCCTGATGGGAAGTACTGAGCCTGCTGCCATCGTTTTCAAATGTTCCCATCCAGATCTTGATCACGTGTCTGTACCTTCGTGGTCTGTATTTTGGGACATTACATATAGTAGACTTACTTTTCATTAGGAGGTGGATTCTTGGTAGTAGCCAGACAGAAAATGATGCATTTATTTTAGAGTTAAGCTAATCAAATTTTTCCATCTGGAATACAGTTACATCTGATTTACTTTTAGAAACTTTTCTCCATTTGGTTTAATTTTAAGTTCCTCAATGATATCTGCCCTTGATTTCTGGTATAAATTTCTTTATTTTTACTGTCTGCATGAGTCAGAGGTTTTACCTAGATTAAGCTTCTGACTTGTTTTCCCATGAGGAAAGCTTTTCAGGCTAGTGGCATCTGCTCCGTATGTGTTTTTTAATGAAAATAGCCTTTCAGACATCTGTTAAGCCTTCTAAAAATAGAAGAATTTGGGAAATTCAGACCCTCCCCCATCTTGGATGATTCCTTTCTAGGGAAATGTCATTGTTCAGATTCAACCTGGAGAAACAAAAGCTGTCTCTGCGTTCCATACTGATCAAGATGTCAGGACATCTAATAGTATTTTTTGGATAAGGCAAAAAAAAATTACCACTTTCTTTTCCTAGTAGAACATACCTTTCTGTGAATTTCAGCCTGAAGACTGTAAACACAGCTTATTTTGACAGCTGTATTGTAGCCCCCATTGGAATTCTGATATCTGCTCGCTGACCTTGCTGGTCCATCTCTATTGAACATAATGCAATCTGAAACAGGACTAGGGATTTTCTGCACTGTGTATCAGGGTACTATCATCCACAAGTCAAGGGAAGGCTGCCTGTGTGCAGCTAGGAGGTAATTGATAGATGTTGTCCCTCTGTCACTTAAAATACATTCCCTTCTCTTCTGACCTTAATATCCTTTAGAAAAATCTTGAATTTGCAAGAAACTTAGCAGTGCAAATTCAAGCTGTTTATAAATCAACCTGGAGAAACAGAGTAGCAGGACATGCGCTCTATCACTGCTAATATGGCTGAAAAGTCATGAATTCAATTGCTTGCATGTATACATATATATGTGTGTGTGTGTGTGTTTCTTTCTGATTTCTCATAAGTAATTTTAATTTTGAGTTGGAAGTTGTTCACTTTATTATCATTTATTTGAGGAAAAACAATGTGTCAAAGGTGAAGAAAGATGTACTATTTCCATGAAGCCATAAAAATATCTCAACAAAAGTACTATTCTTTTATTGTGAATTGACTTCCCATACACTGAAGTAATGTTTGATCTTTCCAGAATGCTGCTGGTCTTCACTAAGATTCAGTTATGTTGGCTGTCCATTTCAAACTGAGCAGGATGTTCTTTTATCTTCTTTAAACATGATAAAACATCTGTTAAGGTATCAGTCCTTCCTTATTTGAAGGGTTTTTTTCTGCTTTTCAAGTGCCTGAGTCAAAAGAAAAGAGTCAGGAATTCACACTTTTTACCTATGCACTCTGTGGAGTTCACTGACGCTGCAGTGGTGAAAGCCATATATTCTTCACAGGGGGTGCCGTTCCAGTTTACTCTCTTTATCGACTTGTCTGTAACTGATATTTTACCTTTGAATGGGAACGCTTTCAGGTGGTCTGACAGCCTCAGCACTGTTGATCCTTTTAAGGAAGGTATGAAACTGAAGCCCTTGCAGTGTTTTTCTCTTAAGAGCTTGTGACAGGAATGAATCCTCTTCAGCTATCAAAATGTAGTGTCAGTGTAACTTCTGAGACTTGTTCCTTTACTTGACATCAACAAAGAAAGCAGTGAAAGTACACATATATCAGATTGCACACTCTTATGGTTGCCTTCTGATTTATGCTGTATTTGAGAGAAAAAGTTGTCTTTGCCGTTGGATGTGACTCTGTGAGAGCTACTACTGGGTAGCTCAACTCGTGTCAGTTCCCATTTGGACTTTCATGTAGTGAGATCATTTTTGTGAACTATTAGTTGAAAAATAGAACAATTCATTACCCATACAATGAGTTCTCTGACATGTGTAAGTTTCTACTTCAACTTCCCTTTTTAGTTATTTGGATTGTCTGTTTTCAGGATTCCACTATAAAGACTTAAGCAGAGTTACGTCCTTATATGCTGATTATGGAAAAGTGTAGGGTGTTAACATAAGCCTGTCAGCATTGCAGCATTTAAATTCTTAGCATCTCATGTGGTAAGGTGTATGGATTTTACACTTTGAATATAATTATAGACTACATGTCACAAAGAAAGGCATATATTACTAAGGGAACTCTCCATCTCTTCTCAGTTATTGATTTGGCAAACAGGTAAACAAATAGTACTAACAACATGCATTGTGTATGGATTTCAGAGCATTTTGAATAAGAATAATAAGAATAGCAACCCAGTGGCATTTCTGTCGTGTTTCCGGCATGTGTTCCAGTTTCTAATGTTTTAGAGTACATATTTCTGCATTCATCCTTAAGAATTACATACATACAGGACATCTTAATTTAGTGTAGTTCAAGTGGTTCTGATGAAAACTTCATACCTTTTATGCATCTATATTCTTGCTTATGTTTGTGCAACACTTCTTTGTGGTCTAAAGTACCTGATTATTTCAGTTTCAAGGATCTGCCTATGCAAAAAGCCAAAAGTCAATAAATGATACATCTACTGCTGATTCTATAATGTCTTGAGCTTGGTACCACTTAAAATCAATACAACTTACACTGCATTTTGTTAGCTTCTATGGTTTAATATTTGTGAATCATCTCTATTGCACCCTGAGTAGCGACAAATATTAAAAATCTGGATAATTTCAATGGAGCTTTGTGAGTTTTTTTCTAGTCTAGTTTCAAATTTTTCCTTACTGACCGGAGAACTAAACTTAAAATGAAGAATATTGTTCTCAATATGCTGAGAAGTAGTAATACATATACAAATCTAGGAAGATAATAGAGGAAAAGGAGTTAAAAGCAATTCTTCCTGAAGGAGCTGGGAGAATGACTTCATGACACTTGCCTCTGTCTAGGACCTGAATATTCTTTTTAGGTAGATATTCTTAAATTAGGTGTAAAGTTGTAAGGGTACTCTGTTAATTTTGTGTGTATAGATATTTTTGTTTATATTTCACTGTGAAATGCCCTATTCAAATTCAAGTCCCATTATCCTTGCTTATCTGTTTGCAAATAAGAATTTTACCACACTTGTTGGATGCTATTTCATGTATGATAAGAACAGAATATCTGCCTACACATGGTACTGAGTTAACAATGTTCAAATTGTACATTTTAAGTGTTTTACTTTAGAACCAGGCTGGAGGCAGCCTGTGGACTAAAGTGCAACAATTTTCAACCTAGTTTGAAAGATGCCCTGTTTGTATGCTCTGCTCTATGAAAAAAACCCCCGAAGTATAGTTAGTGGAAAGGATTTCTTATTTTACATCAAGATTTCTTATCTGAACTAAAATGTGAATGGTTTGTTTACTTCAATGGGACATTATCAGGTGGTTGCACGACTAGGCAGGCATTTCTCAAGTGGCTTAGTAAGACAAAATGTTAACTCTACCTGATTTTATTTTCTTCTGCTGTCACAGTAAAACCAATAAAATAAACTGTAAATTCCATCCTCTCCTGCTTCTATGTCAAAGCCTTCGGATTAGACAGCCTTCAGTTTCACTTTATATTGAAAATGGATGGAGTGTCTCCATTATGCTTTTCGTTGAGTCTGTGTTGGGATGATCAGTATCATATGACTTAGGAACACTGCCCTGTCAGAGGAATGTTCGCATCGATAGACTAGATACAGTTGAGAAATATTCTGTAAAACCTTAGGTATCACTGTGGTTTGGAGGGGAATATTTCCAATTTAAAGGTAAAAGTTTAAGGCCACTATATGAAGCCTAATACTTTGTAGGAGAAGTGCCAATATTATTGCTTCTTTTCTTGCATTGAGAAGTACTGGTAGCTGTAAATCATAATGTGTTATTAAGAAAAAACAAAACAAAAGGAAAGCAAAATTAGTTTAGTATTTCTGGAATTGTCAAGGAATTATTGTCTTGAACCTTGCCTTGAGAAGCAAAAAGACAACTATGGGGAAGGAGATCTTACGGAATTAATGAAATTGATGGAAAAACAGGGATATGGAAAAATGAGATAAGCAGCTCCTAGAAGAATTTGAAACCAGTGTTTCTAGTGTGGATGTAATAAACAATCTGCAAAGTATGTCTGGAGTGAAAATTCAGTGACTTAATATGTAAGAAAATTGAAACTTCTGTTGAAAATACATGACCAATAAACCATAGAAAAGGCCAAATCTTTTGCATCTGATCTACAGAAATTACTGTTTTCCTGGGAGCATTCTGCTGTGCCTAATTAACTGTATTAGGTTAGTATACAGGAGTGTAGAGGGCTATGAATATTGGTATATATTAGTGTATGCTATATTAAGTGTTTCATAGCTGAGATTTTTCAAAACTATTATTTTCCTGCAAGTTTATAATAAGCTCTTATTGGAATCAGCTTTCAAATATTTGCACCAGAAAATGAGATTTGCCTTGTTTTGGTACATCCTGAGTTATACAAAATTTGTGAGCTACTTTCATTTCTTTGCAACCACTGGGTCATAAACATGGATTAGTTTTATAGGATTTGGTATATGAGTTGACAGATGTGATATATGATGACACTTTATCTTTTATTGCTTACACATACTAGTTATTTGGAAAGGATGGGGGCAGTTCTTATTAACCACAAGATGGGATTTCAGTTGCTTGCCCAAGTGTCTCTCATTCATTCATTCATTTGCTATCAGTTATAGCAGATATATTGCTTCTTCAAGCCTGTCATGCCAATAAATCATTTCAGATTGTATGCATTTGTACAGTGCCAAAGCGTACCATGAAATTTAAAGGAACTCTCCTGTTTTTCTTTTCAATCAGATGAGCAACGTGAAGAGACTACAGCCACGGCTCAGTGCTATTCTTTTTAAGCTTCAGTTTGAGGAGCAGGTGAACAACATCAAACCTGACATCATGGCTGTCAGTGCTGCCTGTGAAGAGATAAAAAAGAGTAAAAGCTTTAGCAAGCTACTGGAACTAGTATTGTTAATGGGAAACTACATGAATGCAGGTTCTCGGAATGCACAGACCTTTGGATATAATCTCAGCTCTCTATGTAAAGTGAGTTTGGAAATGTCCATGTTGAGTATTACATTCACTTTTTCATTTGTTTTTATTATGCTACTTAGTTTTGATGTTTTTCCTGCAGTTAATTGTTTGAATTCTATTTTTATTTTTTTGTAATTATTAGCATTAGTTGAAGGTTTGAACAATACAGCTAATTTGTGAACAGCCATCTTGAGATGGACTTGCATTTAAACTTGTAGATGATTCTATTTTGAGGGAATAATAAAAATCCCAAGACCAAACTAAATAAGTTTATGAAAGGACCACATCACTGTGATCATAGTAGTGTTGTAGTTTTAACATGTCAGCACTGCTAAGACATCTATCACATTTTAATATATTTTAATACAGTTTTGTTTTCTCTTGGACTTACATTTTCTCCTCATGTGATTCTCTTCTTTTGTTGCTCATTTTCACCAGTTTCTTGTTTCTTCTAATTTTTCTTAAATTTTCACTCTTTCAACTTTTGTATAAAGTATATACAAGAAGGCATCTCTGCTTTTCTGAGTGTTGATTTATAACCCATTCTAATCCTAGTTGCCTTCCTCTATTTGCTGTTGTTATTTTTTCCTGTGCCTTCTGGGAGATTACTGCAAAAATCTACAGAAGGCACACATATATTTAATAGTTCTTAGGAGAAAGGAATAGTTTGGAAGTTTGTAATCTTTGTCTTTTCATTTCTTTATGTTTTTGCACAAGAGAAAATACAATATATTAACTTCTACATTCTTTAAAGTAATCACCCTTATGCTGCCATATTTCAGAAAAATTCTTTCGTGATGGTTTTTGAGGTTTGAATGTGATACCTATGACAATCATAGAGAAAAAGTTATATGCTTTCCATAGTCTAAATTAAACATTAAATATGGGTCATCTGCCTAGAGAAATATATTGTGGTTAAAGTTATTGAGTTAAATGTACAATTTGTTGAGAAACATATTCGGAAGGAAGATGCTATAGGTTCTCTCCCTAGTTAGGTTCATTTACTTCTTAGGTACGATTTTACAGGAATTTGTCATTGGTCTATTTATACTCTGTATTTTTAATGCACAAGGCAGCAAAAAAAATAGGAAGACTGTGAAGTTAAGCTTTACAAGCACTTCTCAGATCAGGAACAAAAAGTCAAAATTTATCTTGGTGGAATAATTTATTAAGATCTAGAATATGAAAATTTTGAAGTTAACCATGGAGTACTGCACATAGAGGATTGATGTATGGAGATAATGAAAATAAGGAGTGAATGGCTAGGCAGAATTTCAGAAAAAGGCTCCAAGTTCTGACTCATTTTACAGTGCTCTGTCACTAAATGCATTTGATAATCTAGGATCTTATGGTTGAAATAGAATCATAGAGTATATTGAATTGGAAGGGACCTATCAGGATCATCAAATCCAACTCCTGGCCCTACAGAGTACACCCCAAGAATCACACCATGTGCCCAAAAATGTTGGCCAAGCAGTTCTTGAACTTTTGCTGTAACCACTTCCCTGAGGAACCTGTTAGAGTGTCCAACCACCCTCTGGGTGAAGAATCTTCTCCTGATATCCAGCCTAAACATCCCTTGACTCAGCCTCATACCATTTCCTTGAGTCCTGTCACTGGTCATGAGAGTGAAGAGATCAGTGCCTGTCCCTCCTCTTCCTCTCATGGGGAAGTTTTAGACTGCAGTGAGGTCTCCCCTCAGTCTCCTCTTCTCCAGGCTGAACAGACCAAGTGAACTCAGTTGCTCCTCATACTGTTTCCCCTCAAGGCCCTTCATCATCTTTGTTGTCCTCCTTTGGACACTCTCTAAGAGCTTGATATCTTTCTTATATTGTGGTGCCGCCTCAGTGCAGAGCAGAGCAGGACAATTCCCTCCCTCGACTGGCTGGTGATTCTGTGCCTGATGCCCCCAGGACATGGTTGGCCCTCCTGGCTGCCAGGGCACCCTCAGGTCCATTTTTGCAGTGCTGCTCTTCAGCATCTCCTTCTCTAGTCTAAACGCACAACCAGAGTTGCCCCATCCCAGGTGCAGAATCTGGCACTTGCCCCTGTTAAACTTTCTCTGGCTGGTGATTGCCCATCTCTCTGATTTATTGAGGTCTCTCTACAGGGCCTCTTTGCCCTTGAGGAAGTTGACAGCTGCTTCCAGTTTAGTGCCGTGAGCAAACTTGCTTAGTATTCCTTAGGGTCCTGGTCGTTACTGAAGAATGGGGCCAAGGATGAAGCCCTGCAGAACCTCCCTAGTGAGAAGTCACCAGCCTGATGTTACCCCATTTAGAAAAGAATATGCTCTTCATTTATGCTCAAGAGAAATGCTAGTCACTACCAATAGTCTGTAGGTGAAGTAGATAAAAAGCTTTAAAGATAAAAAAAAGGTAATTTGCTCCCTATCATCAAAATGCTTATTACAGTGTAATTTTGACATTGTCATGTTGCATGATTGGAAGTGCTGAGACTGGTTTACTCTTTTTAGGCCTTAATTTTTATATAAACTTATAGTTCCATATGCTTCATTTACATAAGAAATGTGCAAGTAAAAAAAATGATGTTCTAATGACGAAGATTTGCATCTATTTGTTTTGACATCACGCTGAATTGTAAATACCAAACCATGGTGCTTAAAAACTTTTTTTGGGGGGAATATAATGCAATTTAAATGGTTGCTGAATGTGAATACCTATTTCAAAGGGTAAATAGTCTAAATAATCTGTAAAAGGTGCCTTCCAAGCCGAACTGTTCTATTAGAAGAACAGAAGAACCAAAAATGAACCAACAAAAAAAACCCCAGATAACAAAATATTATAGACTTTGCTGGAAGGCAGAACAACTATGACCACCAAGTCTAACCACCTTAGAGTTAATCTGAGAAATTTCAGATCTCTGTTACTAGACATCCCAAGACAAATGCAACTCACAGTCAACTACTTGTATTTTTGAAGGCTGACAGATTTTTTCAGGTGAAAGCATTGGGAGTTTTCCTTTTCTGTCCTATGTATATCAGGGTACTAGTCACGAATTCCTAACTTACCTCATCCAATTGTGGCCTCATTTAGGAAGTCCGTGAGTGCCAAGCCTTCATTGGTTATGAAATTGTCTTTTATACAGATCACTTTGTCTGGAAACACAGAGGTAAAACTATGTATGTGTAATTTTTGGGATTTTCTTAACAGTGTGTAGTGTCTTGGTTGATGCATAATCTGCTCTGTTCTGAGAATAGTAAATTATTAAAACTAATAATATTAAAACAGGAAAAACCCCCATCCAAACCAGTGTTCCTCAAGGCCCAAAACTAGAAACCTGCAAATTGCAGAGTGGCTGGTTGTCTGTACAGCAGTTTTCAGTAGTTTTTTTTACAACATAAGAGATTTGCCGTGACATCTGTCCTTCAAAGATAACAGTTTCTGTAATATTTAAAGAATATGCAATTTATCTGCTCTCCTTCATTGATGCCCAGCTGCACATAGGAGACTTTATGGACTCTCCATTTTGCAGAAGACAATTCCGTATCTTGCTTTTCCCCTGCTTCACATAGAATTGAACATTTGCAATAGTTCTTCTACATCAGAAAGCAGCCATGCATATTCTCAGAAGAGAGATATGATATCGATATGTTAATACTCATTCATTTATTACTCATGTATTAAATTTATATGCATGTTTCTAACACAGATTCATATTTATAACTTTTTTAACTACATGTATTTTAAGCAGTGTAACATTGTAGAAATTTTGTGTGGTGTTATTGAGACATCCTTCACTGAGATTCCCAGTACAGCAGAAGTAACTTACATTGTAACACTGCATACAGTAAGGACTCTAGAATCCATTTTTGGGTTTTGATATATATGTGTTGTTCCATTTTCTGTTTATTTTGAAAATTATGTCTCACATTATTATTAATCCACTTGTCTGAAGGAAACATACACTTTCTGGATGAATATATCTCATCGTATTTACTAAGATAATATAATTTTTATCTTTAAAAATAATCACTGAATATAATGTCTTTGAAAGTAATCACTACAGTAAAGTATGAAATATCAACCTCAGTGATTGACTCCATCCAAAATTCTTCATTTTCATTTACATAAAGTACAGTAAAGCTAACATGATTTGGTTTTTAAATCAGATAATTTAAAATATTCTTAAGTGATGATTGAATTTAAAAAAAAAAAATCTCTTTATAAAAAATTCGTAACCATAGCAAGAAAAAAAAAAAGAGTATGTACATTTAAATTGGGAATGATCTTGCTCTTAGTTTTGTATTTGGAAAAAATGCCCATATAGCTCTGTTTCTGGTTTTCACCCCTCTGTGGAAAAGGAGGCAATTTTTCCTTTCTGCCTTGTTGCTGTAATTACTATTATACTGTTGAACTTTGAGAATCGCCTTGTATTTTTTGTGTTAACCAAACTAAAGAACAGTCTTGAAGCTGAAACAAACGAACATGATTTTTCAGCCTAATTCCTTATTGTAATACTGTTTCTAAAGACTTTGTGTCTCGATATTCAGATGTTGTACAAGTCTTTGTGCAATTGTAGCAGCCCTTTAGTAATTGTGCTTACTTTGTGCCTGTGTGCATGTACACTTTTCCTGCTAAATTGTCTTATGTAGAAATAGTTCTTAAGTAAAGAAACCCTTTCATAGGTGATGTAATTTTCTGTTTATCAAAATCTCCTTGATTTAAAAGGATGGTTCAAACAGAAGACTACAACAGAAATGTATAGCTAAGTGCTTGCCAGTTGTCAATTGTTAGTGTTTCTGCACAAGTAGCTGCAAGTTTTAAAATGTCCAGGCTTAAAAATAATTTTAGATATACAAAGGGTTCAGAAAGAAAAGTTTATGCATAAGAATTTTTGAAGTCAATGCTTTTGAACAATGAAGCCTATAAACACTTATTTGTGTTTTGAGAATTGATAACAAGAACTTGTGCAGGTTGAGGATGTGTAGATTCCACTGTGTAAATACTGTTAATTTCATGCATCAGGAGGAAAATATGTGAATTATGTATGGTTAGATTCTGCTGATTTATATATGATTTATTTTTTTTCCCCTTTCCTGTATTTGTTCACCGTTTTGCCGATATTCTTGTATTTTTTAAGTAATTATATTTTTAAAAGAAATACGTTTTTGTGTACTGAACTCAAGTATTGAGTAAAATTCAGAAATATTTAGTGTGATCTTTCTAGGCATTCTGAACAAGGTGGGAAAGGAAACAGCCCATTACTTAGAGTTTTCTTTAAAAAAACTGCCACTTCAACAGTTTTTTGGATTCAACATTTTTGGATTCAAAGTTAGTAATATATATTAATTATCTAAATGGTCAGAAATCATATTTTTCTCAGTGTTTTTACTCTTTTTTTTTCCCCCAGCTGAAGGACACAAAGTCAGCAGATCAGAAAACAACGTTACTCCATTTTCTTGTAGAAGTGTGTGAAGAAAGCTATCAGGATGTCCTGGATTTTGTTGAGGATTTTCAGCATTTAGATAAAGCAAGTAAAGGTTTGTATAACTCACTAAAAGTTTTGATTTTAGTACATTACACTGTCTTGCATGTGAGATCATGCTTATTTTTTACAAACAATAATTAAAAAATAGACATTAGTAGTCTGTGTCGTGGATCAGTAATTTGAGTGACTGTAAATGGTATTGAAGATACTTATTGTTTGGTCCCTTAATATTTACTACAGAATTTTCCAATACATTTCTTCTAACATATCTTCTAGAATAATTTTCCAAAAAAGATTTCTTTTAAATGTTCTTTTCTGTTAACAGAACTTAATTTCAACTTTTAATCTTTTTGTACAGTAAGTGTATCGCTCAATGTCTTTTCATTTAGAAATGCAGAAAGGCTGTAATGCTGCCACTTTATTTTTTCAAAACATGGAACAGTTTTGTCTTCCCTACATGTGTGTTCTTTGTGCAGCAGTAGCATTGAAAGTCTGGAAAAATTTTTACTGTTTCATCATAGGGTATAGAATATGATAAATCTCAGTATAAGCAGCAGTGGTATTTTTGCAATTAGTTTCTTAATTAAGAATGCCTTTTCCATATTTTATCACAGTTTAAGTAATTTAAACAGAATAAGCATTGAGTAAGAAATTAGTGTCACCTCAACACTGTCCTACTTTGTTAGGCAAAAAAAAAAATCAGATGAGCTGTCTCAGTTAATAACTTTTTAGTTTATATCAGTTTGGAAAATATCACTGTTTATCTGTATTGCTTCGTATAGCGTCACTCTTATGCCTCAGTCAGTGTCCCTGCCACAAATTACAGTTTTGCAAAACCTTACGCTGATAGAAAACTTGAGATTCGGGTCACTTACATAGACTTCACTTCCTGGTGTCCTGGTTCTTAAAGTTTCCAGTTCTACTTGATGCATTATAACCACTTAAATGTTCGCTTATTTTTAAATAGCTGTCACATGCTTCAAACCCTTCACCTAACTTTTTGTACTGGTAATAAAAAAAGTTTCTGCTGCATATGAATTTAGTGTTTTCATCACAATTGGCAGTGTTAATTGGTAACTGATTTTTTTTTTTTTTCATTGCCGTTGTGTTATTGTCTGTATTGTGGTTGAATTTTTTATATCAGACAGCAGAACTAAAATGTTCCTTGTTAAAAGTGATTATTTTCAGTGTAGATAGTCATCTAATCACTGCTGACGGTCTTCTGGAAAACTTCTGGGATATAAAACTATGACCATTCAAAGAGTAGTCAGTAAAATTATCAGTTAGTCCAGGCTTTGTGTTCTTTTTTAGCTATCTGCTAATGACTAGATGAATCTTTGATCTTACTCAGTATGTTGTAAGATGGAAATCAGTGTTCATGTTTTTAAGTTTATGTATTGAATTTACTTCAGTGTATTATGAGATACTTTGTATTTCAGTTTTACTGTATGAAAAAGACAAAGGCTTAGGATATCTTTAGCAGATTAGTGTATCAGTGTATTTATTTATACTTGTTTCCCTACCTGCAAAACTCCGTTCTGTTTTGAAAGGCTCCTGCTACACTGGAATTTTGAAAAATGCAACAGATCACAGAGACTGTAGCCCATGGGGTTTTTTAAAAACTTTTAGTCCTTCTGTGAAAATACCTCTTTATGAAGTAAGTTGATTTAATATGCACCAACTTTTGCACAGTAAATTTGTAATGAAGTGGCTATTTTTGCTTGATCTTACCAAAAGGTCAGTTAAAAAAGAAGTCTGTGAATCTGTGGTTGTGTTCAATCGCATCCAACATATGGTCTCATATAACTTACTGTTATGTTGATGAAGTCTAACAAGTTGACCAAGAATGATTTGTATTGCGTCTCCTACAGAGAGCTGAGAAATTACAGCAGATATTACAAGCCATTTTTATGGAGAGTGATAGAGGGAAAGTCATAAAAAATCTTTTATCCAGTCAAATACACATATTACAGAAAAAAATACTGGTTGTGGTAGAACAGAACTTTGGTATTGAGGGCTTAGAGCATTCCATCCATTCCAAGATACTGTGCTTAGGGTTTAGCTGGAATAATCCGTCTCAGATTGCATTTATTGGAGGCAGTTCAGACTTCCCGTAAATCTGAAAAACCACTGGATGCAAATGTTATATCTAAGGGTTACAGGCTGCTGATAGTACAGAAGGGAGGAAGTCAGCCTGGGATTTTCCTGTTACGCAGTAGAAAGGTTCTGTTCACATAGATGCTGCTTTGTTCCTCAGAGTTGTGGGGTGAGGAGATACCATCACTCTTTTCTGGTTTTGCATCATATTAATATAATGTTCAAATTTTCCATGACCCGTATAGGTTGTATTTTGTTCCAGTATTTGTTTCTAAATCCTTTTCTCTACCTTCTGTCCTGTCAAAGGCTAGGGCCTTGTTCAGGTAGTGGAATGCCTTCCCCTTCATGGTTTTGCTGAACTTTGTTCTCTGAAGTAATTTTAAAAAGTAATCTACAGTAATAAATCAGCAAAGTTGAATAAAAATATTCTATTCTCCCATACCTATGTTTTAAGCTGGTTTTTATTGAGCTGATTCTATTCCCTGTCTGCATATTCATATCTTCAATAATTTCACATTTTATATGTGGCATAAAAATATTATTTGCAAATGTCCTTTAAATTATAAATAAAAATTAATGTGGTAGAAAGATGTTTAAATGCCATTTGAACTATATTAACATAAAACTTGAAGCTAAACATACTGCATAAAAATGGAACTATACTATGCATTTTTTGGTTTTGACTTGATCACCTTTAAGTATTTGAATGAGTCTTCTACAGGAATCTTAAGTTACTTAAATTATGCTATTTTTTAAGAATTCTTCCTTAACATGACTGTCCTTGTATCAACCAGCCCACCTGTAGCATGCCTTGTATCTTTTTTATTTTATACTTGCTCATTCTTAAAACTGCTCTCTCAATTTATTTCTTTTTTCAAAATGGTGACCATTAGAACATTACAATGTTCAACAGTTCATTTTATCCTTTTCACAAGAAACATTTTTGCTCCTTTATTTTCATTGAGTATTGTCCAGTGATTGTACAGTAAGCTGTTAAAATAGCTTGCCAGACTTCAAGAGCAGTGACAACATCTGTTAATGTGAAGCTAACATGTATTTTTGAGTGTTTTAAAAATGATCAAACATTCACAGTATGTAAACTAATTACTGTATTTGGAAAAAAATATATTTTTTTTTTAATATAACTTTGACAGGCAAGCAGCAAGGGACTTGTGACCTTTGCAATTGTAAGTTACTTCAGGATATTTTTTTTTTCCCATTATGTGCTATAGGTTTAGTTTCTAGTTCTGTAACACTAGATTTCATTCACTGTTACAGTACGTGAGTTCAAGATACCTTTTTACTTTGAAGTACATCAAATCCTGTTTTTCAAGTACTCTTAGATCAGCAGGAGGAACTTTCATTGTGGCTAATGAGCTTCCTGATATGACAGTTCCTGAAGATTTATATAATTAAAGCTGTCTCTTCTTTTAAACATAATTACTTTCTTGCTTTTCTATTAGTATTCTAGACAAGAAATATTTTGGAAATTTAGTACAATTTACTAATTTCTTATTTTATGGTATTCTAAAGATTTATATTGCATTTATTCAGGCTGCTGTTTTGTTTGATTGACTCTAATTTACTCACACCTTACAGAGTCTTTCGTACTGTAATAACACTGTAAAACCACAGATTTGCCTTCCTCTAAAAGACATTAACTCATTGCACTGTTAGAAGAAACTTATCCATTTTCCCATTTTTTGAAACTCTATTTAGATTTTTTTCATAGATAATTTCACTTCAAAATTAAAAGCTAGGAACCAAATTGTAAATACAAAGTTTAATCTATATTCATGAAAAAACAGGATGCCTTTACATTTAAAAATGTTAGGACAGCATGAGATAAAGATATTAACATATATGCTATAAGCATTCTCTATGTCATAAGAAAGGGGTTTTTTCCTGTTGGAGAATTTCTAAGTCAATGGCAAATTTCTCAGTACTATTAAATAACATACTTATGCTATGCATTGCTTGAACTTTTGTTTTGATTTGAGTCACAAATTCACAGGCTGTATTTGCAGGCCGTCAAGATTATTGTGTTTGTTTGGGTTGATTTTTCTATGCTTTCAGAAAGCAGTGCAAACTTCATGAGTTACTGCATATTCTATTATGCTCAGTACGAAAATCAACAGATGGTTCTACTGTCTTGCAGATTAGACAGCTTTCAAAGTTGCTATAGCTGTATAGTATAGTAGTTCCTATAGATGTATAGTATGAAACAGTCTCATTTCAGAAGGTGAAAGCAGGGATTAGGAGAATGAAGAACAACCCACAGTAGTAGATGGGTTCAAGACCATTTAATGAACTTTGAAAGTGCACCAGTCTGTGGGTCCTGAGGGAACATACTGAGGAAGTGGTTAAGCCATTATCCATTATATTTGAGAAGTCATGGCAGTCTTGTAGAGTTTCCACTGGCTGGAAAAGAGGAAACAACCTTTATTTTTAGAATGGGAAATAAGCAACACTCAGGGAACTACAGGCTGGTCACTCTTGCCTCAGTGCCTGACAAAATAATGTAGCAAATCCTTTCTGGTAACTATGCTAGGGCACATGGAAAATAATGAGTTGTTTGGTGACAACCAAAATGGCTTCACTAAAGATAAATTTGGTGGCCTTCTACGATGGGATTACAGCAGTGGTGGATAAGGGAAGGACAACAGACGTTATCTTATCTACCTAGACTTATGCAAAGTATTTGACAACTGTCTTGCATGATGTCTTTGTATCTAAACTGGAGAGACATGGATTTAATAGGTAGACCAGTTGCTGGATAAAAAATTGGCTCAGTGGTTACACTAAGAGATTTGTAGTCAATGGCTCAGTCTCCAAGTACAGACCAGTGATAAATGGTGTTCCTCAGGGAACCAATATTGGGACTTGAGCTTTTTAACATCTTTGCCAGTAACATGGACAGTGGGATCGAGTGCCCCCTAAGTTAGTCTGCCAACCACACCAAGCTGTGTGGTGCAATTGACACACTGGAGCGAGGGGATGACATTCAGAGGGACCTGGACAGGCTTGAGGCATGTGCCTGTGTGAACCTCATGAAGTTCAACAAGGCCAAGTACAAGATCCTGCACCTGGGTCACAGCAATCCCAAGCACAAGGTAGACTGGACTGCATCAAATGAAGCATGGCCAGCAGGTCGGGGGAGGTGATTCTGCCCCTTCTACTCTACTCTTGTGAAACCCCACCTGGAGTGCTGCATCCAGGTCTGGATTATGGTTATGAAATATCACCAGGAGATTTGCTACCAACCAGAAGTCCATTTTTAGCGGTCCTCTGAATGGAAAAAAAAAAATCATTCTACTACTTGCACCTTTGAGAACTTCTAGTTTCTTGGTCTGTAATTCACTTGGTTACATATCAAGACACCACCCAAGAATGGCATCAAGTGTATCTTATGCCTTAGTTTATATGGGAAGAAGCAAACATATGTTTTCCATAGCTATTGTATAGTATTTTCTTAGGTGGAGAAAAAAGCAACCATATTCCTAAAAACAGAGTTAGATTGCTCATACTGATGATTATATAAATGGCACTCAAAATAGAAAATACAAAATTTTATGGCTTAAGAGATAAACAGTAATAGAAATTCAAGTTTTGGGTTGATTAGGCTTTCAAACAAGGCAATTATTAACTGTAAAGCCTTAAAATAAATACTGAAGTATAACAAAGTAATGACAAAGAATTCCATATGGAAAAGGGGTTTGAGATACCATTATTTGAAAGGAAGAAATATTTTTTCAAAGTAATCTTTTTTTCTCATTGTTTGTTGTCAAGGCTGAGAAAGTATGTAATGTGTTTAGCAACTAATTTTGCCTTATTATCAAGCACTAAGCAATAGAAGGAGTTGTAAAGTAAATATTTGTCCATTCAGGTAATTCTTAGGTTAGAAGTCTATTTCAAGTTCTAAATTGTGTGAAAAATATTCTTTCTCAAGACTGAAAAAGCTTGTTATTTCGGTGCTACTGTTTTTTAAAACTATTTGAAAATAACTTCATTTTTTTAATATTGAAAATCTTAGGCTAAAAATATTTCTCCATTTACTAGAAACATACGACCAAAGATGTAAAAATGTTCCACTCCAACATTTAAGGTAGCATACTTAGGGCATTGAATATTTGCAAAGGAAAATTTCCAGTAATGGGGTTTGTGGGCCTTTAAATATTTCTACAATTTTGTATTTATTCATGTTTTTTCCACCACTGTCTATACCTCTAATTGATCAATAGTTCTTGCTCTATTGGGACACAAGTCCTGTACCAGCACACTACGATTTTGCCATATTCTTACATATTCTAATCTGAACCTTTTTGTAATATATAGAACTTTTTGAAAATAAGTAGTTAAACGTATCATCCTGCACCTTGTCTCTTTTGGGTTTTGGGGGGGGTTGGTTTGTTTGTTGGTTTTGATTTTTTTGTCTGAGTGCATTACATGGTATAAAAATTCTGGCTTTAAGAGCCAATGGAATATATTCAATACTGTTGTGTATTGCAGATAATGTCTTTTAATGTTTGTGCCTATAGCTATGCATGGTAGTGTTATGTGGCAAGGTGTTTTAAGATCTGATTAGGCAATGGGCTACTAAGATGTAAGTGAAATGCTATATTTCCTTAGGGTATAGAAATATATGCATCTTTTACAAGCATGACTTGGCAAATAAAATATAAGCAAGAATTTGAGTATTGCACATTTTTACCAGAATGGTGCTTCAGCTTCTAATGTAATACTGAAGCAAGTCAGTAGTGCATGCCAGTAGCTTTCTTTCACTGTCATCTTGCGGTGATCCACCAGTTAAGTGGTGGGTCACGGCCAATCCCTGGTGCAGTCCTTGAGTCCTATTTAAACATGTTGTGGACAGTTTGATCTATAAGCAGATCAGGATTCAGATAAAGCTGTTCAATACTACTAATTTCATGCTTATTCAACTGGGTATAAATGTCTGGATGTTACTGAAAGATTTCATTGATGTATGATGTTTTAAGTGATAGATTAAGACAAAATTATATACTCTGTAGGAGAAAAATGTGTATATCTGCTAAAGGATGAGGATAAAAAAATCAAATAGGTTATGCAGAAATCAGTGGCATAGAGGAACCTTAAAGTGCTGGAAAGGAGAATGAGTTAAAAAAGAAAAGCTGACTGCATTGTCCAAATGTTTGGAACCTTGAAGGTGAGAAAACTTAATTTTAATGAGTAAGGAAGTGCTGCAAGTGCATATATATGTTTATGTAGACTTGTGTGTCTTGCCACCTATATACCTCAGGGAGTTAGATCTTAGAGTGATGAGATCAGATTGAAGACTGATAATTTTGTCACTTTTAAACTTTTATTTTAAACTTTACTAGAATTATATTCATTACCATTTCATGCTAATGACTCAGTCTGAATCACTATTAATCACTCTCACTGCATATTCAAAGCAGCTAGTTATTAACAGTCATACCCTAAATTAGCTGTGAATATACAACACACAGCACAGTACTTTGTGGGTTCCCAAGGATCCAGGTGATGAGGTTTAAGAGCTGTTCAGTGATTCAGTGAGGAGGGCTACAGCTGATGCACGGGTCTTCTTTTTGTTCCCTCCTCTGAATTTGGTTTCTTCTTTTATAAGATGGTTTAATCTCTTGGCAACTCTTAGTCCACCAGTTTACCATATCACTGTGTACTGTGCAGCACTGGGGGATATTGATCCCTCTGCTGAGACAAGGGCTGTATCCTGTTGCTTGGCCATTTTTTTTCCTTGCCCTTAGTAGTTACTTCTTTCTTTCAGCAGCAGTCTGGTGATGAATTACTGACCATCAGTGAATTGTTTGTCATTCAGGTGTTTCTGTTTTCAGTCATTTCCCATATTTTCAAGTTCTGAGCTTAAACTGTGTAGTATAAAAAGAGACATGTGGTGTCAGACTGCATTTCACCCAGGAGATTCTTGAAGCTTATCAAGAAGTCCAGCAGGCCAAGGCTCTTGTGTAGGTAGTATAGGGCACAGTTGGTGTAAGGGCTGAGGCCTATTCCTACTGATGATAGTAGTATTATTACTAGTGAACTGGGTACAAAAATGCTTCCATTATTTACCAATTATATTGTATTAGTGCACTCATATTTGAAATTAAAATAGGAAACAATTAATTAAATTCTGCTTAGAGATGCCACTTTTCTTCATGTGTGCAACTGAAACCTGCCTTGAGTACAGAAGGGAAAGGCCAGGGTTCAAGAGCCAGTGGCGTTGTTAGAGCTTGGGGGAAGAAAGGATCTGAAAAACTGTGTTGTTATGGTCATGTTAGACACACACACGTAGAGGAAAGGAAAAGAGAAAAGGCAAGAATACCAGAAAAAGGCTATAGAGACAAGAGAAATCATCATATTGGGAGAAATAAAGCATAAATGTTCTATTTTCAATACTGTGTGACACTGAGTATATCCAAGTAGATCTTATGCTGCTGTTAATGGATATTTCAGATCTTTGTTGGTGTTCACAGAAACCTCCAATACTTTTCCTCTGGAATAATTCTTTGTTAGTGCTGTAAATCCTCACAGAAATACAAGTGGCTTTTGGTTATTGGGCATTTTTTGACTACATTTTACCATTTACTTTTAAATGCTACATCAATAATATGCTGACAATTTTAGAGAATTTTTTGATAACTCCATTAGTCCAGTATGAAGTTTGCATGGCTAAAGCAATAGTATATTTCCAGAATATTTTTTAAAATAATATGATGTAGTTTTCTCTATGGAGCTAGAGGTCAGCTTGTCAATGTCACTTGCTCAGAATAAAAGGCCAGAATAGCAAAAGGGAAGCAAAATATCTGTAGATAAGAGGAAGAATCTCATGATAAGGAGGTTGTGACATCCAAGCAAATTGTCATACAGAGTGGGCAGCACATAAGATTTCTGAAATATCAGCTGAAAAATCTGATACAAAAAGTACCAGGTTTACAGCAATAGAAATGAGAGAGCACACAAGAAGTCTCAAAACTTGATGAAGTACTGTTTTAATTTTATGCAAGAATAATGGTTTGGGAATGGAAAAGGGGGGAGCAAACATTCTCCACAGAAATCTGTTGAAAGAAAAAATATCAGAGTATTGTATTTTCATATTGTAAGTACCAGTTTAATTTTCTGCATTCTGAGATAACTGAGATACAACTAAAAGTGTAGTAAGCACATTTTTTACCAAGTTCTGCTGTGGCTGTAATAGTGTTGTGTGACTTCAAAATATTTAAGAAACTGAAGAGAAGAGAATGATTTGGGCAATTCCACATCTCTTTATCTGACTTAACTGATATGAACGTTTATAGAGGAAAGAATAATCAAACACAGAGATTAATGAGAGTAGCATAAAGTGAAAATTATAAAATTCTGGTATTTAACGAGTGAGTGTATCTGACATAGGGTTAGTTTGCCAGACGAGAGTGTTATTGTGTCATATAACACAAGAGTGTTATATGTTATCACTGAATAATCCTGAGGAAGCAGAATGAAAGAAATGTGACGGCATGAAGTACAAGATCCTGCATCTTGATACTGTAATAAGAGCTTTGGTCAAGAAAAAAAGGATGTTTTATTGAAAGTTAATCAGATAAGATATTCTCAGGAGAACTGTAGAAATAGTAAAGCAATGTAATAGTGAATCATCACATGAAATACTATGCACAAATATTTTAAAACAGAAGTAGGTCTAGAGGCGTCTGCAATAATTATGGTATCAGAAAACCTGATTCAAGAGAGGAAGTTTTCAGAACAAAGTTGTTATAACCATGAAAAGCAGACACAGTAAGGAAATTAATTATTGCCTATAAAAATATCAGGAACCATTTTGAATAAGGGATATGAGAGTTTAGAGAATATAAGTAAGAGCTTGTTTAGGCACACATGCATTTTACTCAGTGAACAACTTGGTTTTGTGGGCTCGCTAACTCAAAATCCCAGGGTTTGACTGTTTCTAAACTAGCATATGAGTTGTGTACTTCACTCTGGCTTGGGTTTATTTCTGAATCCTCCCAGGATTAGGGGTCAAAGTTTGGCAGAAGAAAAATACTCCTTCTTCTATGTCCCTTCAAATTTTATACCTTGTCTTTCAGAGGGACAAAAGGGAAGATTGGCACGTATTTCGTGTGATCTTTTTATGGAGGAGCTGGTTATATTTACGGATTTGTTTTTTTTTTATCTATTTTCACTAAATTGAAAACTGCAAAGACAATAGTACCAAACTTAATAGCAGCATATTGTGAACTAGCCTCTGCTTGAGGCTGTCATCAGAAATGGAGTCTTAAAGGAAAATATATCTAATAGTTGTGCACTGCTGAAATCAAAGGAATGCTGCATTCATAAGTTCAAGAACAACATAAGATCATGACAGAGGAAGAAAAACCTCTTTAGAACAAGACAGAGATTTAAAGATTCTCGATCAAATATATAACTGTTCAATGTCAAAAAACCTGAAATCCTAAAATATAAGATTGGCTTTGCTGTAAGCAAGAATTCAGAAATTTCTTGTTAAGAACCTGCTAATCAGCTCTAGGCACAGAGTTGTTTTGTTGGGGTTTTTACTTGGGTAAAAGACTGTAGCTGTTACTCAACTGTTACCTGCAATTCATGTAGAGGAATTTTTGGTGGGTTGGGTTTTTATATTGTTTTTAAACTTGTGTACTTGCCGAGTTTCATAATCTTGATATTATGTATGTCACACTAATTTATGCTGTGAACTCCTTATGCAAGACAAAGAGTACTGTGAAGAGTCCTATCCATAGTTATATTAGGCACAAGTTGTGTTCTGTGTTTCCTAGCTTTCTATATAAATCAGTGTAGCAAGCGTGGGTAGAGCTCTTGTAAATCTTCGTTCGCGAAGCCTAGCCATGATGATGATGATGATGATATAAATCAGTGTCTTAAAATTGTGTGTGCCTAACCTTCAAGACTTCTTATGACAGCAGAAGGATGACTTTCTATTACAATTAGGCTTGTTTCTGGAACCATTGAAGGCTGAAACGCATCTTAGTCAACAATGTCAGCTTCCAATTTTAGCTCTGCTTCCCAAGCAAGGCAGTCTCTTAACTACCGCAACCAACTGACATACCTGGTGATGCTTTGGGCTGACCAATTCCTGAATGCAAATCTGCAAGTCTACTATACAGTTGTGAAACAGTGCTTTTGAGTAACCACAGGCTTTTAAAAATGGTGATTATAAAGCAAATAAGGAGTTATAAGATGAACATATATTTTTATTTTCTATTTCAAAAAGTTGTCTTCAAATGCTTTGGGCTTTTTTCCCTCTTCTTTTACATTACATTAGCAATTTAACAGATTGCCAAGGATCATTTTATAGTTGTGTTAACCTTTCTGCTATGATTGGGATTGTAGTTGCTATGCAACATTTTGCTGTAGTCATTTGAGGACTCTCTCAGGCTTTTATGAGAGAAGGTTGTGTTCATTGTGTGTATTTTATGTTTTCCATCACATAACTCTACTCAATAGATGTAATCACAGATCCCGTACAGATTCTAGTAACATCATAGGGGCACACACTTTCTTCAGGGATTTTTTTAAAATCAAATTGAAGATAACGATATCTTTACAGATACAGTATATTATGAGTGAAATAATAAAGTTAAAAAAAGTAATTATTCTAGAATTCACAGTATATATATTGTTCCTATGGAACACAGTTAAATGTTAAGTTTGCTTCATAAACAATCAGAAAATAAGCTTTAATTGATCACAATAATACAGATCTAAGATAGAATACATGCTAATTGGTTAACCTCAGTTTACCCTTATCATCTTGATATTTTGATCAGCTATTTACAGATCTAGTGTTCAGCTTTGCATTCATTGCTTCAAATGAATGAAAGTTGTATTTTTCTTTTCCTGAAAAGAAAATTTGTACTTTTTCTACATGCTTCTATAAATTCATGATGTTTCAACTCTACTTCTTTCTTCTTCCCAAGTCCGTGATTTGCTCTGTTGCACTCTCAAGTGCTTGGCAAGCGCCTGTGCTCTGACAAATTCTATTGGGGTTTTTTGCACACATAATGTTTTCAAACTGGGGAATTGAGTTTTAGTTTTCATGCATAGATGTTTAATAGCCCCATTTTCTCTATGTTTTCGAAAATCTTACTTTCCCTTCATGATTTTCCGTACAAATGTTCTTATTTTCTCTTTTAACAGAATGAGATTGAAAAAAGCTTTGTGATTCTTAGAAGAGCTTCAAAACTTGTCCTTTGGTTAATCAGAGGAGGCAGACTGGCATATGTATATCTAAGGTTATTTAAAACAGACTGTTAATTGCAATGCAAAACCTTAGGCATAAA
Organism: Xenops minutus; assembly: GCA_035221455.1. NCBI lineage: Eukaryota > Metazoa > Chordata > Aves > Passeriformes > Furnariidae > Xenops > Xenops minutus. The sequence goes on along the minus strand of JAWWEE010000001.1, from coordinate 61,243,495 downwards.
AATAAATCAAAATGCAGCATTCAAACAGCATACATCTAATCAGAATAAGGCAACTGATTAAGTGAGGGGAGCTGAACATTGTAGAGTGACCCCCTCATCTTGTTTTGTAATTTGTTTAGTGTGCTTTTATTTCGGAATTAAAACCAAAGTATGCTGATTTGGGTAAGGTTTTAACTCATGTATTTTGCAAACAATGATTTTTGTTTAGTGTGTTAACAGAATGAATTTTCTATATTTTAGTCTCAGCAGAAAACCTGGAGAAGAGCCTTAAGCATATGGAGAAGCAACTCCAACAGCTTGAGAAGGATCTGCAGACTTTTCCAGTTCCTGAGGATAAACATGATAAGTTTGTAGCAAAAATGTCAATATCCTTTGGAGTACTCTTAAAAAACAAAACAAGATAAAAATCCCCAAGTAATTTAACTGCATCACTTTAAACTTCTTTGCATAACTTCTGTCTAGTTTGTAGCATGTATTTTCGAAAAGTGTAACTTTTTTATCCTCTCAAAAACTAAAGACATGAACAGTCCAATTAAAGGATTCCTCTGTAGTGGAATGAATGAGGAGAAAAACGCTTGCTGTCAAGTTTTATGCTGTATATAAGTTTTGCAACTTAGTGAAAAGTAGTTATAATAAGAATGTTAAGGAGTCTAGTGTTAAATTATTTTTTTGTCAGAATATCATAGAAAAATGTCCGTTACCCTGTGTCTGTTTGTTTTCTTGTGGGTGGATTATCACCGTGAATGTTTTTGTACATGCAACCACAGAAACAGAAAATTCCTCTTATTTCAGAAGTGAGATTCATAGCATGTGAAGTATTTTCTGGTCTTATTTATGTGAAAATTCCTTTTCTCACAATTTATTCCAAATCCTGCAACCAACTTTGCTGCCTGTCTCTTTCATAAGAACACCTTATGACATGAAGTTAATTGTTTAAACAGAAAAAACCCATACTTTCACTTAAACCTCCCTAGCAAATGTTAATCATATATGCTTGGCACTGAGACTAATGTGGAAGCAGAAATACAGACAGGTTGAAATTTGCTCTGCAGGCATTATTACGTAGCTGGAAGACTACTTTATTATATACCAAGGTGGGGATACTGAGGGCGCAGTCCTCTTGATTCATCTCTTACTATTAAATGAAAGATGACAAGCAACCCTGAGGTTGAGTGGACATACTAGTTCTTCCTGCATTAGGGCCAGTTTCGTCTTCATTAGATTAGCTGCAGCCAGTGTTTGCAATGTAGCTTCAGGCCTTCTCTAAACGGTGTGGGTTATCTTAACCTTTCAATGTCACCACTAATTTTTTGCAAGGTTGGGTATTGGGTATTTTGTTGTTGAGGTTGTTCTGTTTATTGTTATTGTTGCTGGCTCTTTTTTCCAGCTCAGTGTGTTTTTTAGAGATACGTTGTAGCCCATCAGCATGGTGTCTCTACAGTATGACATGTAAGTTTTGTCCCTAGAGAAACTGATAGTATAATAAAAGAACTAGGAGGTGGGACCTGAAGGCAAGAGATACAATATTGCCATGAAGTTAGAGGAAAATATCCATGAGAGCTTTCAGAGAATATTGTTAGGACTTAAAAATGTCTATGCTTAGTTAAGAAAATGACATGTAGTCTAGGAAGTTAGGAATGGGAAGCACTTTTTAAAAAAATGTAACCTATGAAAAAGGACAGGCTCTTTTTAATCTGTTATAATAGAATAGACTATTTCAATTGGAGGGGATCTAAGTCGTGATGTAGTCGTCTAAAATACCCTCCAACTTTTTGCATTTTTTAGCTAAGGACTGATGGGGTTTTGAAGGAACAGATGGCTTATACAGCTTTTCTGGATATGTATTTATAAAAAAAGGTAAGAAATAAATGAGCAAAATTCAATTGAGAAGGACTGAATACCCCCCAAAAGTTAGTTTCATTTAAGGAAAGCATGAGAAAACTTGAATAAATATGTCCTTATATGCTAATACCAAACATCTAAAATCAAAAAATTATTCTGTAAGATGCCTCATTTCCCTTTGTGTTACTGATATTGGGCATTTATGAAATTTGTTGGCAGAAGTGAGTGTGATACTGTGATGCAGTTATAAACTGTGTTTAAAACAAAGTAAGTAGGTGGAGCTTGTGAATAAGTACCATAACTTTTTTAGGAATTGAAATTCCATCCCCATATACAAAGACCACTAGAGCAGTTTACTGATAGCTTAAGAAGGATAGTGATCATCTTAGGAAACGCAAAGGAAGATCTACACATGGTCTTTTTCAGGCATCTCAAAAGCTATAATCGTACCAGAGAAGACGTGGATTGTCAATGTGTGCCAAGAAGATAAGCCATAGCCATAAAGTTACATTTGTCCTTTGCATCAGTTTTCTTTAGTGAGAACTTCAATTGATCGTACTGTGTAATATTTTGAATGGAAGGATGATGTCAAATGAAAGAATCAGTTGAATTTTATTTTAATATAAAATAAATAGCAATAAATCACCAGGAGTAACCAGTGGTCCCAAACCACTTGAAAAAAAAATTAAAATTAACTCCAATATAAACTTAATAGACTGCATATTCTTACATGAACTAAGGTAGTCCAAGACACAAAGGAATCATGAAATCATAGAATACTCTGGGTTGGAAGGAACCTCAAAGATCATCTGGTTCCAGCCTCCCTGCTGTGGGCAGGGTCACCTATCACTAGGCCAGGTCAAAGCTGAAAAGAAGCCCCTGAGTTTTATTAGAAGAGCTGCCAGGAGGATCTGCAAGTCTGGCTTCTCAACCAGGAAAACTGATGAAAACTAAATAAAAACAGAATGAACATACATTTTTTAAAGATAAAATATGATGTGGGAGAGTCAGTGTGTGTTTTGTAAAGAGAAACCACCCCTTGCAGGTCTATTACATCATGCAGATAAAGGTAGGAAGTCAGTAGAGCATGACTGAATTTCCATGCATGTTTCAACAAGGTTTATTAACAAAGATTTTCAAGTAAAGTAATTTCTTAGGTGAAAAGTGAATTGATTACTTTTTTTCTGGATTAATAGCTTTAAAAAAATTCCTCATGTCAAAGGGAGATACTGGCAGATGCTGACAAAGCAGCAAGTGAATTTCAGTGATTATAGAGTAATAGATCTGGAGGAAAAACTATATTAGAACAATTGGGAACAATTGCAGTTAAGAGCAAGCAGAAAACATTTTAAGATGCTGTAAAAATCAGCAATATTCTTATCTCGTCAGTTCTTCCATCACCTCATCTCAAAAAGTATGCTGTATACCTGCTGATGTGGCAGAGAATGGTGGCAATGAGCAGCAGTTGGCAATAGTTTCTGCATAAGGCATGTTTCAATAGATTAAAACTCTGAGGGTAGAAAATAAAAAACCTTAAGAAAATACAGTAACAGTACTTGTAATTTTGTGTCCCATACAGAAGGAAAATTATGAATATATGCATTGTATTGATGCCTAAAGGTTTGGTGTGTATTTTGTAGATTTTTAGAGTTTTAGAAGTATAGGTTTTCTTGCTCACACATTAAGTGGTGTTAGAAGTTACTAAAGTGATTTTCTCACATATTCTCAGGCTTTCTGAAGGTCATGGTGTTTTTCAGAGACACCTGCAAGATAACTTGAAGTCAAAACAATAGAAGAGCCCAGAAACCCTTGGAGGTGGTCCAG
>JAWWEE010000001.1:61198870-61239729 GCA_035221455.1 Xenops minutus | reverse complement strand
CTTCGGGGATTTTTGGACGCAGAGATCCTTGTTGAAACAACGCGCGTTTTGTAGGCCCAGCGGAGGCCCAAAGCCTCTGATCTCCCAATAAAGGTATTGTCTATCTTTCTCCATTAATGTTTTGTCTGAGTGCCTATCTTCCAGAATTTTAGGCATCAGTATTTTATAAATAACCAGGGTTCATCCCATGTGAAATACTGGCCACCAGGTTAAAACATACTAATGGAAATGTTTTCTTGGACAACATTCAATTAAACTGTAGAATTTACTTTTACAATGCCGTATAGGCTGAAAATGTGAATGAATTTCATATAAGGCTTTGATAGGTGGCTAAAGATTGTACATCAGGAGCTATATACTCAAGCAGTAGCTCTAGCTTAGAAACATCACTAACATGCAGACTCCTAGAAATTGAATACTACATAAGTTGAATTATCTTGCTATACTTGCCAAGTATCCTTCTTGCATTCTTGTTTTCCCTACTTGTTAGGTATTGACTGCTGTCAGAAACAGGCAAGATGAATATTTGGTCTTATAATAAATCAGTACAGGTAAAACCAACTGTTAAGGCCGGACTGAGATGATGATGTCTCTGCTGAGAGACATGATCTCTCTACTGAGAGATGTCTCTGCTCGAATTAAGATGCAAACAAGACCATATGCCAGAATCTGTAACACAGATTTTATTTAACTGTAAAGGTGAGGTAGAGACATAGAGATAGAAAAGGGGAGGAGGGGAGGGTAGGGAGAAATTAAGCAGAAGATGGTCACCACCCATGGATCTAGTGGTGTGTCGTTGGTCCTTCTTCACCCGGGACTTCTCAGTGGTGAGTGTCCCGAGGTCATTCAAAACATTTTAGTATTTATACATTTTAGCAAGCAAAGGAATTAATGCTCATTGGCTACACAGTTCTCTTACTCTATTGGTTAAATGATTCCCTCAATTCTAACGCTGATTAGTCCCATGTTCAGTCTCTCTCTTCCTATGAGTCAGTGGGTTTCTTGAGTCAGTGAATTGTGATCTCCATCTGCCAAAATTAACTTTCACCCAGTCAGAGCTGATTTTGGTGCATTTGCTGATCTGGCTTTGTTGTGGACCCTAAATTCTGCATTCTCTATGTCTCTGGGGGACACATTCTTGTCCCCCAGCTTTATTAACCTCACCCTAGATCTGAGATTACACCTGGACAATAATACCACCTTTATCTTATCTCAAGTTCCTGTTACAGTTGTTTTAACTTACAGTCCAAGTTCCAGGTATGCACAAAGGCATATTGAGGAAGTGGGAGGGGGCTTCAGTGGTTGCAGGTTCCATCTGTCCCATAACTTGGAATGTTTTTTGACCAGTGATAGGCATAAAAGCAGTTGTTTCTTTACACAGTTTGCCACAGTGGGAACAGCATGAACGAGGATGAGCTAACCAGATGTCACCTCCACCAGGCCAGGAGTTAGCATCATCCTGTCACTTCCTTCTGTGCTCATCCCGTGGCAAAGTCTTTCTGTGGCCTAAACAGTGTTTGGGACAGGCAGCTGTGCTCTCTTAAGTCCTTACACCAGCCATACTACATATTTTGTTGTATTAGACTATTCAAATACAGTATTTTGAACAGTAAATATTATGAACAGAAATAGTTTGCCCTTGCCTACTACCTGACCCAGCAGACAGGCAGTAATTTCAAAACAGCGAAGTTGCATATAGTTTCTAGTCGTGCCTGTGAACACACTAATTAAAGAAGCTTACTTTTAGAAAAATAAGAATAAATTATGAAGCAGAAAAGGTTTGATGTAAAGGTTAGATAATCCTGCACAGCATGATGAAACCTGGGCCTGTCTTTACTTTTATTCTTATGACAAGAAAAGCTGAGTGGTGCTGATGTCTTGAAAAGCATGCAGCTCATGAAAAGAAACCAGTAGGAAATCTGAAAAAGAAAGGATGGTGCTTTGTTGAAAATAATTTTTCATCCTGAATACCATTAAGGTCCATGGGCAAGCAGGCTATTACATCCTGTCGCTAAATATCACAACCCGAATGCCCCTAATTAACGGATTAGCATTCTTGTTTCTTTAGGAAGTCAGAGATATGCACAGTTGGTGCTCTCTTTTATTGACAAAGTCTGTAATTATGAATATTTCTCATATATATTAGATTGTGTTAATTTGTTAGCCATCGTATGTATGGTAGCTGAGAAGGAGTAATAGTTATTATCTCATTTCTTCTGTTTCCTTTAATTAGGAAAGTCAAAGAATACTGAATTGATATTGATCTAGCATATTAAATCCATCAAGTGTAATGTTCCATAAAAGGCATAGTGAACAAAATACACTTGTACATTAAATATAAAGCTTTGGTGGGTTTATGGAGAGTATTTAAATTGCGTATTAAAAGTATGATTAAATGATTTAGTCAACATGCTCTTTATCAGTACAACTCGCATCTTGTGATTTTTCCAAGTGGCAGCTGAACCTACAAACGAAGGTAGTTGATGGTGTTTTTTACAGAAACTTATGGAAGTAATTCTTAAGAGACAAAAAGTTGATTGCTGCCTTTCAGCTGGGAACAAAGTCCTTTCTTTTGATCAATTCTCTGTTCCTCTTTCCTTGCCTTTTAATTTGATTTATTGACATTGCCAAAGGAAAGGAAGGAACAGCACTTAATCGGAGTGAGAGTCTTCACTACTAAGTGAGGTAGAGAAACCCATTTCAACTGCAGCAGAGAGACTCCTTGCTGCCCCCATACTGTCAGTTACTTAATCGACCTCGTAGTTTGAAGTTCCCCCTGTGCAGCGTAGTCAAACTGAAGTCTATAAGATGTCCTTGCATTCCTAAGGACGTTGAAAGATTACAGGACCTGAGCTCTTTAGGTGAAAAAAGGTTGTGTGGTGGTCTTTAGGAGAGGGTCAGGATGTTAACCATGTAAATTTAAGTATATAATTCTTTTATATGGGTCTTTGGTACCTGGTCTGGACTTCACATGTGTATTTCAGCTAAGACTGATTTTGCTTGTGATATATGGGATGTACACACTTGATGCAGCAGTTTTTTGTGATAAAAATACCTGCCAATTTGTTTTAGTGTTATAACATAGAGGTAAGTAGGAAAGAATCAAAGAAAAGGTATTATTTGGCAAATACTCTTCAAAAGGTACCAATTTAAAAATCTAAAAATTTCTATGTTTCTTGAACTATTATATTCAGATACAGAATTTTTAAGTTGAACCTTGTTATATGTACATAAAAAGAAGTGTCTCTGACATGTATTTTTCAGACAATTGAAACTATTTTCCCAAATTGTTGGAAATCCTTAATGGAGTCCTACAACATTCTCAGTGCTTGCTCTTAGTAGAATATCATTTGTTGAAATGGTTTGGTGACCTCATTCATTATCTGTTCTAGGGTAACAGATGCTTTTACCTAGCTTGACATGCTGCACTGTATTACTGTTTTAAATGCAACAATATATTAAAGTGAGTATAAACTTCAGACAAGCAATCCAGTATGAAAAGATCTGCCAGAGACCAAACAAAAAGCTGTTGGAAATTTTGCCACAGATATTACTTGTCTCAGCCCTGCATTGCTTTCCTGTTCATTAATTAGCAGAATGATCTGTAGTCCCATGAGTCCAAAAAGGCAGTCCATGAAGTGAAGCCACTTGAGGAAAAAGTTAACAAATACCAAACTTCTTGATTTCCTTTTCTTCCCACCTGTCTTGAAGCTTGGCTGTACTTCTGTCTTCATTCATCCAAAACCAATGAATTGTGTAGTTGATAATGCATATATATCAACCTGTTCATAATAATTACAGTTGGGATTGCTGTACTCAGTAGTATTCCCTGTTGTCTCCAGTTTAGCTAGGACTGGCTAACAAAAGCCCTATTTAAGGAGTAAAGGAAGAAGAGTTATTAAAGATACCTAAATTGGAGCACAGTCTAAGGAGAATACCAAGAGCTTAGGGGTATCCCGTAATGCACCAGATGGAAAATAAAAATCTCAGGATTCAACGTGTCTGGCATTGAAATACTAGATAATAAAGCATCTTTCCAGAGTGCTGTATTTTGTGTTTAAAAGCATGCATCAAACATTCAAGGAGAGTCAATTTTAGTAGTGTAAACTAACCAGCTTATATGTACTCTATTAACATGGCAGTAACTTTAGCTGTGTCTTGAAGAATATCACAGAAATTTTGTCTGTCACCTCCCCTGCTCCCCAAGTTTTCATTTCAGGATATTCTCTGGCATTTACAAGATGAAGTTTACATTTTATTGATAACTTTAACTTTTTTTTCCTTATTCCTAGAAAACTGAAGGAAGGTATTGGAATGTTTGTTGTTTGGCATTTATACATAGTGACAATAAAACAAATTTATCTAATTTCCCATTACCCTTCCGCTCTGGAAATAAGCAGCCTCATAATTGCAAAAAAACGTATATAGCTTTCCATAAGTTCTGTTAGTAATCTATGAGTCACAAATAATAAGTACCCTAAATTTGCAGTATCAAAAGTAAAGCAGATGTAGATTTTTTTTTTTCTCATTTCACTCTGTTTTCTTTGTTGTTTTGGTTTGCTTGCGTTTTTGTGAACTGCTGGCATTTCTTCTGATGATCCAAACTTGTATTTTGTCATATCCTGTTTCTCATAATCCTTTTTTATTTAATAGTTGGGCAGCAGTTGTAGACTAACTTCTCATCAGCTTTCCTCACTGTCCCACCAGCTTTTTAGGAGTCTTAATAATTAAAAAAATTCTCAAGTCTGAGGAGTAGTTTTCTGTGTGCTGTGGTATCTTATCCTGGTTGCAAAGTAAATGAGAGAGATTAAAATTGGTGCAGAAGAAAAGTGGGCTGGTAGCATCAGTTCTCTTTGAGCTGTTGCTAGGCTGTCAGCACAGGCAGTTTGAAGCAGTTTGCAAGCAGTAAGTCAGTAGAACCATGAAAAGAAGCTTGTAATGGCAAAAGAGCCGTGTTGGAGAAAGAGAAAGTCTGAAATTTAAGTGGTCAAGAGGTTATGGAAGATGGATTTTTTTAAATCACTGAAATCTTGTCATTACTTAGTTCCTTTTTACAAGACTGTTGTAATGGAGGCTGTTGTACCCTTACAGGGCCAGCTAATAGCCATCATAGTGACTAATTAGAATGCCGTGAAAGTACATTATTTCTCCTTTACTGCATGTATCTGAGAACATTGTTGTTGACTTTCTGGCATGGATTCTAAGTCACAAAAAGAAAACAATGACATTCTTAAATGATATTTTAAAAGCAACCTAAAGAAACCAGAAGGGCACTTAATCGTGAAATTCGATTGGGATTCAGCCTCTAAACAAAACTAAAAGAGGAGTGCATTGAAAAAAAATCCTCAAGAGTAGAAACAGTCACCCAGAAGTACATTGTTACTGTGTACTGGTCACTAGTGGGCTTCCCAAGGGCTCAGTGTTGGGGCCAGTCTTGTTCAATATCTTTATTGATGAACTGGATGAGAGGATCGAGTGCACCCTGAGTCAGTTCATAGATGACCCCAAGTTGAGTGGGAGTGTTGATCTGCTGGAGAGTAGGCAGCCTGGATCAGTGGACCAAGGCCAGTGGTATGAGGTTCAGTAAGATGAAGTGCCAGATCCTGCACTATTCTATTGATCTAGATTTTAATGCACTTGATTAAAAATCCTGTGCTTCATAAAGTGACCATAATGTTTTTAATCTGTAATAGAAAGTGTACAAATACAGTAAATTCTATTTTGCAATAGTTGAAGTAGACAATTGAGAGTAAAGGTAAAATTGCCATTTATTGTCTTTTGTAGACTTTACTGCAGCTGGAAAATTATGGAATATAAATATTTGTTTAGCTACCATTCCATTAAAGTAAACAGTTCTTGAATTTGTCCTACATAAGGAAATTGCTATGTAGAATATTTTATCTTTGAGCTTCTTTGACAAACTAAAGTATAAGAAGTCCTGAATAAACATAGGGTTTTTTAAATTTAATTTATGTTATGCAGTATTTTGATACTGTTTATGAATTGCCTATCTTTTGTACAAGTAGTTTTACTGTTTTCACCTATAATTTAATTATGTTGTATTGATGTTGCAAATAGCGTTAGAAAAAGCATAAATACATGATGCAGCCACCGGAAACAGAAATTAATGCATTGCTATTAAGGTGAAGTTTTTTATCTTTTGTGAGTTTTACCTTTAATACTGTTTATCAATATTTCTATTTTTCCTCTAATTTTATTAGGAATTATACTATTTCTTTATAAAGCATTTGGGTTAATTATTGGTATCTGTACCTAAATTCCATGTAAATTGTAATTTACATACCTAAGTTTTTACCTTCAATAGAGACAGTGATACTAAAGAACTTACATAGGTGCTTGGAGTTGGTTTAGTTCTATACATTTAATTTCATTTCATATGAAATGACATGGTAGTGGAATAATCTTTAAGTTTAAAGTGGTTGAGATATTTTTATGAAAGTTCCTGAATTTATTCATAGGCCTAATATACGCAGTAGATACTAGGACACATAAATGTCATAGAAAGAATTCTGTTGGTGCTCATTTGATGAAACAAAATATTTGTATGACATAGAAATCAATGTTAAGTAAAAGCTGTGTGTTGGACTAGATTCACTAAGTATTATTGCAGCCTTAACAGAAGTGTACAGCTTTCTAGTTCATGCCAAAGAAGATTTTCAGAAACTCTCACGAATGCATGAGAACATGGAAAAACTCTATCAGAACGTGATGAGATACTATGCTATTGATCTGAAGAAAGTTTCAGTGGAGGAGTTTTTAACGGACTTAAACAACTTCAGGACCATGTTTGTGGTACGTGTTTATTTTATGCCTAATATTTCTTAGAAGTTATTTTTTGTAACCTTATGTAATTTTATATGTGTTTAAATAATAAGTAATTTGTGTCACATCTGGCTACTTATGATTACATAGCTTAATTTACTGACTGCACTCCTGCAGGAATTTTGTATGAGCATGCGTTTTGTGACATAATCTAAAGGAGTGATCCAACTACTGCCTATTGATCTCTAGAAAGATTCACTTAGTCATTTTACCACCTACTCCTCATTGCAGCCTGATGCTTATCATTACAACACACTTAATTAAGCTGCTTTCATGCTTCTGGGTCTTTTTTGGTTTCACATGGTTGGTTGGGTTTTTTAATAATTTCAGGCATGTCTGAAGATGGGGAAAATTACGTCTTTCATAGATACTGAGAAACAGTTCATTCATGTCCATCTATTTCGAGGACAGGACTTAAGCTGGAACCCATATTTAGCAAACATTTGGAGTATATAAAGATTACTAAGCCTCTTCTACTTCAGAGTTTAACAACGAAAAACCTAGAAAGCACGATCTTCAATCAGAATAATTTTGCCTGGCAATTTACATATGCCAGATTTTTCAACAGGGGCATTGATTATGTTATTCAAACTTGATCAATGCCTAATATGAAATTCAGGAGTCTGTTTTCAAAATTATTGAATATTACAAACTGGGTGTATTGCTTTAACTTCTGATGTTTGATCCACACCTTCCATTAAATGTTGTAGAATAGGAATTCTAAATGCTTACATTCATGTTGATTTGGAGGCTCTAAGGGAGTGTTTGTGCTTTACAGTAATTTTCCGATATTTCTTCTCTGTCTATAGAATTAGCACTTGTACTAACCTCTGCTTCACCTCAGAGTTATAAAGATAGATTAATTAATGCTTCAAAACAGTTAGGTATTATTTATGAGCATGATAGAAAAAACCTTGAGGAAAAATAATAATTCTGTCTTGCAGAGCACAGTTTGAAGGCTATATGAAAAAGATGTGTAGATAAGGCATGCAACCCCTTATCATTCAGTGACACTGAACAGAATATTGAATAGCTGCTCAATTTTGAGACTTTCTGGAAAAGATTTTTGAGATGCCTAGTGTGAGATACCTGAGGTCTGATTTTCAGGATTTTTTAGTATTGATCTTGATTGCTGACAGAAGCTGAAAGTGGTTGTTATCCTAGAAAATTTAGTTTGAAAGACTTGTAAATTTAGTGCTGAAAAATCATGGTTTTATTAAAAAGTCCAAAAAAAAAGACCAGTCATCACCAGTAGGTATGGGAAAGTGAAGTTTAGTCATCCTTGTTGTCATGCAAGGTTGATGATTTACATAAAGTATTTGCCTACCTTTTTTTTTTTTTTAATTCTCAATTCATGAAAATGTTAAAGAAGAATCAAAAAGCATGTTTAAATCTGGAGCCATAGACTTAAATTTCATGGCCAACTTTGGACTGCTGTTTGTACTTCAGTGTTTGGCAGCTGTGACAGCTATTATTTGCAGTTTGTGAGCACCAAATCTAGAGTACAGTTAGTAGGCCAGATCCAAAAAAAGGGGTGAAGCATTTTACCTTCAGTGCTTTAACTTCTGAAGCTAAATTCCTGGTACTGTCAGTGGAACACTGTAGGTATCAGACATCTCTGTTAACCTCCCTCTGTGCTTTCACAGCATCACAGGAACTGCTAACAAGCTCATTCCTTTTCTGGAAGGATAGCTTTCAAGATGAAGTAATTACTGGTCTAATGCTTAGAATTTCTCTGCAATTGTATGAAAGGGAGTGAAGAGGCCTTGAGTCAACAACTCTTCCATCCAAGACAGTATGCTGATCATAGGACTATAGAAACCCCTTGCTCCTATTGATAGTATGTTGCTCTGCAGCAGAACCCTGACTTCAAGAAACAGAAGAAGAGCAACCAAGTTAGACTTTTTTACGGCTATATTTTTCTTTCCTATGATGCAAAAACTTAAATAAAAATTAGAAATTACCCTGGAAACTGCATGAGAGAACCCAAGAACGCTTCTTTATGAGAAAATACAGGTTTGGGCATGCCACTTATGTTTTGAATTGAAAACACATGGAACAGGTAGGGTAGAATTTGGCTGTAGGGCATAAAACTCAAAACATTGGCATCTGTTTGTGAGTTTGAGTGTCTAATCTCGTATTGTGGTCAAGGGAGGTGCATACTTAAAACAGTTAGTGGAATTTGAAGAGCTGTCTACATGATGTCTCTAAGGACACCTGACACCAGAAGTGCCTAAGTACCCTGAAGAGGAGCCTGAGGAGGTACCCAAGACATCATCAGCCTGAAATGTTAAGCTGTGGTGTAAAATTTGTGGCAGGTCATTTTCCTGCTGGAGAAGGGCTGGAGGCAAGGTGTGATATACCAAAGCTTCCAGTTTGCACTGAATATGAAGGTGTGAGCTACTAAATCAGGCCCACTTCATCAGTGTGATTAAAAAGGAGAGACACCCACAGGTTGAAAGACTGCAGTCTGAAGCTGAGTCCTACTGGTATTACTTTGGGGGAAAAGTAGATGCAAAGTAGAAATTTCTTTGGTCATTCTGTCAGGAAAGTGTGTAATTTCTGCCAGTGTTTACTTGTGCTCAAGTCCCATTTGAGTTTTACCCAGGAGTAAATTCTCAAAGCACTGATAATTTAGCAAGGTACATAGCTAACTCTAAAATAATGAAAAAGTAGTCCGAAAATAGTTCTGTTAAAAATGTATTGAAAGTGACGCTGTTCTTTTGCTTAATGTCTGAATATGCAAAATTATGAATTAAAAATTCTGAAACTCATAGTTCTGTTTCAGCTTCATTGGAAGTTTTGGAGTACTGATTTATAATTTAAAATAAACAGTATTGTACAGATATTATCCAACAGACAATAATTTATAAACCCAGTGAATTAATGCATATGCAAAGGAGAATGAGAAAAATGCAATGCTATCATCCAGGCAGCCTTCTTTTGCTTGCTACAGTGGCAGCATGAGAAAGAATAGGTGTTGAAACTATTCTAAAAATACAAATAGTAAAATACTTACAATTTGGTAAAACAACAGTGGCTTAGGTATCTATTTTGAGTTCTTCCTACATTAACATGTGTATTCTTAAGGTGTATTTCTTGCTGAATGTGTAATCCTTATTTGGCAGCAATTAGTATGCTTTTAATGTATTTATTCTGAACTTGCCTACTCTTTTGAATAAAATGTACTAAACATGGAATGTAAAATACTTGCTTGTCTTGATAAATTAAGGTTAGTTAGGAGATGTGAAAGGGTTTTTTGTTTGTGTTTAAGGTTCAGCTTTGTTTTTGGTAAGACTTCAGTATTCATGGAACTCTATAACTTTTTTCCATAGCAAGCAGTAAAGGAAAATATGAGAAGAAGGGAAGCAGAAGAAAAACAGAGACGTGCTAAAATAGCTAAGGAGAAGGCAGAAAAAGAAAAACAAGAGAGGCAACAAAAGAAAAAGCGCTTGTTAGAAATGAAAACAGGTAAGTGATGTAGAAAACACATTTTACCAAGCATTTTACTGGAAATAAAGCTGCTATTTTTTCATTATTTGAATGTGCTATGAGAAAAAAGAAAACAGATGAATCATTTTTCACTGCAAAGAGATTCTTAATTTTTATTTTGTTAATGAGCTTTCCTGATTACCTGTTTTTCTCTGGTTAAAACTCATAATGCTGCTTTTAATTTTTCCACTGGAATATGTTGAACTTTGTTTGACCAAGTATGAGTTATGCTTAGAATCTTTTTTCACTTGAGAAAAGACATTTGCCAAATCACAAAGCCATCTTCTTTAACTAAGGTTACAGACTCATTTTAGTTCTTTTATGAGAATAAGCCCTCCCTAGAGGACACTGTGTTTTTCTCTGTGTCAGTTGTTATTTCAACAGGTCCCTACTGAAACACCTCAAAAAACCCCTCAGCCTTGCATTTTTAAAGTTACTCATGCTGTATTGTCTTTTGTATCAAAAGAGATGGCAGATACTGTGTTCTCTATTACTAAAAAAGATGCCTGATGATCCTCTTTACTTCTGTATTTTATCCCAGACTGAGCTTCTGTAATACTTCAGAATGATACATGACTTATTGTGTAAATTACCATGAGCTACTTTTTTTTTTTTTCCCTGAGCAGATCTTGTTAAACAGTTCCCTACTCAAACCCTGGTTGGCACATTTGGCATAAATGGTTATCTGTCTCTTGCACTTTTCACTAATAACCAGAGTAGGTGTGTTTAGCTTCAGAGATTCTTCAGACCAAAAGTCTTTGTTTTATTTTTGTAAGACTCTCCATGTCCTGAGGTATGAGACTAGAGCTTTCTCCTAAGGTGGGAAATCAGGCAGCTGCTCTCTGAACACAATTTCTAATTCTTCAGAAGTACTGATTGAAGAAGTCAGATACAAGAAAATCACCAGTGTCAATCTTTCTGAAGTTAACAGAAGATAGAGAAGGTCTGCGGAAGACTAGGAGAGGGTAAAATTGGTATCTGTAGTCGTGCACAGTTGGAAGTATTGCAAAAGAGATTTCTCTCTGGCATGTTTTATGTATGACTGATAGTGCTTTGGGTGGAAAATTGATAGGCTTTCAGTGAAAGTTAAAGCTACTCCCAAGTGCTGTTCTTCATAATGTCATGTTCAGGCTTTCCAGAATATATGTGCCTATGTTAGAGACTTCTGTGTCACATACCCACATGTGTATGTAGGCTTCTGGTAGAGAACCTTGCCACTTCGGCTATCGTAGCAGGGACCCAAGTAGTTGGCATCTACTTGTCTTTAAATAGCTTGGCTTTTTTATTAAATCGTATAAACATACAGAAAGAAGTCTTGTGAGCATCCACTTAAGGTTCAATCTGGAATGACTGATCTAAACAGCAAACAGTAAAAGAGGATGTTAGGATCACCTCCAGCTATAAGTGTCTCGAGCCTGATTTTCGCTAAATTGTCTACTGATGACTTGTAAGGTTTCTTTTGTCTGTTTATGAGGTATTTTTAGAAATCTGTTAAAAAAAACAAATTCTGGCAGTGGAAAGCATGTGCAGTAGATTTGTTTGTCGGGGAGGACAGCAACAACAGTATGAAAAGTGGGGCTGTTTTTTTAATTATTATTATTTTGACAGTCTTATCAAAACTGAATTTATGGTATTTAACTGAAGAGACATAACATTGTCCTGATTCTTTGGAGTAACATAGACAAAAAAACTTTTTTCCCCTTTTTCCTAGCTATAACTAGGTCACCGAAGGGCTGTTTTCTCATTAAGAATCTGTAAATCAGTTACAAACGTTTACATCTGACCTGCTAAAAAATTCATAACTAGGTCCTCCCTCTGTCAAAATAGCAAACACTCTTACCTGGAGTGTGACTGTGGAGTAACTGACTTTTGCTGCATATTATTTCTTTATATGGTGACTAGATCAGATGTTGGATTTGTAGGAACGTTATTTCACATATTGCTTGCATAAAGTAGCTGAAAACTCATGGATGTCACCATCCCAGTTGTTATTTTCAGGATTTCAAAAAGGTGCATACTTGGAAGAAGAAAAAAATTAGAGTATATATGCTAAATCATTCTTCAATATTTTTTTCTCAGTGGACAGATCATAGTGTACTCTACATCTCAGCTCTGTTTTTTCAGTTACATGGCTTTTTAACTGAAAAGGACCTGGAAGTTAGGACTGGCTGTGTACACAGTGCGATGTGCTGCTTTGGAGTTTGTTGACTTGGAGTTTCTCCCTCTTTTAAAAAAACCCCAAAGAATCAGCAACAACAACAAAAAAATAAATTAAAAAAAAAGATAAAGAACAAACAAAGATACCCAATATGTGACTTGAGTCAGTAAGTGCATGCATATAGCATGTTAGGACTGTATAATATCAGATTTGACTAACACTACAAAGATTGTATTAACCCAAAAAGAAAATGGATCTGAATTTAAGTTAACTCCTGAGTTTTAGGTTAAACTAATTTCTTCGGTTGAAAATGATAATTTCATTAGTAATAACTGACATTTATGGCAAATATGAGGTGGTCCTACAATATACTGACCTTGTCACAAACTATAATAATCTTTCTTAGGCTATGTTGTACCTTTGATGCTCAGGTGACAATTGAGTCATCTAGATCCTACTGTATGCATCTAGATCCTACTGTATGCTCTTTCATCCATACCTCTGCATTAGACTGCCTTTGAAAGACTGTTACACCAAGTCCAGTGTTGATATAGTTATTTTCTAAAACCAGATAAATATGTGTACTTTGTGATAAATCCTCATAAAGTTTTAAGTTTTTTTTTTATTATTATTTAAGATGTATAAAAAATTTCTAGTTTCTGAAGTGTGTAGTTTTTTATGAATATGCAGTACAACATGTTTCAGAAAAACCTTAACATTTTAGGTAGCCTTTACAATATAAATTTGGACTTCTGCTAATAAGACCCTAGATTTTTGTTATATGGGATCATTTTACTTGCTCTCTTGCAAATTAGTTTTGGAAATTCATACCTGAAACAATGTCAGAATTACATACCTCTAAGTTGTAGTTTGTTAAAATTATCTATCTCTACATCTTAGCGACACCTACATGTCCTGACGATCACAGCTCAAATAGTTAAACGATAAAAAAGGCTGTAAGTCTTAAGTTGACATAGTAAAAATATCAGCTTCATATTTTCCTTTCAGCTCCCTTCTAGCTTGAAATGTGGAATTCAGTAAACATTTTGACTAGTGAATGATATTTGGTATTTTGAAATTTATGTTAATAAAATCTGTCTTCTAAATATTCTCTGGACTGCAAAATGATATTCATCATGAGATGCTTTGTCAATAAGATTGCTTTACTTGCTTTTGTGAATCCAGATCAAACCATCCCACGCTATCCTTCCAAAGGTAAACAGCCGGTGGAAGGGATCTTTATGTAAATGCCACTTGTCTGCATACTATTAACATTCAGATACATACTTTCTGGTGCTGTTCAGATTCTTAGTAGAAAGCATACCAATCAATTATTTTGATCTTATCACAGTGTAGAGAATAACTGTGATAATACCAGCTAAATTTATTCTAATATAATTGAGAACTTCATCATTGTGGCATCTTCATTGTGCCTTACTTTGAATACTATTTAAGTAACAAGCCACTTTTATCAGTGGTTATTTACAAAGACTGCCCTTTTCCTATGCAAAAGCAGTTTAAGCAATGCCAAAATGAAACGTCTGATTTCCAATGTAGAATGTTTGTTTTCAATTGTTATTCAGTTTCACTTTTATCACAACAATTTTGTTTTAAATACATCTTTTAGTTTACTTAAACAGTTATAACCTTATTTACAGTCAATTTTACAGCATTTATTTTTGCAGAGGTTAGAGGTTTTATATTGTTTATCTGGTTTTGGAAAAAACCCCCCACATTCTTGTCTCAAAAACTTGCTAAGTACCTTTTCTGTTTTGGTTCTTCGAATATTTACTACTTTATTACTATCTGCTACATTGTAAAATATGAATATTTTCATTAGTTCTGTAGTGTTCTGCAGTACAAAAGGGCACCATGGATACTGACAGTTTAAGCAAAACAAATAGTAAATGTAACTAGGTAATTAAAGTTCAGATTCCAGCAGATAAAATGCTTGCCTTTGAAATAAATTAAAAAATCCCCAAACCTATTTATATTAGTAAGTACCCTGAAAGACCCTACTTTCTCTGCTTTGCTCAAGTTCATAAGGCCTCCCTTTCATTAATTTGCTCTTACTGGGGTAGGAGATTCAATACTTACTTGTCAATAGTATTCCTTTCCTCTGAGGGGGCCAAAGGACTGCAAATGATGCAGGTTATAAAAGTGTGCTCATGTTCCATTACAACTGAGATGACATCATTAGTTTCTAACATACGTTTTAAAATGTCTGCTGGACTGTTTTCCTGAGAAAACACAAGTTCGGGGAAATAGTAGGTGTATTGCTAGCTTTTGCATGCTTAGGAATAGGTTTCATCCAACTAAATTTACTGTAAAGGGGACAACAAATCTAATAATGATATATATGGTGAATTCCAGAGTGTATAATATTACTATCTAGCATGCTTTTTGTGTAAGGGCTCTGTTCTCTAGGGAGTTTCTCCTTTTGGAATTTCAAGTGCTCCACTCTTCTTGGTTTCTTCCTGCTTCTATATACTGTTTCCTGTTGTTCCAGACTGCCTCCACTTATCCTCAGATTGGACCCCCTTCACCAAGAGGATTCCCGAGGTCACTTTCTGTTATTTGAATTTATTCTTAAGGATCGCTTTTATTACGAGGCCAATGGGAAACAACTCTGTTCCTTAACTACGAGGAGGGGAACTTTTTCCTCTTATGTTAAATTGCAATGGTCAGAAATAACTGTGGGACATTATAGAATTGCCTACTCATTATTTGCTTATGTTAATACTTGGTGGACAGTTGATAGTAAGCCCATGAAAAGTTCGGAGACTAGATCTAATTTTGCATTATGTCTGTTTACAAAAAAAAAAATTCTACATGTGAAGAACGAGATGTGACAGACATTGGCCACAAATACACCAGAAAGATGTCACCTGATACATCCCTAAGTGTGAAGGTTATTTTTCAGCTGCAATTGTATTGTTTTGAAAATAAAGTATAAATCTGGGTAAATTACTGAGAACATATATTTCCTCAAAAATAATTTTTACACTCATACTTGAAGATGCTGCAGAGAATGATAAAATATAGGTATGTTCAACTAAAAAATTCCCCCAAAATGAATGTTTGATACATCTGCAGAAGCCACATCAAAAGATGAGATACAGCAAAACTTTATCTGTTCTGGCAATTGGATGGTTTTAGTGCAAAAAAGTAGAACTGATCTGAGTGTATATTAATTAAATAATCAAGTAATAGTTACAGGTCATGTTCTAACAAGGTGTCAAAGATGCTAAATCTTCTGAAACATGGAAGTTTGTACAAAGTAGTAGCTCCAAAAGAGTAAGGTGTTCAGAAGAAATAATTACTTTCTTTCTGAAGATTTTACTTAGGAGTGGAATCTTAGGAGTTAGCAGCTGAAACGTGTTTATAAAACTGAGGTTTATACAAAGCCCCTGAAAAAATAAATAGCACTTGTATTTGGGAGAGAGAAAAATATTCAGAACAAATGGAACTGTTGAAAAAATTAAGGATCGATAAAGTAATGTCTGTAGATGAAGACTCTTGTAATGCTTCCTATTTATGCTGTAGCAGTAAAGTTTCTAAACAAATGTGAAAACAATGTTGCAAACTTAAAATGGCATTAGCATGAAAAATAATTGCAACTCTGGAGCCATCTTTGGGATTAAAAACTCTTAGCAGTTGTACAGGTAGTAGATTTTGGGTTTAATAGGCATTTCCTACTCCAAATACTACTTCACACCTCCTTCATAAGGACATAGACATCATAGTCCTCTTTAAACTCTCACTCCTCTGCTCTGTGATACTTTTATTCTCTTTTTTTTTTCTGTATCATCAAAAGTTTCTTCTCTCAAGTTGCAGAGGAAGGGAGGAATAAATATCCTTACCAAAGCATTGGAGGATATGCTTTATTTTTACTTTCCTCAGTCCAAGGTTGTAAAAGAGCCAAGCACCTCCTCTGTAATTGTTGGAAAGCTAGCTGATTGGAAGGTCATGTCTCTGACTCTTCCTTCAAACTGAGTCTGCTGCTGCTTCTATTTCTATGCTGTTTGCTGTGACTCTTATCTTCACTCAGCAATACCTCAGTGGTTGTACAGAAGTACAGTCTTGTTACTGCATACCAAAATATTCTTGCTCTGAAGCTTGCTGGCAAAAGTTGCTTGATTTCTCTGGCAGCTTCTTTCTATTGAAGGCTATTAAATGCAAATACAAAGTCTTTGAATCACAAACAGCTGGAGACCAAGAGACCATTCTAGAAATGTCATTGTATATTTATCCTGTCCTTTTTATAGAAGTTTGCTATCAGCTACTAGTGCACAAAGAATGCAGAGCTAAATGGAACATTGTTCTGATCCCCATGTGTATTCTTGTGCATTTTATAGCTATCTAATCAGAAAGGGTCTTTCCTATGGAAAGCTGTCCAGGGGCTTTCCTTAGAGTAAGCTCCGTAATGTAATCCAGTCGGAACTTTATCAGTTCACTAATGAGAAATTATATAACTTGGAAATTTCCTTCAGCCCCTCGTATCTATAGTACACCTGTCAGTATCAGTGATCATTGTGTGTATTTTCTGATTTATTGGCTGTTTATAAGTTTGAATGGGAGTAATCAGTGAACTGCTTCAGAGCCACATGGTAACCAAGAGACAGGATGTTCACACACATACACACATTTATTATGTTCAGCTACATGCATTCTTTTAAGAAGCTATGTTCATTTAAAAATGCTACTAGAGTTGTTCTGACTGCTTTCTAAGTGAAATTGTAATTGATTCTTCTCCATAATAGGTGTTTGTATTTTTTCCTTATGTGAAACAAAACTAATGAAAATACTAGTTTTTGGCTAATCTGGAGAGCAGATTGGTTGTATTCTTGTCGGTGTCATTGGTGTGCAGTTTTGGTCACCACAATATACGAAAGATGTCAGGATATTAGTGTCCATAGGAGGGCAACAAAGATGGCGAAGGGCCTTGAGGAGAAGCCATATGAGGAGCAGCTGAGAGCACTTGGTCTGCTTAGCCTGGAGGAGACTGAGGAGAGACCCCATTGCAGTCTTTGACTTCCTCATGAGGGGAAGAGGAGAGGCAGGCACCTATTGCTCCTCTGTGGTGACCAGTGACAGGATACGGCAGCAACTTTTGGCTCTCAAAAATATGGTAAGAGTAGAAGGATAGGATATAACTCATTGTTCCAGAGAGAAACAGAGGGGTCCACCAGGCTGCTGAAATTGAAACTTGGACACTGTTGAAAGTTCAACTAAACAGTAGCTTTGTTATCAAAAGAGTGGCCAAGTGAACAGGAAAGCAAGCCCCACCACCCCCCACCAGAGGGGGAGAGAGAGAAGAAGGGGAAAAGCCCTCCTGGGTCTGACACAGCCCACTCCCGCAAGGTGTCTTCCCACAGGGTTGTCTCATCGACCCCAGAACGTCCACCCACCTCAGGGCAGTGGCTGCATCCTCAAGGGTGGGCCGGCTCCTCGTGAAGGTGGGCATCCCCGACAAAAGACAATGTTGTCCTAGTCATGTGAAGTGAGCAAAAAGCCCTTAGGTATGAGCCATCTGCCTTTTATCTAATTGGCCAAATGACGTTTACCTGAGCAATGTGGCCAGTGCTACCCAAGTAAAGGTATTTGTCACCTCCTCCCAGGTTATATAACTGGTACTTCTCTGCGCCTGCACCTGTCCATTTGCACCTGCACAGTCCACTTCAGAGGGTCTTCCTTAATTGAGTCTGAGGATTTACTTCATCCTCCTTCTCCTCTCTTTCTCCTTTCAAGTGCCCTTAGAGGGCCATCAGCCAATCATGAGAGACCAGTTAATTTTAGTTTACACAGAAATCTCTCTCTCAAGGCTAGAGACCATCTTTATCGGCCTGTTTTCCCATAACTTGGCAGCCAACTCCTCACAGCTGGCTGGGCCAAACACAGATCAAAAATACCAACATCGAATTCCACCCGAATACACTCATGCATGTGGCATGGTGGCTCTCAGTTCCATCCAGGCTGGCAGAGTTTCGGTCTCTGTTGGCAGATGGGCAGCAGTTGGTGGCGGAGTGAAGGTGAAGGGAGAGGCGAGGAGAGATTCTCAACTACAGTAACTAGTTGTCTCTCCCTTTCCTCTTCCCTGATTTTCTGAAATTTCTCTTTAACTTTTATAGTGTTCAAAGGAGGTGGTAGTGGTTTCTTGGCATATAGCCCTATTCAGATGTTTGAAGAGATAACAGTAACAGGATCTTCTGGCAGGAAGACTCTAGCAGAAAGCTCTAGTGGGGACTTCTGGCAGAAAGCTGAGAAAATTTTTTGGTAGGAAGTTTTGACAGGCAGAAACAATGACGAAACACTATTTATGGCATTTCTATATTATCTGTGTATTACAGATGGGCAACCTGTTAGAATGTTTGACCACTCTCAACAGAAAAAAAAAATGTTACTTTTGAATGCAATTTCCTGTAATCAGTTTGTGCTCATTGCCTCCTATTCTGTCTCTGGGCATCTCTAAGATGAGTCTGGCTCAGTCGTCTTTCCACCCCACCTAGTCCCCCATCAGCTCTTTTCTAGACTGAGCAGTCTCAGCTCTCTCAGTGTGCTCTCATTTGAGACATGCTTTGGTCCCTTGATCATCTTTGTGCCCCTTAACTTCGATAGGATATGTTTCTGTCTCCCTTGTACTGGGGAGCACACACACAGCACTGCAGATACGTCCCACCAGTGCTGAGCAGAGGGGAAAGATGACCTTTCTTGACCTGCTGACAGTGTGTTTCTTTGATCGTCTTTGCCACAGAGGCACAATGCTGACTCATGATCAATATGTTGTCTACCAGAATCTTTTTTTTTCAAGTTGCTTTTCAGCCAGTTAGCCCCCACCTGTGCTACTGAATGCACAGCATACAGCATGTGCTGTATGTGTGGTGAGGTTGCACCTCACCACACGCAGGTCTGTTGTTGGATTTCATTAGAATGCCTGTGTGCCCATTTCTCCAATTTGTCAAGGTTCTTCTGAATGGCAGCACAACTGTCTGGTGGGTCAGCCATTACTTTGAATTTTGCACCATATGCAAAATTGATTAGAGTGCACTCTATCCCATCATCCAGGTCACAACGGAAGATGTAACAAATATCCCCAGTATCAAGTCCTGGAGTACACCACTTCAAAGGCTTGACATTCTGTTCATTTTTCTATAACTCTAGTTTATATCAGGAAAATTTTTTGGGATCTCAGAAATGCTTGCTCTGGCAGTCTTTTCACTGGAGCTGGCATCAGTATAATTGAACCTGGATAATCCCTGTGGAAAGTGAATTTACAGTGGCTTTCTTCTGTTGTCACAGAACCAATGGGATTTATAGACTCACAACAAACACCAAAAATGTATACATTTTTATTAAGAAGCTCAGTCTTAAGATGATTTTACTCTCAGTCCCATTACTTAAGTGGGAAATTATGATCCAATTGAGATGCAGAAATTGGTACCTTACATCACTGAAGTATTCTTTCTGTGATACAGAACCAAGCCTAACCATAGCTTACCTTTTGGTTTCTGTGGTATGAGCTATCTTACAGAAGTCAAACTGCTGTATGTGCCAACCTTAATTTCAACAGCAGATTTGAATGGGACAACTGTCTTTCAGAGTTCACTAAAGGTGAAGTTTTAGTTTGTATTTAACTCCTTTTAAGCTGTGTGGAAGTTGGAGCACACTTTTATTCATATGGTCAGAGTCAAGATGTATCTATTTCTGTACCCTAAAAGCATTTTATGACAGCCCAACAATGGATCAAGAGCCAACAAGATAGCATGAAACCTACTCTTCTCAGCTAGATTTATGGAACAGATGCATTTGTCCTTAGTAGAAATCATACCTTTTTATAGTACATTTGCCTGGGGCTCTGAAGCACTGTCAAAGGGTTTCTACATTGTGTTGGGCATAAGTAAGAAATGTAACTTTTCTGATTCTGAACTAGACTGTTGATGTGAAATGTGAGGTACGTACATGTGTTTTACTTCCAGGAACGGCTGTTAGGTGTCTTTCACTTGAAGTCACTGTGAATAGTGATATTTTTGGCTGAAATTGGATTTAATACTTTTAAATCTAAAAGGAACTGTCCTTTCAGCCAGTCCATCCAAGGCACACTTGGCAGCTATTTCTGCTTTGTATCTTTACATTGGAAATTTTTTTACTTGCTGTAATGTAACAAGATTCTTCCAAAATTTGATCAGTGTCAAAGGAACCTGTGTGTTCTGAGTCATGGCTCTAGTTCATGTGCTTAGTGGAAGTCAAACTGACAGTCATGTATTCCTTAACTCACCTGTCAGTGAACATTATCTGATTAGTGCTATGGCTCTCACCAGAAAAACTTCAAAACCTTAGAGCAAGTTCATGTTGAAGTTGATATATCCTGTGCAGTTTCTGAACAAAGTTGTCCTTTACACCCACCCACAATTTCTTTGTAAAATTGTATCTGAATTTCACTGGAGCGATGAGTTTGTCTTTAGGGGTTATTGCTAAACATTTTGAAACATTAAGGTTGCTATTATTATGTTTGCAATATAAAAGCCTTCAAAAAGTGTCCTGCCCTGTTCATATGTAAGGCTGAAAGATCTAGAAGTTGTTACATGTCAGCACTATGAATACTTCACAGAATCTATGTGCCTTAGACTCTGAGACTGAAAGATGGAACCACATACGAAACACTGGGGCTCACTGGACCTCGCATTGAGGTCTTGAATTACCTTCCTCTCTATGATCTGCTGTTCTGCTTCCTGGAGCCTAACTCATTCAACATTACAGAATGGCTAATATGATATTGTTATAGAATGGTCCTTAAGTTTTTACTCAGATGGAGACCTTTAGTCAACTGAGCATTGCTATGTAGGCTGTACTACTTAAAATCCATCCTTGTACAAACAAACATAAAGGACTTTTCACAATGTCTTGAAAGTAAAGATACAACATTAATAAAGTTAAAATAAGTGTCTTTCATTTTTTTGTTCCTTTTGCGAATATTAGTCTGGAGAAATCTCTGCTATCATTGTCCCAAGCTTGGTAATCATTTGCCTCTGAAATTTTTGTATATTAATGCACAAGACATGATGTAGTTAAACCTGGAAGGCTGTGAAGGGCTTACATTTCACTTCAGTATACTGGATACAGTATATCCAACCTGAATTTTTGTGTTCCAGCAAAGAATAAAAAGTATTAATTCTGGTGCTTGCTGAACTGAGAGATCAGGATTTAAATCTTCAGACAAGGAATACAAATCTGATAGCTTCAGCACTCCAAGCTTGTTGTTCAATTACATAGAGTTGAGTGCTGCCACAGGGTTACGTCAAAAGTGATCCAAAGATAATTAAAGCCTTTGCTACTCCAGATAACTTCAGGAGAAGCCCTTGAGGTTTTGCACCTTTTTCTTTCTGTTTCAGCTATGAAATCTGTAAGGTCTCTTTTTAATTTGTCCAAATTGTGCAGTTTTAGTTTCAGATGAGGCTGTTTGTCTTAGTAGCTGGTCCTTTTCATTATGTACAGTGTAACAAGAAGCTGTATGTAACTGCAATGCCATAGATAGAAGCTGGTGGAAAATAATAGTCACAGTTCCTGTAGATAAATCTCTTAAGTGTACGTATTGAGTAGGCACCTTCAACAGAAACTGTGCTAAGGAATCCTGGTTTGTTTTTTCTGAAACTCCTTAGCATTTTATTCAGTAATTAGAGGAGTTGCTGAATAAAGCTTTGATTCCTTGAAAGAGGAAATAGAAACATTGGTTTATGTTTTTCTTCTGGTAAAGTGAACTTTTGGAGTCCTAGTGTTGTGTGATATTTTAGTTTATATTGGACAGGTTCGGGGAAACTGAAAAAATGAAACATTTTTCATCCAAAATAATCACGTTGCACCACTCTTTTTTAAAAAAAACCAACATATTGCTAAAGGTATTTGTGATTCTATCATGTCAGTGGACTACTGCTCCTGGAGTTATGGTATATATAATTTGTTTCTTAATAAGTATATAAAATGCAGGTGTCATTGCTAACTGCAGTATCTGTTGCTATCATTATAAGACACTATAAATGTACATGTAAAGCTTATGATACTCAGTGTTCCAGAGAAGGGTCTTTAATGTTCTTAACATTTTTAAAGACGTAATTACGAAGTTAGGTAGTTTATGTATGGCTTGGCACTGAAATGTCAAGGGCAAAACGTACCAGCTACTTTGGGAAGTTTACTTCTCCTTTAGATGGTATTTAAAAGACAGTTGTACGGGTTTTAATTCGGCATGATACTAAAACGTATTTAAATCTCTTATTCTGCAATTGAAAGAAAAGAGATCATTTAAAACATAAAAGAGCATATTTCTCAAGGGGGTTACTGTTGACTATGTAGCCTATGTAGCTATCTGCAAGACTACTAGAATTACTAGTTCTACAGTGTCAAAAGATTGATACGCTTGACTAATTAGGAAGCCAGTTGGGACTGGTGACAGCAACCCTGCAGCAGCTTGTGAAAAGCCGATTTAGAGGTCCCATAGGAGGTGTCAATATTGAACAATATTTGTGACTCTTATACTATCACTGTAGCAATGTTATGTGCAGCTCTTCCAGGGCAATTTAAAAGATTTCTAAAATACTACATGGTAGACTTTTGTTTCTTAATTTTCCTGTCATGTTAAAAAAAAAAAAAAATAGGGAGAAAGGAAGACAGAAATGCAAAGATTTCTTGTCCCACCCTCACTTGTATTAATATATTTTTATTAGCTATAAGCGTCCTCAGAATATCAAAGCCTTTTAAATGCCCAAGACATTCTGTCTGCATGCCACCTAACAGGGACCCCTCATTAAGACTGATTCACTGGTTGAACAGGAACCTTGATACTCCAATGAAAACTACAGTTAATAACAAGAGAGACCCTTTTCCATCAGGTCCCCTTAACTGTTATATCACTGCCAGCACCAGAAACAAACTGGACTAAACTCTAGCAGTTTCTGAAATGATTTTTATTAATACAAGGGTGTGACAATTATTGTGGGTTTCCCATTGTTGGTGATAATGTTAGCTGCATGATTATGTTTAATGGATAACACAAAAGACCCTAAAGTAGCCAGCACAAGACATACTCTACAGACACAAAAAAACCTCCAAAAACTCTACAGGGAGCATATCAATCTAAGTTTCAATACAGCATCAAACAACATCTTCCCTCACCAATACGTAAATAATAACAGAAAACTAACCAGAAGTGCAACAACCTAAAACAACAATCTAAACCTATCCAGTACCCGTAGCACAGAGGAGAATTGCACATAAAGATAGCTGTTTCCCATTAATAAAACATGTTAAAAAGAATTACACACCTTAAAGGAACACCACAACCAATATAAAGTCCCGATAGATTACAAGATGTAAGGCAAGGTACAGTGTTTATGGAATAAATATGTTAGCCAGGTAAAATCAGTAAATAAGGGTAACTGTGGCATAAAGATGGAAAGGTATAAGGTATAAAGTAATAGGAATTAAAAAGAAAACAGAGTAAAAGACTGCTCACCCCTTCATTGTCCATGGTGTGGGAGGAAAACAGGGCAGCTCGATGGTTACCCCTGCAGAAATAGTGGTTCTTTTCCCCCCATTTTGCTTATGACCAATCTCTTTTTATACTTTTTTTCCTTAGGTAGTTTGAGTGGCTATAGGCAATAATAGTTCCTGGGGTGATAGACAGATGACATAGGGCTAAAAGCTGGTTTCCTGTGCTTTCATAAGATGTGGCAAAGAAAGGCCATGTTATCTCCATAACCCTCCATTCTTTGTTGATCTTATCAACCTTGTTTGAGTGCTTTAAGGAAACTCCTGGAGCCTCGTTGTCCTCTGACCATGGTTCTGGGGGTACCCTTCCAAGGGTGTTTCCCTTAACCCATCGGGAGCTTGTCAGGGTTATCACCCCACACTTCCCATCATGTAAACTTGGACTGTATTATAGATAGTGTGGGTATTAATAGCTCACTGCGTAACTTGATAGAAAGTGTCAAATTCAACTGCTGATGCAGGCATCAGAAAACAGAATTTTGAGCCTATTGAAGTTGTAGCACTTTAAAAAACAGGTTTTCTACATGTTTGGGTGCAAAGATTATTAACTAAGAATGCTTTTATTTGCAGTGGTTAGCTTTTATCAGTGCATCCATGTATGCAGGAAAACTACCAGAGGAGTTTTTTAATTCAAGTTTCAATCTACTTCATTTATTCTTATGGGAAGTGTTTTGCATGTCAATGGAAGCACTAATCTATAATCCACTTTGTCACTGCAGTGTATTTCAGATAAATATGAAAACCAGATAGTACACATAAATATGCTACAGCTATGCTACAAGAAGTTGTGGTTTTGCAATATTTCTCTTCCATTATTCTAAATACCTTTTTTATTATTTATTTGATGAGCCTTTTTATGGTATAGCAGATTATGCCCCAGGATTTTTTTTTCATCTGAAGGTTGTTAAGTTTTTCAAATAACTGTGAAATCCATAGTAGTCTTGGACAGGCTTGAAAGGAAAGAAATGATATGCTGGAACAGGATTGAAAATCTTCTTTTGTTATTCCTACTTCTTAAAAAAATCTTGTGAACTGTTCCATAAACATTAATGGTATCATTTTGGAAACTGTGGTACTAGTCAATCTTTTATGAATTGTTATTACTCAAAATGCTTAAAAGTTTTCCTCTAGCATTCATGTACCTTAATGTAACTAATGGCTTGGTCTCAAAATTTCTTCAAGCAACTGAGTGTTTTTATTCCAGACATTAGTACTTTAGAGAATCGCATGACATCAGATGGAGAGAGGAAAGTTAAAAAAAACAAACAAAAAAATCCCAACAAACCAACAAGAAAAAAACACGACCAAAAAAACACCCTAAACAATCAAATAGGAAGCTGAAGCGATAGTCTGTTTTTTTTTTTTTTTAAGGTATGTTCCAAACCATACTAATAGCTGTGATAGTCCATATAGTCATAAGAGAGCAAACTTCAGCATAATAAACACAAAGCAAAACAAAAAACCCCCAAAACTATTTCAGTTTTCATCTTTATTCTATACCTTCCATATATATAAATGTTAGGCAAAATTACAAAACATTTGATAATTTTCACTTATTTCTTTCATGTGTTGCTCTTTTGTGTAAGGCTGAAAACTAGTCTGATAGTACAGAGTATAAAGAAAAGAGAAGAACTAAGGGTTACTGTTCCCTCAGTAAAAAACTGGCTGTGTGCCCGAGCCCAAGGAGCAGGGCTAAATAGCGTTACATCCATTTGGAGGCCGGTCACTAGTGATGTTCCCCAGGGCTCAGTACTGGGGCCAGTTCTTTTTGGTATCTTTATCAATGAATGATCTAGATGAGAGGATTGAGTGCACCCTCAGTCAATTTGCACGACACCAAGTTGGGCAACAGTGTTCATCTTCTGAAGGGTAGGAGTGCTCTGCAGAGGGGTGTGGACCGGCTGGATCAATGGGCCAAAGCCAATGGTATGATGTTCAACAAGGTGAAGTGCCAGGTTCTGCATTTGGTTCACAGCAACCCCATGCAGTGCTACAGGCTGGGGGAAGAGGGGCTGGAAAGCTGCCCAGATGAAAATGGACCTGAGGGTGCTGGTCAACAGCCATCTGAACAAGAGCCAGCAGTGTGCCCAGGTGGCCAAGAAGGCCAATGGCATCCTGACTTGTATCAGAAGTAGTGTGGCCAGAAGGACCAGGGCAGTGATTGGCCCTCTGTACTTGGTGTCTTGTTATATCCACCTGTTTAGATTCTGATTTGGATATTCACTGTTAGCAATAACTGCAGAATCATGTGCTTTGTCTGACTCCTTGACCTAGGGTGTTTTTTTACTGGGCATAATGTGATTTCTATCATGTAATTCTTTATTTCTCTATGGAGATTTTTCATCATATAGTCAGTCCCTGGAGTTGTGTCCTTTGTCCTCCCATGCATACATAAAACAGGGTAGCAAGGTTCAAAAATCTAACATGTTCTGATGTGTTTATTTCAGGTAATAAAATGAGGATGTTTAATGCTTGCATTTTGTTATCTCACAATATTCTTTTCATAATTCATAACTTTTGCAGCTTATTATGCACGTGTATATTTTTACACATTATATATGTGTAAGTCAATGAATAGAATTTTCTGGAACTACATCAATTATTTAATATTGGCTAGAGGTTATTAAAGGTGAACAGAAAATGGCTTTTGATTAAGACTACCTATGGATATCCCTGTATCCTATCCAGTCCAATATTGTTCAGTCAGCTTCCTGCTGGGAAACAATTTCAACTCTTTATAACAATAACTGAAATTATCCTTTGTCTAATGTAACAAATCATTCAAGGGACAGCTTTTGAAAGCTGACATTAGACTGATTATTTGCAGTTGTAGGGTACTGAAATGAAAATATAAGAGAAATGACATTTCACTAAAAACTGTGATTGACTCTCAGCATAGAGAAAGAGAAATATTAAATGAATGGAATAAAATTTGGCCTAGTTCTATAGGAGACCAAATCTGTTGTGATTAAATGCAAGAGAGCAATTTATTAATATTAAAACTCTGCTCAAAGTTTGAAATAAATATTTTCTATAAATGCCATTGATATCTGTTACTTTTGTTTTTTATTGGTATTACTCTTTATGCTTTGATATTGCTATGGTAACACAGAGGATTCCTTCTCTCTCCTTTACAGAAGGTGAGGAGACTGGAGTGATGGATAGCCTGTTGGAGGCCTTGCAATCAGGTGCAGCTTTTCGAGACCGAAGGAAAAGGACACCGAGGTCTAAAGGTGAATATTCTCGTTTAGATTTATTTTCCAGAGAAAGTTAAAGGCATTATGGGTCCAGTGCTCTAGAATTTAAAGTGTGTCAGGTTTAGTTAATTCTTGCAATGCCAATTTTCAGGGGTGTTGCTAATGTCAGTAACGTTGGAAATTAATATATTGAACTTATACAGCCTGATCACTTTGACAAGGCTTTTCAGTGCAGCCACATGTACTTTAGCTTTTTAGGGTTTATAGTTGTATGGTGGAAGTAAAAGTTGTCTTGCCTTATAAGTCAATCAAATTGTTTCTTTGGTGTGTAACTGTCATTTATTCCTAGAAATACCTGACTTCTAAATGGTTCTGCTTAGCAATACTCCAGTAGTTTTCAAAGACGTGTTTTATTTCTATTGTTTTTTTGCTTTTGCAGACATACCACAAAATCTCAGTCCAACCATGCAGCGGCCTGTGCTGAAAGCTTGTAACCATGGTAATGAATCATATTCTTGAATTGCATGCAGTTCTTAGCTTAGCTTATATAGTTGATCTGTGGTTTCAAGACTGCTTTGATTTTTTCTAGTTTTGTACATTAGTGGAGTACTTAACCAT
Source organism: Xenops minutus (assembly GCA_035221455.1). Classification (NCBI taxonomy): domain Eukaryota; kingdom Metazoa; phylum Chordata; class Aves; order Passeriformes; family Furnariidae; genus Xenops; species Xenops minutus. The sequence goes on along the minus strand of JAWWEE010000001.1, from coordinate 61,211,883 downwards.
ATTGGAATTGGTTTTTAAGAATTGTCCGAATATTACATGCTGAAACTATACTTATTGATAACTTTGAAAAGCTCTTCTATCTTTTGTGGCAGTTTTATTTATTTAAAATTTCATTGTGTTTTTAAATGTAGTATATTTATAATCCTTAAGAATTAATATTCAAGGATTTTTTAAGGGATTATGGAACTGTAATAAAAATCAGAGATTATGCAATGTTTTAAATGCTACTAAGTGTTTGTTGTACAAAATCAGAGAACTTTTTGGACTCATTCTGTGTTTGTTTGTCTTAGTTTTCTTGATACTATATCTGGAGTGGTTTAAGCTATCGTTTACCAGTATAATTCAAAAGGGATGTTATATCAACTGAGTAATAGTAAATGTTTATTCCTAAACTCCTGAACTGTCTCACAGTAATCAGGAGGACTTGCTCATATGTGAAAAGTTACAATGAATGTGTGGGTGCTTGTTAGCTTTGTTTGATAGACAGTCTACAGAGTATTACTGCATTAGCTGTGTGCTTGAGGGGTCTGGAGTGACAGTTTTCAGTAGCGCATAACTAGTGGTCTCAAAGAAAAAGTTTATAGCTGTAGTACCTCTGTTAAAGAAAAATTTAAATTGAAACTTACAGAAAAAAGAAATTTCTTACTTAGTTTTTAAAGCAGAATGTATTATCCTTTGACTGCAGTATCCCTTGATATTGAAATGCGCTGCGGATTTTGTACAGCAGATGCCATAAAATTGATTATATTCATTTTACCTCATGTTTATGTGTTTATTTCTCAAAGTGTCTGTAGCAAAAAAAAAAACCCAAACACAAAAAAAACCCAAACAAAAAACCGAAACCTTATAGAATTTGACATTATTAAAGACAAAATTGAAGAAAATAGAGCTGGAAGGACAGTTTAAAGATAATTTATTCACTTATAGTAATTAGATCAAAGAGGAATCAAGTATATTTGACAGGTACTTATCTAGAATACATAACATTGATATGTGAATAATGACTGCAGAGCACATCTGAATTTGTCCTGTAAGTGTTTCTGCTTGTAAGAACTATTATATTGAATATTGCTTCTTATCAACCCATTCCATCTAGCTAGCTGTCTGTGGACAGACAGTGTAGTTTCCAATTTTCAGTCTAACTTTCTTTGGACAAACCTTATGGCCATGTTTTATGTTTCAGATTAAAAACCAAAACAACAAAAATTAACACCACCCCCCTCACAAGGTTGTAATGCTGCATAATCTTAGTCTAACCCATGGACTGATTTGTACATCAGATGGATGTAATTTGATGCGAAAGTTTGAAGTTCAGATGCTTGATTTGGAGAGAAGGGTAAAAGTAAATTCTCAGATTTTATTGGGTTTTTTACCAAAATCAGTTTTTCCATAGAGCATTTTGTCTAATTATAAGACATTTTAAAATTAATTTAGCTTTTCTTTCACCTGTCTTGTTAGCTCAGGAAGAGACTAGTACAACTCTGAGCTTGCTTTTAAGGAATTCATTAATATGTTTTTGATTCGTTGACACTTTTCATGATATATGCATGTTACATCTTCCTATCTTGACCCAGAAAGAGCACTAAACCTGGTGTAGTTTGCGGTGAGTTCACTTATCAAGACCTTTTTTCCTTTTTAATAGAAATATGTGGTCATTTATGTTACATACTCTCTAGAATGGATACTAGACCCTGAACATCAAAGTTTATTTTTGGATAATAATAGTAATAATAATAACAACCTCACTGAAGTTAATGATATGGCCCATCAAGGCAAGAATTATAATAAAATTTTCTGTTTCTGAGTTCAACAGGGTATAATATCAGGGTTTTTTCAGTACTATGCTCTGTATAATTTTTTTCTTGCACTTCATATCTGATACAGATACATATGAAATAGCCTGTTCTTTCTATCTATATATGTATAATAAGTGATGAATATATAATGGTTCATTACATAGACACTGTATAAACAAGAAGTCTGTGATTTTGTCTCAATTCAGAAAAATTGGGATATGTCATTAGACAGAAGTATTGGATTGGTCTTTTATTGATTTGCTATATTTTTTCCCCACCCTAAAATTTCATAAGTCACTGGCTTACTCTGAGATGAAAGTACCTGGAGATTGCTAAAAGTCCTTAAGCAGCAATTCAACCACTTTCCTTGTTTGGTTTTGTACTGGTTTTGGCTGTTTGGGTTAACTGGTAACTGTTTATTCTCCTGAGACTAACAGCTTTGCTTATAGTAAATATACTTTACAGATGCACGCTGCAGATTCATACCTGTGATTCATCATGCAGTCAAAAAGAATTACAAGTCATGACTTGAAATGTCCTTTGAATCCTTCAGAGTGTAGCAATTTCTCTCTGTTGGGCAAATGCCATCAAGTTGTAACTAATCTCTTCTATTTCAAAACTCAACAAACCAAATTAATAAAATCTGGATTAGTCTTTATGATTAAAGACATTTCCCTTAAAAACTGGTATCCAAATCAGACACAAGCATAGATGGTATTTATAACTCTGGCAGGCAACTAAGTACCAAACAGTCACTTGGTCTGTCTCCCCTGGTGGGATGGGGAAGAGAATAGGAAAAAAGTAAAACCCATGGATCGAGAGAAGAACAGTTTAATAATTGAAATAAGTAGTAATAATAAAAAGGAAAAGGAGAGAGAAGGAGAGGAATAAAATACAAGAGAAACAAGTGATGCACAATGCAATAGCTCACCACCATGGACCAATGCCCAGCCAGCCCTTTAGCAGCAATCAGTGGCTCCTTACCAAGTCCCCCAGTTTATATGCTGAGCCTGACACCATGTGGTATGGAATATCCCTTTGGACAGTTCAGGTCAGCTGTCCTGGCTATGCTCCCTGCCAGCTTCTTGTGCTTCTGCTCATTGGCAGAGCATGCGAACCTGAAAAGTCCTTGACTTAGAGTAAGCACTACTGAGCAGCAACTGAAACAACAGTGTGTTATCAACATCATTCTTACATCAATCCAAAACACAGCACCGTACCAGCTACTAGGAAGAAAATGAACTGTATCACACATGAAACCATGACAGAAAACTAGAGAGCAGTAGTTCCATGTCTCATAGGGCATGGCAAGGGAGAGAAATACAGCCTGAATGTATGCTTTCTCCACAGCTGTCATATAAATGGAAACAGGAAGGAAATCTCTCTAACCATTGCCAATGTCACCTTCAGTACAATGCTACACAAGCACCTGCTTGTCAGACTTAGCCAAGTCTTATAAAACAGAGGAACAAGCCAATGCCATTTAGATCTAGAACTGAGAACTGAAATAGCTTACTTTAAATGGACTGCTTAAGAAAAAAGAATAGTAAATTTAGTGAAATATTAGCTATTGGTGGACCATTTTTCTCTTCATGATCTGTTGAACTCCCCAGAAAGTTCTAGTAGTGTTCAGCTGATACTTCTGATTAAAAAGGAGTACTGGTTCTCATGCTATATTCCAGGGTAGCCTTTTGGGTGTGTTATTTTATTTTCAATCCTATTCCATTCTTCTTTTATTGAATAGATTGTCTATTTCTAACATGGTATGTAGATTTTGTCAAGTTTAAATCTGCTCTCTTTTTGTGATCAGAATTACCAGCTGTATTTTTAATGCTTGTGACAGGGCCCATTGAGTCAGAATATTTCTTGTGAAGAAAGTCTTGCTGCGTAACTAACATAAATAATATACATTTGGAATTGCTGGATCTTGGAAACATTCTAATGCCTTTAGAATGGAAGTAATATACACTAGATTTTAATTGACACAGATAAGATTGGTATATTTGTTCTCATTCATAGTGCTCTGTATCTTTAAATTAACAACTAAATTGCATCTCTGTACAAAACTACCTGTAAAGGTTACATTTGGCTTTAACTGCAAAGGACCATAGACTGCAGTAGATATTGTGGTGTACTTCTGCTGTAATTCCCGTTCAGATAACTGTATGACACAAGTATAGAATCAGTATAGTTTTAGTGTTTTACTAATAGAGGAACTCTTTTATTTTATTTAGGGTGCAGATGAAAGCATTTAATTTTCAATGATTGGGATTTTGCACATTAGGAAATAATTTCAAGCAGCTAATAGCTATGGCTGATCTGAGTTCATCAATTATTAACAACAACAGTCAAGACAGATTTGCAGCTTGCAAGTTTATTTCAAGCTACTGAAGTTCAAATACACAGAGCAACATATCCAAGGCAGCACAGAGCCCACTGCAGCACAGAAAGCTGCATTATTCACTATGTTTTCAGTCAGGTTTTGCAGTCTGAATCAAGTCCTCTGCTGCTATGGCTACACATTTATTTGCAGTAACATTAGCCAAGCTAACGTTACCTGAATTGCATGAATACAAATTTGAGATGCAGCTTCCATTGCATATATACACATACCTCAAATACAGCAGAAAGTGTCTTTACAAGCAAATTGCATTAAAAATGCTATGAGTAAAGAAAAGCTTTAATAAAATGAAAGTAAAATAATACAGATTGCTTTTGAGACTGCAGTTGAAAGAAATTTTTGTCACAATCAGTAATTGTGCTGTGGACTGTGCTTCTAAAGGTAACAAAATGGTCTTATTTTTATATTCAAATCAAACTTCCATGGTAAGAGATAGTTGTAATTACTATAGCTGTTTGTTCAGAAAATCTCTACACAATAGAATAATTTTCATGTCATGTATAGTCTGAAGCATTTGAAAACCTCTGTTAAATAAAATCCTTATGAGCAATGTCATTCTGTCCCAATTAAGCAGAAGATATCCTTTTTTTCATGTTCATTGGGTCCTTTTCATCTCATATTTGTAATAGGACTGTCATCTGCTGTTTATATTCATGTCTTTGTTACCTTATTTTTGACAGTCATAGCTGACAGTGAGCTCAAGCTCATCTTAGTTCTTGAAACCGACAGTGACCATGTAGAGGTCACTTTTATTTCATCATTGCTGTATATGACAGCAAAATGTGGTTGGCATTTCAGCCTAATTTTTCCCTAAATCTGTGTCTGATGCTGTCTTCCTCAACTGTATGTAGTGAACTGGAGAAGCTATGAAACCCATGAAGATATCTGTTTACCCAGGATATGTTAGTAGTAAAGATACATTCTAGAGCATCACCAGTTCTTTGTGGCAGATACTGCTTTGAAGGCACTGCATGTTAGCCTTATGATCTAAAAACATCAGTACCTCTGGTGGAGAAAATTTTGGTAAAGCTTTGTGAAGTTTTACTCAATAGACAAGTTTCCTCAGCAGAAAACTTGGAATATCTGTAGGTGCTGTTATGAAATGAAAACATTTAATAGGATTTCTATGAAAAAAAATCATTCTTGGGTGTTGCCATTTTAAGACCAGAGCTTCGCTTCAATATTGACTTCATAGGTCAAGTAAAATTGCTGCTTATTCTAACAGAAGTAATTCCCCTGAAACCATCTGCACTGTTTATAATAAAGAGTTTTTTTCCTAGAGCAGACAGCAAAGTTCAAAGAAACTGACCATAAAAGTGAATTTTGCATGTGTGAGGAAAAGAAATAATATCCAGACAAGGAAAGTACATTAACACATTTTCATTTCTTTGTTTAGAACTATTTCTGCATTGCCATAGTTGCAAACACATACAGTCACAAAGATCTCCCTGAAGAATTTACATTCCAAAAATCTAGGAAAAATATTAATTTTGATGCAGAGTTTTTAGGATCTTTTTTAGCAATCTCTCACTTTCATAATATAATGTTGAAATGAAGAAAGTGTCCAAGTCAGAAGGGATGACAGTCAGCAAGAAGAGTTTGGGATGAGAAATGAGAAATTTTGATTTTTTTTTCAAGCCTTTTCTAACAAAATAACCTTCATAATAAAGACTGACATAAAAAGAGGAATAAAACACTCATTTATGTAATAATTTATTTTAAAGTGCTGACAAATGGATGAAGGCTCAGTTAAGAATGGAAAAGGGTGCTTCAAATTAGTAGTAATTACATATTACTACTGTGAAAATGCTGATATAGACAGAAAAAGAGTTATCTTCCTCTTAGTATAAAATAAACGCACACTGTCAAACTTAGCACTCCCCATATTTAGAAAAGGTGAGGAGGAATTGTAATCGTCAAAAAATGTCTATGTCTATTTTATTAAAGTCTTGTGAGATTTCCCTTATCAACTCTCATGAGTAAGGTGGCACGCATATCCTTCATTCTGTGTCTTATCATAAAGAATTATATATGAACATAATATAGCAAAAAGCAGAAGAGTAAATTTTTAAGACTAAAAATTTTAGGTTCTACCTTGAGACAAGGTAGACCTTATAATGGGGCTTTTTCTCCAGAGATTTGACAACTTCATTTCTAAAGTGTGACCCTTTGAAGATGTCATATTAGGCACTCAGAAGAGCTAATTGCTTTTGTAAATATCTTGGCAGTGTTCATTGGTACTAGTTGAATAAGACCGCTTCTCTCAAAAGAGGCAAGGACATTTTCTGCAAGATAAGAACTGTAGCAAAGAGGTGACATTTAAAAGCAGTGACACTGTATATTCTATAATTGCACATACAGTAAATGTCAGCTTCATAATCGTCTAGGTAGGTAACCAGATTTCCAAAAGCTACAGCAGGCAAGTTATATTTTCAGAGCAATCTGCTGAAAACGTATCAGTGGAAAATCTTAAATCTGCAAAGGGACATGTAATTTACCAACAATTTACCCATATTTGTCTTTTCATTGCTTAGTCACGCAGAACTTCCTATTCAAAGACAATTACTGAGTTTATATGTATAGCAAAGAGATTCTGTCACTTCTCAGAGTACCTTTCGAGTCTCTTCCATATTTCTTAAACAAGATTTTAGATACAAATATACCAGTCTTTTTCACTTCTGTTTTCTGAATGTTAAGAACAAGTAGTATCTAAACTACTGTCTCATTCTTCAGAGGCTTAAAGTAATTTGATCTGAATAAAATAAATTATGTAACTGTTCACTAAACAATAGCCATAAAGCTCTTTATAATGTGTGGGGTTTTTTAATATATATAACTCACACATACATACCTTCTTAAAGGGGTTATCTTTCTCTAAAAAATACTACTGACATATTAGGTAGGAAATTTTCATCAGCTAGATATTAAAAGTGCGTTTTCTCTGGTTAAAGACTTCACTGCGGACAAAATCTGAGATAGTAACAGTGTATGATTCCTGACCTGAGTCTTTTCTGTAACTCCAGTGCTGTCTGGTTAATGCAACATTGTTTAGTCCATAATTCTAAAGATTTAGAGAAAACACAAAACATTACTCATTAAATTCTTTAAGCACTTTTCTTAAGTCATCTTTTTTTTTTTTTTTGCCATGTAAGAGAATGTGTTCCCTTAATGTTCTGGATTTTTTGTCCTCCTTTAGGGGAATTTAGTTTCTTTTTTTTTCCTAAGTGATTTGAATAGAAAAAAAGTAAGTGTAGAAAAAATACTGGAGTTACATTTCTGCCCATTTATTTTCATTATAAGCCAATGATCTGCAAATATACAAATAAAAGACATTTAAATAGACGCAAGGAAAACAAGGATATCCTTTATCCTGTTCCCTTTGTTGGGGTAGGAACACTTGGAATCTATACTTTCAAGTTATGCTCTAAAGGAGAATTGGCATTTAAGTCGAATCAGAACTGGCGGTAGTGTCTGTAAGTTGCTTGATAAGTATCTTCTTTGTTTCATTCAAAAAATATTTTCCATCATACATGCTTAAGGCAAAATCTGCATCAATCACCCAGCAAAATAATCTAAAGACCCCAGAGACGCTCTCTTAGTGGCTTATACCTGGAAATCATGAGTGGTAAAGGAAGGAAATGAAGGGGTCAAATGCAGCTCTTGCATGAAAATCAGAAAGAAAGATGATAGCCAGGCTTCCACTGAATGACCTAGAGTAGTGTGAGGTAGCTGGACTGCAACCTGTGTTTTCTTATGGTGATGTAGCTTACAAATCCAAGATGAGAAGCTGCATAAGTATTTTCAGAAAAGAATTTTTAGAGTATGGAAGATACTGGGCTAATGAATCTATTCACTTTCAGCACAGACTGAAGTAGTTTGACTCTTGTTCTTGGCAATGTTTAAAACAAGGTTATTTTAACTAAACAAAAATTATCCTTGAGGATAACTAGCATTTTTTTTTTTCTTTCTTTGGATGAAAAAAAAAACCTGTCTACTTAGTAGCATGGTCTTTATCAAGTAGCATGGGTTTTATCATTTTTTTTGTCTCCTGATAATATATATCTCCATATACTAGAGAAATAAAAAAAAAATGCTGTTACCTGACTGTACAAGCTTAACCATATTTGCCTTAGGTTTTAAAAAATCTAAAGACTGGTATTTAAAAAACTGAGAGTGAATGTATTCACTAGTCAGACTTGAAGTTCTTAATTTTCTCTCTTCTTGTGGCATAACAAAATGATAAAATAAGAAATTGAAAAGATAACATCAAGAATACTTTGTGTCATAAACAGGGAAACGGAATGAAATCTCAGCAGATTTTCAGCATTATTCCAGAGGTTTTTCTTTTTATCTGTTTTCTTAGGCTTTAAGCCTGTTTCCTTGTATTTGAAAAGAGATGATTGTACATGGTGCATTAGAATACAGTGCATATAAAAATGCTTGAATTAGCTGTGGACAGTCTGTTTTGTGTGCTTGAAGCAAGATAACTTTCACAGTGTAGTTTCAGAGTTTCAGAAGAGATTTGGGTATCTGTGTACAGCACCTAATCGAGCTACATGGTTTCAGAACTATGTCCAAGAATGTAGCAGGAATCTTCATCAGTCTTCCTCATCCAATATGAGTATTTCAATCAGTATATGCAGTAACATTTATTATTTATAGTGGTACTTTGTGAGCAGAGGAGCTAATGAACAGAAGGCAACTTTCCAGGGATACAGAAAACATGTTTTACATCCCCTCCCTGTGAGAATAATAGAATCTTGATGAACCAGGGTTAAGGACAGCTGAGTGAGAGGTTTGATTGCCCAGGTTAACTTTGACACCTATTTTTACTGGTCTTTTAGTTTGGTAACTTAATTTATTAACAGCAGAAGAAATTACTCTCAGAGTTGTGTACCTTAATTGAAAGGCAGCTGTTTGAGATACTACAGGTACATGTTATTCAGAGAAATAAGTGTTGAAGGTGGTGATCTTCTAGTTGTTTTCTCTTGCCTCTAGAGAAAGGATCAGAATATAAAACCTATTAATAGATAAAGGCTTCTGCTGCTTGTAAAGCTTTGTATAAAGTTGGCATTTTGTGTTTGGTTTTTTTCTTTTCCTGTAGTCATAATCACATTTGGTGATTATTTTTTTAATGTTTCCTTAGTTTCAAAAAGAGAGATTAATCCCCAAATACTCTCTTTCAATTCCTTGCCAAAATTGCTTTCTTTTCTGTGCATAAGCACAGAAGCATTTATCTGAGGACTTATTCTTAATTCAGTGGGTGCATTTTTTTGCTGTCATTACCAGAGAAGGTAGGCTGAATATGTTTTTTTCTTCATGCATTCTAAAATGTAAATATTTCCTTTGACCCATCTTTTCCAAGAGAAAGAGCACTTTATGTCTAATCTTTCACTCCACCATCATTAGTTCAAGAACTGGCTGTGTCAATCTAATGATTCCAAACCTGCTGATTAACTCAGATGAAAACAATGCCAAATTAGACAATTAGGCTCATGGAGGAGCATATGGAGGACTTTGCTACGTTTTGGTTAGTATTTATAAAATGAGATAACATTAAATGATAACTGCATCAAAAGAAATGCTACAAGCTGATAGACTGTCCTATCCTTTCCTCTGATCCTAAACCTTTTTCCTTTTTTTTTTTTCCCCCACTCTTTTTTGGTTGGGGGAAGTGAAGAATGGCTTTGCTTTTGGGTTTTTAGGTTGTTTTGGTTTTCATAGAATCATTAAGTCTGGAAAAGACCTCCAAGATCACTGAGTTCAACCTTTGACCCTATACCACCATGCCAACTAAACCATAGCACGATGTGCCACATCCAGGTGTTTCTTGAATACTTCCAAGTATGATCACTCCACCACCTTCTTGGGCAGCTTATTTCAAAGCTTAACTACCCTTTCAGTGAAGGAATTCTTCCTGATGACCAACCTGAAGCTACCCTGGTGCAACTTGAGCCTATCTCCTTTTGTCCTGTCACTAGTTGCCTGGGAGAAGAGACTGACCCCCACCTCCTTGCAGCCCCTTTCCAGGTAGTTGTAGAGTCACAAGGTCTACCCTGAGCCTCCTTTTCTCCAGGTTAAACAATCTCAGCTCTGTCAGCCATTCCTCATAGGACTTACCCTCCAAACCCTTCACCAGCTTAGTTGCCCTTCTCTGGACACTCTTCAGCACCACAATGTCTTTCTGGTAGTGAGGGGCCCAGAAGTAGACACAGGATTTGAAGTGTGGCCTCACCAGTGCCAACTACAAAGGCACAATCACTTCCCTAGTCCTGCCAGCCACACTATTTCTGATACAGGCCAGAATGTCATTTGCCTTCTTGACCACCTGGGCACACTGCTGGCTCATGTTAAATGGATGGTTGACCAGCAACCCCAGGTCCTTTTTCACTGGGCCTCTTCCCAGCCACTCTGCCCCCAGCATGTAGCACTGCATGTCATTGTTGTGACCCAAGTGAGGGACCTGGCAGTTTGCCTTATTGAACCTCATGTACTCATCCTCAACCCACTAATCCAGCCTCTCCAGATTTCTCACAAGAGCCTTCCTGCCCTCCAGCAGATCAACACTCCCACTCAAATTGGGTTTCATCTTCAAACTGACTGAGTGTGCACTTGATCCCCTCATCCAGATCATCAGTAAAGATACTAAACAGGACTGACCCCAATACTGAGCCCTGGGTAATGCCACTAGTGACTGGCTGCCAATTGGATTTAGTTCCATTCACCACAACATTCTGGGTCCAGCCAGCCAGTTTTTAACCCAGTGAAGAGTGCACCTGTCCAAGCTCTGGGCTGCCAGCTACTCCAGGAGAATGTTGTGGGAGACAGTATCAAAGGTTTCACTGAAGTCTGGTTAGACTACATCCACAGCCTCTCATCAGTCACCTGGTCATGAAAGGTGATCAGACTGGTCAAGCAGATCCTGTCTTTCTGAAACCATGCTGGATGGGCCTGATCCCCTGGTTGTCCTGTATGTGCTGTATGATGGCACTCAAAATGATCTGTTCCATGACTTTCCCCAGCATCGAGGTTGGGCTAACAGACCTGTAATTCCCTGGATCCTCCTTTTGACCCCTCTGATACATGGGTGAAATTTCCCCCAGTTTACATTGTTTGGTTGTTAAACTGAAATCTCCAGGCTCAGATTTACAAACAGCTACAATTGCAGTGAAAAGTAGGATCAAAGCACTAAACACATAAAGTACTTTGTAATGTTAATTACTGTGGGCTATCAGGTATTAAGCATTTTTAACTGACCTCCAAAATCCATCTATGTATTTAATCTCTTGAAGAGATGAAATACCTCATAAATAGATGTATATTTTATGGTGTTCAGGCTCCTTGCAGTGGATAAAGAGAGGCACACACCCTTCTTACACAGGGCTTAGCTTATATAAATTGTTAATAGTCAATGAGTTCAGGCATCTAATTTAAAGTGCTTGAGACTGAGAGGCCTGATAAGATTTGTCCATGTTTTAGATGTCTATCTGTAATAGAGTTAATAAGACACACAATACTGCAGATAAAACAATAGCTTGAATAGCTGCTCTTAAAGTTAGTATTCTGTCCTAGACAATGAATGATGCAAGTGCTTCTAAGTGGGGAAAAAAAAAAGTAATTCTCTTACATGCATAGATAAAAATTTACATTAAATTTGATTGGCTAACTTTGTTGTGCCTCCAAATTCTAGTACTTTGATACTCAACTCTTTTCCTTTACTAAAGCTGTGTTTGTGTAATTTGTATTACACTGGTAGCTGGAAATATACTACTTTTGAGTGTACTCATGTTTCATTAGACTAGCTGGATTAAAAGTAAATGAATCAGTATTGTGGCTTTAAATTATGCAACCTTCGTGTTATGCAAGGTGAGTTCATAATTTCAGCATAAATCAGTGTAAATCAGGATTGATGCATGAGTAGTTACAAACTCTGTTCTAGCTATTCAACACAGAATAAAAAGTACTTTGCTATCAGGTAATCCCTAGTTTTATAATTGTACTGTAGATGGTAGTCTTCCCCTTTCTCTAAAAGATATAAAACCATTTTAATTCTATGTGATCCATCATCAGGCAACTACTCAAAAAAGTAACATTCTTAAATGCTCTCAAATGTCCAGTAGCAAAAATAAATGAAGGGCAGAGTGCATTAAGGGATTTCCAGTTGTGTCTCACAGGGCAGAGAAAACTGCTGTGAGAGAGCTCTTGGGAAAGCTCCTACTCCTGCTGCCTTTAGCAGTAGTTTCCTGACTAATCAGTCTCCAAGCTTACCCCAGTGCTTTAAGTCTGTTCTTTCTCTGTTGCCAGCTGCTGACTGAAAACAGGACACAGCCAATTACTCTCTGCTGAGTTTACCCAGTCTCTGTTTATCCACCTAACAGCAGTTGTTCCAAGATCATTTTATTGAAAACTTGTTATGTAGTGAGATCTCCTATTAAAAAATGTTGGATTTGTTTCAGTGGGGTCACAAATACATGGATCTTATTGTCTAAGATTGGATTATATTATTTGAAGTAGTTGCATCCTATGGGATGGAAAACAAAGCATGCTCAAATGGAATTAATTTCTTCCTTTTCCACATTCCCATGCCCATAAATTAAAAAAAGGTTTACCTTAATTACTGAAAGTGAAAAAAGACACTGTTAATCACTGTCTTTGGTTGAGGATACTACTAGCTATATCTTCTGATATATATATAAGATATAAATATATAAGGTCTGATCTTCCTTTACAAATATTTTCTCCCTCCCTTCCGTCCTTCCTCTCTTCCTCCCTCCCTCCCTCCCTCCCTCCCCTCCCCCCTTTCCTCCCTTCTTTCC
>JAWWEE010000001.1:61184973-61198802 GCA_035221455.1 Xenops minutus | reverse complement strand
TTTTCTTTTTCTTTCCTTCTCTTTCTGCTTTCTTTCTGTCTTTCTTTCCTTCCTTCCTTCCTTCCTTTCTTTTCTCTTGCCTATAAACTATAAAATGCATTGTGGCCTAAATGAGACTATTACTTATTATAGAAGTCTTTTACACTCACGTTAGTAATAAAGCTTTGGTGAAATTGTACATATTGTAATGTTTTCTGGGAAAGCTATAGTAACACAAAATACGGTATACTTTTATTATATTTCTAGTAACTCAAAGTGCAAAGAGGTGTATTTAAAAAATTGTGTTCTAGCTACTTAAGAGAAAGCTAAATGAGACAGGTCAGCAGTAACTTAAATTAATGTACTGTCCAAACTTGGTAAAATATTTTTAAATTAAATAGCCATACAGTTTACATCCTTTCAAAGATCTGAGGAAAATGTGGTGGGGTGGGATTCAAACATCATACACTTACATCTCCCATCCAAAACTGGCTGTCTTTCAGAATCTGGATCTGCTCAGCTATTGCTATAAGATGCACTTTAAGATCTGCTAGCTCTGGGATTGCATCATACGATTCAACAATATTTTTTTCATCTGTGCTTCTACAATGCCAGTGCACTGAGTAGTTGAAGGGTACTTTTTCTTATACTTAGTACTTCTTTGCTTTTGATTTAGCCCATTCGAAAAAAAAGAAATAACTCACCAAAGAAACAGGAGTTACTGCTTACCTTTAGTTTGAAAATCTTTATTCCCTTAGTTGACATTGTGAAAGTTATTTCAATGATAAATAATACTTTTCTGCAAGTGATAAGAGAACTTATTTGCTCAAGAACACTTTTTAACAAAAATACTAACTGTATTTTATATGGAAATGAAGTTTAACTAAAATTAATCTTCCAGGGTCTGGTTTTGTCGAAACTAAACTGAACAGGTTAGGGAGAACAATAGGAAAATATGTGGAATTGAAAAGCTGCTCTTGAGCTGCCAACGTGTGTGCTAGTAAAGGGCACACTTCACTGCCTTATGTTCTTCGCTTCAGTTGCAGATTTCAGCCTTTATTTTTATTTTTAGTTATTAATGCAGCATTCTCTTTACATCAAATTGTCCACCTTCCAAAAATAAACTGAGTACAGTAAAATTTTATAATCTGTTAGTTTTCTTGGAATATTGTGAATATGGTAGTGGAGAAGTCCGCTTCAAGGTGCAAACACTCCTGCAGCATTTTCAGATTTTGGAGCTAATGGTATACTTTGTACACTTGAATGAGATATACTGATGAGAAGAATATATTGCCTTTGAATTGTTTTGTTCTGATGAAGCACAGTGCTTCTCTGTAGTATCAAGTTCTGTTGCATGTCTTTGGGACAAAAAGAGTTCAGTGGTTTTTACACTGCATAATACTAAAAGTAGCATAATTGGTATTTCAAGTTCTTGTGACATGTTCCTGTATGGTGTATCAAAGACATTAAAGTTGAGTTTTGAGCTTATGCCATTTTTAGTACATGTTGAAATACTTCATTTAATGAAAGTAACATGCTTTAACAGATGTTTTACCTGTTGCCTTTGAGGAGTTTCTTATCTTTGAGGTATATGAGCAGTGTTGGATTTGGTATTAGTTCTTATATAGAACAGTATGTGGAAGTGAACAAATCTTTCAGTTTGGTCAGGAAACTATTCCAGACTTATCAAGTCAGCTTAAGAATAGAACTTCTATCAGTTAAACTTTCCACTGGGATTTATGATTGGAGTGCATATAATAACTCATTTCTGATCAATGCACGAGAGATGCTCTGTTGTAATATGTATTCATGGGAAGTATCTGTACTCATTTTCATTTTACGTTTCTGTAAATAAAATCCCATTATTAATAACAAAAAATTGAATCAACCCTGAAACTCACTGGATCACAGTGCATCAATCAAACAGAAACAGTGATTTTTCTGGGATATTCTTTATTTCAAAATGGGATTCCAATTAATATTACTTATTTCTACCTTGTTGGTGAATTACATTTTCAGCAGTTTAAGGAAACAAGAAATACTGTGGTCTAACCAATATTATTTGCCAAACTGTATTAATGCTTGAAGCAAGTTAGTAAGACTCTACCAGAGTAGCAACAAGATAATATAAAAATTTTCCAAGTGCCATCACAGGCACTTATGATAAAGATTTTCATATTTCTTTATCACAGTTAGGGTTTACCTAAAAGTGTAATTTCTAATGCAACAGAAATAATTACAGCTTGAACTTGGGGCAGGGAGGCTATTAATTTAGTGTTTATAGGTTTTTCTTGTTTGTTTTTAGAAATTGTTTCATTTGTGCTCATTCCTTTGATACTTTTGAAAATGAAAGGAAATAGGGAAATAAATTACTTCACGCAGGCTGTAGTGCTAGAAATGAGATTATATTTTATCTTCACATTTTAAAATCTACTCTGATGATAGTCTTTTTCCCCATGTTAAAAGAGAGAGAGAAAAGAAAGGACTTACTTTGCGGAAAGAAATCAGTGAAATATCGGCAATTTTACTCTTTCGCTGCATATAGGAAGCTGTCAAAAAATGTGACAGCTAACATCATAGGCACATTGACTCTTGGAGACTTGAAGTGTACAAGTTTCTTGGGACAAGTATTCAATTACTAAGCCAGTTCATTGGCCCAACTTCATTAACATGAAGCAACTGAAGGATTGTTTATAGCCATTATTCTAAGTGGAGTTTGCATTTGATAAACTCATAAGCATTACCGAAAAAATAGTTGTAAGTCTGTGATGTTTTCAAAGGTTTAACAATTCACAGCGGTTTCTTGAATTAAATGTGTGGCCCAACAGGAAAAAGCAGCATGAAGTTCTCTGTTTTATGTGGGTTAGAAGTTTTGAAGAGTGCCTCTGAAACACTTTATTTACATGTTTTATTTTCTGGTACAGTATTTTCAGTTAGTTCGGATTCAGCTCAAATTAACAACTCTGTGTGCTTTGGGATAATTAAATTACTGTTTTCTCTTATCGTGGCTCACCATGCAGACTATTGCCCACCCCTGTAGCTGCTTTTACTCCATTTCTGTAGCAACTCCGTTATTTTGGGATAAATCTTTTCTTCTCCCCATCAGTTGTTGTGAAAGGAATGTAAACCACCTGTGAAAAAATTAGCATATTTGGACTGACTTCTTGCATTTGCTTCCCTGGCTGTATTCCAGGTGTTTTTATGACTGTGTAAGGGAAGGAGTAAAAAAGGTATTTCAGTTGTTCCTAGTTATTAAAATTGACCTAGATGTACCCTGGGCTGGGAGGGAGGGGACAGAAGGATGAAGAAAACCAGGTTCGTATTAATTAGGGTGGGAAATAAAGGGGGGGGGGATGCGAAGCACGGGTGAACGGGTGTATTAGCCTGAGCCACGGGCGCGGTGTTGGGAGCCTTGGAAGCATGAGCCGGGAGACGCCACCGCATCGTCCGGGCAACTCGAGTTGCCACGGAGACGGCGGCGTGACCGAGGTGCTAGTACCGAGTGCCGCTTCTGCTGCTGCCTGTGCCCTCGCCGGGACCACGGCTGACAGCTGAATGGTAGAGATCCTCCGCTAAACCTTGCGCTGGCAAAATGCCTCGGTTCCCGGCTGAAGGGAGGCCCTGCTGAAGGCTGCTGTCAGATTTCTGAAACTGTTGCACATGCAGCTAAACTTTATGGGTGTGGGTGTTTCTTTCTGGAGGCTGGTGAAGAAAAGTAGAGCTTAGAAGGCAGATTTGGAAAACAAATATTGATTCTACACTAGGAAAACTAGTGATGATGCAATTATTGTTTTTCTTTTCCTATTTATGTAGGATGCACATATTTGCTAGTAGCACAGGCATTCTAATTGCCTCCCAGGAAAACAAAACTGAAATTGTCCCTGTTATTTATTATTACATTTGTTATTTGATAGTAATAGCACAGTCACGTAATTTTTCCTGCACAAGTGGACATTGTCTGTATTTTCAAATGTGCATTGTAATTACTCACCTCTGGATGGGGGTTTTAAGCCATTTGTCTTTACATGCAAAAAAGAATCTTTAAAATAGCCAATTACATTCAACCTTAAAAATTTCATCAAAGAAGGATATAATTTGTGTTTGTTTCTGAAAGATGAAAATTGCAGTTAAAACCAGTTACAGTGGTTTTAGATTGCTGAGACTTGTATTACCATTGTACCACATCAACTGTCTTAAAAGGCAAATTTTTCTCCTTTTCTCTCCAGTATGTGCACATAGATCTATTTACAATATCCAATCCTCTCACTCAGTTATTTCCTTCAACTCCAGGAAAATGTTTGAATCTGCCTGTAAAATGAGGGTTTGGTTGGGTTTAGGTTTGAGGTTTCTTTTGTTTTGGTTTGTGTTTTTTTGTGGTGGGGAGGAGAGAGGTGGCAGGTATTGTTGTTGAACTTGTAATGCAATACCCAGAAGGATTTAGGAGAAATCCTAGGCTGAAAATAAATGAAGTAACTCTTCCTTAAGTGAATCTGTCATTGAACAGCAGGCTGACTGCCATCAAGAAGAAGCACTTCTGCCACTGTAGATGTATTTGGGGAAAGGGGGGAGTAATGGAATGGGTTATTTGATGGGGACTTTGTGAACGTATTACCTGAGAGAAATGTCTGGAGCAGAGCTGTGCATATCCTTTTTTTTTTTTTTACCCCCTGTTGGTAAGACAAAGAGAAAAAATAAATTTCACAAAAAACCACTACATTTTTTCTGCTTTGTATTGAAAACTGAAATTTCTTTCCATTTGGCATGAAATATTTGCTTTTCTGAGAGAAGGGAAGAAAAGCAATTGAGAAAGAAGGAGATGGATGTTACTGCCTTTGCTCAATACCCAGATTACTTCATCATTTAGCCAGGATATGAGAGACACAGATTCAGTTTCTTGCCTTTGTTGAGAATGTTTGTGAATTTTCTAGAAATAAACATGTCACCTACCCACCAGGCTAAGCTATTCTTTCCTAATCCCTGCATGCTCTGAATATCTATGAGTAGTGGAACAGTCCCGATGGATTGAGTCTAACTTAAGTTAGAAAATGGATTTGAGAGAGTTAATCAAGACATCCAGCCACTGCATTGGATCATCAACTTAATTTTTAGGAGAAGTTGCAACATTTATGGCCTCAGTTATTACAATTTAAGTAACCCTTAATAATATCTAAGGCATAAAATCTAAGAAGATATAGATTGATCTGTGGGCCTTTTTTGTGAGGTGCAGGATTTTGTGTGGATGTTGTGCTAGTAGAAACAAAAGAAAACATGCCTGCAGCCTTTCTTTTCACATCTTTTATACAACTTTTCTTCTTGTAATAAACTGAAAACACACCACAATAAGTGACCATTTTTTTTAATCTGTCTTTGGAGAAACAGAATCCCAAGACACCTTCCCTGAATACCTTGGGAATAAAAGCTACTGTGTTTGCCGTAGCTCTCTACATCATAGGGCAAATAGTACTATTTTGTGCACTTTTTTTTCTTTTTCCTTTCTTTTCTTTTGGAGGTTCACATTTTGCTATAGGATTCAAATTAACACAGCAACTTCTGAAAAAAGCTACTGTTCTAATTTCACTTCGTATTTTTCCAGATCACCTCCCTCATTGCCCTTTTCTGGGGCCTTCATGGGAGAAATTGTTTTAAAAAGATGATGAATCAATTTAGGCAGAAGCAAGATAAATTCTTCTACACTTTCAGGAAAGTGTCTCTTGCATTTTTCTGTCATACGATCATCAATATGTATTAAGGTCTCGTGTGAAAGTACTAACCAGTCATTTCCTGGGTATTTTATCTTTTTTTTTTTTCTTTTTGTTTTCTTTTGTTTTTGGTTTTTTTTTTGTTTTCTTTTTTTTCTCATTACTTATGATAAAGAGATAAGCATTGAAGAGCATGCTTGTAATAAAGTAGCATTTAGGTTAGGCTTTCATCCCAAATGGCAAGGTCTTCCTGGTTTATACATTTTATGAGAAAATGAATTCATTCCTTCTTGGGTTTTACACTGTTATGCTAGCATCTTCCATCACCTCAGCAACCTACTCATTTCTTTAAATGAATTTCTAGAGTTTGATACATCTGTCACAATGATACATAAGGAAAAAAACCCTATTCTTTTGGACTGGCTGCACATTAAATATTGAAGTAATTGGTTGGCAGTGGCAGGATAACAACATCGGTGTAAGTGTTCTTTGGATAGCAGGTGAAGTTTTTTGACTTTCCATAATGTAAGAGAGCAGCCTCTTGATTAATTTGCCTGTGTCAATTCACCTGAATTTGTACATCATTTGTTCCTTAAAACCAGAGGGTTGGTAGATACCTTAGTCTGCCTGTTAAATACAAAGTATCCAAGAAGGCTGTTAGTCCATGTTACTTGCCCTAAGTACACAGGGAAGGAAACGCAGGAAGACAAGTTGTCTGGAAACTGTTTATCTCATAACCTTATGATGAATACATGTGAAAGATCCCAAAAGACATTCAGTTAAAACAAATTTAAAAGGGGGGGGGGGAGAAAGAGAGAGAGAGAAAAGAAAAAGGTAGCAGCATCAGAGGAACATCAGAAAGGGAGTATCAACCAGCCTACGTGTGTAACTTGGTTTTGGTTGGTGTGCAGGTTGTTGAGCTGAGCATGGTAGGAAGAACACAGAGTTTATCATCTCGCGCTTGAAAAGTCTGAGTTTCATTTAAGTGATTCACTGTTCATCTTGCAGGTATAATTACTATGAGGCCATATTAATGGGTCAGAAAGAAGTTTCTTTTCGGATCGGATGATAGTATTACCTAATAAAGAGAAAATTTCCAGGAAAGACATGTCTCAATATATTGTTAAGATTGCAGAGCATGATTCTCTTGATTCCTCCTCCCATCTTGAAAAATGATTGATGCTTTATATTTTCTAGGTGTTGCTCTGGTGCCAGTGTATAGGAGATTCTAAGAGAAACCAACTTTATATGTTAACCTTCCTGAATAGTTTATGCGTTAAAAATTATAACAGTAAAGTGAAACCAGATGGACTGAGTAGAGTTGACAGCACCTTTCTGAGTGATGAAATTGCTATTGATTTATGACAAATGCCAGTAAAAGCAGGCAGGGACTGTTTTGTTGCTGTCAGATGAGAACTGAAAGTAGGCAGGTTTTGGTATCAATCATTTGTTGTCGGTGTAAGACAGTGGCAGGCTGTTATAATTGATTTGATAGCTCCGTCTGACTTGAGCTCTAGTGGCCACCACAGATCGTAGCAATGCAGCAGTGCAGAGAATTGACATGAAAAAGAAGTGACATGACTCCTCAGAGGCCAAGTTATATGATTTAAAGGTGTATGTTTGTCAAAACATTTTATAAATCAGAATTTTCAGACTGAGATGCAATTTATTGATAGCATACAGTTTTGAGGTTAGTCTGGAAAGGGCTTATCTTATATTGTAGTATTAATTTAATAGATGTTTTTGTGACTTAAAAGGATTTGCATGGGCAAAGAGCCTCTTTTTTTTTTTTTCCATTTCTTTGCCTTGAAGAGCAGCTTATATGATTTCATTCAGTTTGGCCTTTTGATGAAGCTTTTCCCCTGATATAGTATCTGTCCCAGTTATGCCTACTGTGATTGTAGAGTATCACTGTGACACTTTGAACCTTTATAATAGGCTGGGGTTTGTGTTTTAAAGAAATAATGATGGATATTGAAGACGCAACAGTGATGCCTAAGGATTTTAATGTGTATTTTACAGATTTTCATAGACCATGAAAATGTCATAGACCATCCCATTGGGGATTCAGTTCTGAGGTAACCCCAAAGTATTCTCTTATGTAATGTCCAGAAGACCTTACTTGTTTCTCTGTGAATTTTTTATTCCTGAACAATTTTAAATTTAGGGTTCTAACTGAGTTAATTAACAATTACAGATTGTCTTCTTTGCCTTTTCCTACAAGGGTAAGGATTACAGTATTGCAAACCGCATAGCCAAGAATTATCTTAAGAAATATTCAAAATATGTGGAACTCATGAATACATTCCCACTTTTCCTCATTTAAAGTATGAATTATACCAATGAGATATATTCCAAACAGAACTATGTTACAATACCTATTTTATGTATGTGAGAACTTGAGAGATGAGAAGGCATAATATACTTCATATAAACTGAAGATTCACGAACTAGGAAGGACTTGGACGGGTAAGTAGGTAGAAGGATCACTTATTTTTAATTCCACTGTTGTGTGTCTGTACAAAAGGTCAGTAATTCTCTGACTGGAGCAGGGAAAGTATTTTTGCAACAAAAAAGTGAAATATTGATGCTGTCCACCAGTGTTCAAAATAATTAATTCAGCTAGAGTAAATGTAGAGCAGGGCTGCTAGAAAAATAGACTATTTCAAATTAAGTCATTGAAACAGCCTGGTTTATTTTTGTTTGTTTGTTTAGTCAAACGGAAGGCAAGAAGAAAGTGTATGTTGGTGTGTGTATATGTAATACACACAGATAGGTATTATGTCCAATATAATTATATACAGTTACAATATATACAATATGTTGTATATGTTTGGAAGAGTAGATGTTAGAGAAGAAATGTTAACAGCATAAAAAGGAGAGCAAGGGGAGATTTGTGACAAGTGACATTTTGAAAATAGCATTCAAGTAGGATGGGTGGTTGGTCAAACATTTTAAAATTTCTTCTGTTAATCAGCAAGTGAAAGTATATTAATATCATCATTGAGTATAATTAAGGAGCTGGAATCGCTGTGTTTTAACTGTGATTTTTTTTTTCCGCACTAATTTGTAATTTTTCCCAGTTAGTTCCCATTTGCTTACAAGGCTCATCTTTTTATAGATAAAATATTCTCTCAAAAAGAGGTGTTCATTGGTTGTGTTTGTATTACAGAAAAAGCCACAGATTTTTGCACTTCAAATGTCAAATATAGCTAGGTCTTTTAAATATATATAGGTTCCATAAGTTGTTTCAATTTTCTTAACATACCTGTGTCAAGAAAAGATAAAAAATATTTATTTTGTTTATGGTGAGGGATATTAATTTCATAATAACATTATAGATAGGATGAAGAAAGAAAAGACAACTGCTGGACATAAAGAGAAATCGTATTTCATACTACTTCTAAAAAAAATCCAGTTTAAAGAGAGTGAGGATAAGAAGCAGAAATCTGCTTCAATTACATGGGTATTTTGATAAAACACTTGAAGCTAAGATTTTAACACAACACAAAAGGAGTATTGAAGTCTGCAAGGAACCTGGAGAGAGCAAGAAAATTGAAACAACTAGGATTAAAGATGGAGGTAAAGGCAGTTTTATGGGAATAGTCTTGAAGACCTTGAGTTTCTACAATTGGAAAAACTTGTAGTCAGTTTACTGTTCCAACTCCTAAATGTTATTCTAGGAACAGATACCCAAAAACCCTGCGAGAAGAAAGTTTCTTCTTTGGATTTAAATTATTTGTGCTTCATACGCTGTCTTTATCATCTAAAATTTTGCCTAGATGCATTGACAGCAAGGCATCAGAGCACAGGTGTAATGCACTGCTGCAGATTACTGAGCAACTCCAATAAATGCAGAAATACCAATTAAAAATCCTACACAACTCTCACAGAAAATGATGCATTTGATTCCTCTACTTTTATGCCATTTTTATATTAAAGAGTGACACTTTAAATCCAGTCCATTTAAGCTGTAAAATACCCTGAAAGGTCTGTTCCACAAGAAACAGGTCTGGAACTTGCAGAAGATGATCTGGGTTAATTATCTGCAACCTTTAAGACACCATTCCAACATGCTGAAGTTCATGGGTTTTGACATAGGTGGAATACTGAAATATCAAAACTGCTTGTGTCAAAGGTGGTTGTGCTTAATGATGTATCTCAACTAGTGGTGCCTCTGCGTCCTTGCCTCGCTATTTATCTACCTCACTTCATCGTTAATGCTGATGTCTTTATGGTTGTTTCCCCAAGCAGCGTATTTTTATATCCCGTGATTTGTTTAATGCACTAAGTTCCCCAGTTGAGTAGACTGCTTGCTCATTACGGAGCTGGCACTACACTGAAACTTGTACTGAGATCAGAGCTAAAAGTGGCTGCTCTGCACTCATGGTATGCTCATTACGCTATTGGTTTCTAACCTTTACCTCCTGCCTTCCCCTACAAAAAAAAATCTGAAGGAATTACTTTAGTTATTGAACTGTTATTTCTCTCCACCACTAATCCACAGTTTTTATTTTCTACATGCTGCTTTAGACTCCAATGTCCTCTTAACAAAATTTGAAGCAATTTACTAGAATGTGACATCAACTCCAGCCTCTGGCCCTAAGGGTAAAAATTCTAGAAATTTCTTATCTTTTCTTAGATATCGTGAACCCTCTTTTTTGAGTACAACTATTTGGCATGAGCCACATAATAGTAATCTTTTCCAAAACCAGTATTTGTACTAAATAGATACAAAACCATTGAAAGGTAAAATTTGGTTTTACATATCCTGTAAACTAAATAAGGTATGGCAATTGAGCTTAGTAACAGATGGATAAAATAAATAGCTAGTTTTCATAAATGTAATTTCACTACTTAGGCAACTTTTTGTGAAGCTAATATGAACCTACTGATTTTTCTTACTGTTCTTATTCAGAGACTCTCCTTCTGGTCACCTGCATTAGGCTGTTAACATTTCAGGGAGCATTTCATTAACATTTACATAGTATCTCATCAGACTCTTCTTTGACTTGATATAGCGTGAGCCCAAATCACCTCTGAGATTTCCCATGGTGCTTCTTGCCTCTGAAGCTGGCATGTCAAAAGCCCTTAGGAACTTGCTTGTTTTTCGATTAGAATATAATGATGGGACTGCAATTCAGGCAGAGCTTTGAAGGAAGTGTACCAAAAGACACCAAAGGCTCCCTATTTATCTTCTCATTGTATAAGAATATAAAAAGAATAAAATAATTATGTATGTAGTGAAAAATCAAAACTGGTGGGTGAGCTGAATGACCTTAAAAACTTCAGAATCCATTTTAATCCTGCCCTCAGTGTCCTCAGAAAAAAGTTCATCCCCTTGTATTCTGCATTAAGAAACTTGGCTAAAGCTAAGCAAGATTACTTCCTCAAGCAAGAAGCAAATTGCCACATCTCTAGAAACTTCAAATTCACCTGCCCTGCAATGATCAGGAGATGGTAAACAGGCCACTTTTCTCCCTGCTCCTGTGGTCTTTTCACAAAATGGACGTTACTGCACCCATGCACTGAACTGTGAACAAACAAACTTTGCAGCTATTTTCTGTATAATCCTGTTACCTAGCATTAAGTGGAGATAACTCAAATAACTTCAAGGTGTTTAAAAGTTATCTAAAGCTTTCAGTGTTTGCCTCTGCAATGTTGTCCATGAATCTTTAGGTTAAATTTTATTTCTTTCTTATAAAATATTTTTATTGTTAGCTGCTTCTTTATTTTCTTAATTTTATTCCTCCTTTTCCTAACTTGAGGGATAAGGCCAGGCCATATTGCCATAGATTATATATTTACAGCTGAATACTTCATGTTAGGAGTTTTGAAATTTTAATTGCATGCATTTATACCTAATTATGTATTCCATTTCTACTTTTTGTGGCTTTATTATTATATTTTTCATGGTTTTCTGTCCATTATTGCTTTGCAAAAGACCAGTGCAAAAGGGGAAATGGGTAAGTTAAGTGAGGAAAATAATGCAAAATGTTCCCTTATAGAGGGGAATTATTCCTTTATTTTATTTCTTTGAATTGCAGTTGGGTAAATGTGATTTCTAAGTTGACTGTGTCTTTTTTCTACAGCACTTGAGAACACTTAATCAGATACAGATGCCTAGCTAAACCCTACTGAGATATGAGCAATCTCCATCATTCTTTATCTTCCTAAAACCTTCCAGTTTTCCCTTTCTCCATATTTTATCTGTTTTCTTGAATGGAGAGGAGAATATAAACAATGACTCACTATTCTTAGAATGTTATTTAAGATTCTGTATTCTGAAACTTTGCAAACCTAAAAATTACAATGTGACAATCATCTACCACAGCAGTTTTATTCTAAGACATTTTACTAGGACTGACAGTAGACTTTTCTCATCCACCTCTGTGTGTGTGTGTGTGCACGCTTTTAGCATGTTCAGACTTGTGGCACTTGAAAACATACATAATCAATACGTATATATCTCGAAATCAGCCCTAGCCATGCCAAATTATCTGTAATTTCTGATGCCTGTGAATTAATGCTTCGAGTCTTTAACTATAATATTCATTATCTGCTTCCACATTACTTTCAGTATGTTAACGTAATGCACGTTGTCTGTGTGTGAAAATGTATTCCAAATGAAAAGAATCGGCTTTAGAAATGTATTGTTGGTTGTGGTACCTAATGCTGCTATGAGATTAATGTATATATAGTGTGTATTTCTGTGTTTCTAGAAAAGGATCTGAATGTACTATATGGATAGTAAAAAAGAGAGAAGGGCTGTTCCTTAGTGAGCTGGTACTCAGGCACCTGATCTATGGATAATTTACAACTAAGAGTCTTATCTCAATTCAGGGGGAAAAAAGCTAAGGAAAAACCTACCAGAAAGGGATAATGATTATTCTCAATTATCCTGTAGGGCATTCTGGGAAGTTAAGAAAATAGCCTGTTATTTTTGTTTGAGACTGGTAATTTTAGTCTAGGATAGGTAATCCAAAACTGTGGGTCAGTTATAGATGTATAAAGAATAACTGTTCAAGAAATTATCCATTAAAATATTGCAGTTGGGAAGGGAAGTGAGCACATGGTCTGATCTGTAGACCTGAATGCCTGAGTGTTTAACTACCAATCTGGTATGAAAGCCTTTACTTCTACCAAACGTTATGTGACTGTTTTCTAATTGACTAGCTCACCTGATCATTCACTGAGTTGCTTCATAATTTCCGTATTCGTCACTACAGAACTTTACATTTTGGAAATCTAATGAAACATGTGGTTAAATATAGTACTTAGGAGAAAGCTCAGGAGACAGGAAGAAAATTGTGGAGAGAAAAGGGAAAAGTGTTAACACCTCTGATAAGCATGACTGACAGAGTAGTACATTTTGTAGTTCATTTTTGCATGTAAATACATTTTAAGCTTTTTGTGATAGAAATTCTTACATATTTTAATTTTCCTTGTTTTTAAGATCATTCAAACTTCTAATATGAATATAGCAATCATTTCCAAATGAAATCAGTATATTCTTTTTTCATTCTTAAACTATCACTGCATATATCTGTTCTGCAATTTAAAATGTAGGCTGCGTTGACTGTAAAGCTTAAGGAACATTTGATCATGCTTTCACTGGGGTGCTGCAGTACAAGTCTGTTCTTATGTCCATGTCTTATGTCTGTTCAATAACAGCTGTGGTGGGGGAGCCGGCTCCTCTAGTGTCCCATGACCTCCCGGGGTCCCACGGGGATTGCGAAATCCCCACGTGGGCAAGAATAAAACAGATGTAGCAACCCGAGATTGAGTGGTGGTAGAAAAAGCGTTTAATTACATCTCTGCAGGGTATTTAAACCGCTCGGGAGGGGTCTGGGCAGTAGGATGTGATTGGGTAAGGCTTCAGGGGGAGTGGTGAGGTTTGGGGGGCACAGGGGCCAATAAGGGAGCAGGAGGATCAAAACCCAGTGGGAACCCAGGAATGGGGAGTGACAGGTGATACATCCAATAAGGTCGGGAGGGGAGCGGGGCTGGATACCCGGGAAAAGAGGAACACTCTTTTCACGTGTGTGCAGAGGGTTCTAGGGGTTACAATCTAAACAGGGGAAAACCCGTATATAAAAGACGCAGGTAATGTTGAATTATAAAGTCTCTGGTCCTTTGGAAGTTGTCACA
>JAWWEE010000001.1:61091949-61182833 GCA_035221455.1 Xenops minutus | reverse complement strand
GTAAAGAAATGAGATGGAATACTTCCTTAGTTATGACCCAGTTACCAGGAAAAACCCAAACCAAAACCACTACAGTCCCCAATTTGGGATGTATGGTTCACAATCAGTTACAAAGAGAAAGAAACCTTGTCAAGGATCATGATGCCAACGTGTAATTGGGAAGAAAAGCAGCCCGATGACAAACTAAAAAAACCTAATATCACATCCATCAAATTAAAATTGCTTTTTACTTGCTGATATCTTATAGCCAGGACAACCCAATACAAGGTTTATCTTCAGCAGCAGCATGAGTCAGGAGATGTTGAATACAACCTGAATTTGAGGAGATTAATCTAAACTTAGCTGGACAGAGAGGAACATGCTAAATACAATATAATTTCTTTATCTGTTCATTGAAAAGATCTTGATATTTGAAAAGAAAAAGTTTGTTTCCTTATTTTAGGAAGGTTAAAAATTAATTTAAAAAATACTACTGTTCCTCTTTCAAAGACCTGTTATCTTTTATTTTCCTTTTTATTGACTCAGCCTCATTTACAGATGTCTCTTCATGTCTTCATACTTTTTCCCATTATATTATGTAAATGTTTTTTTGAATCCTTGTTATGCACTTCATAACTCTCTTTTTCTTGAGAATAAATGAGTTGAAAGGTGAAATGCCTTTTTGTAACTGATTTTAGACTGACAGCTGGAATTTTATGAAGTCACCGTTTTGAACTGTTGGCATAGATTAATAGAACTTGAATTGGCATTAATAGTTATACTATAGCCTGTTGAGTGAAAAAAAGCTGAATGTAATGTATAATATATCTGCTTGTGTATAAAATGCCTATAGGCATAATTATTTTTATACTTTGTAACTATATATTTGTTAGTTTCAGCCATTTTTCAATAGTACCAAAATCAGGTTTCAAGAATATCAGTAGTGAAAAGTATTCTCTGTAATATTTGTTGCTTAGTGTAGATATGGGTGTTGTTACCTATATTTTTCAACTTAAGAAAAAGAGTTTGGTTTAAAAAAAAAGTACATGAAAAAATTGTGAAATTTTCCATTTTTGGTTGATAAACACACTGGCTTTTGTACCTGAATCACTCACTAGAATTCAGAGCATGTCAGTAATGTCTGAAATTCATTGACCTTAGTTTGACCTGAATGAAATAATGTGTTTAATAACAAGCTCTTGTACAAGCAGTCTCTACCATCAAACAGTATTTCACATAGCAGTTGTCCTCTTTTTTTAACTTGCAAAAGTGTTAAAGAAAATGAAGCCTTTTAATGAAATGCTACTGAAAATATCTAGAAAATACTTGCATATTACGAAAACAATCCTATTACTGATTAATATTTATTATTGTTCTATTTGTGATTCAGATTTTTCCTAAGCTCATTTTTATGCATATTTACAGTGCTAGTTCATTTTCAAGCAATAATCATATTTTAAGCTTTGAATATCAGTTTCCCCTTGTGACAGTTCTACTAGAAGAGAAACCCACTTTGCAAAGTCTAATTACAGTGAAATTCTGATTACCTTAGCCTTGTTATTGGCAAGAATTTTGGCCATAGTGGAATTATGCTTATGGCAAAGTTGTATCAAAAAAACCTGAAACCCAAAAACTTTTAGATTTGGGGTTGAGGTTCTTTAAGGTAAAGTCATCTATTAGGCATTACCAGATTATATTTCAGCAAGGGCAGAAATACTCTGAATTATTACAGTGTGAAGTTCTAGCTATTTAATATGGGAATGTAAATAATGTGACACAAAGCCGTATTTATAATGACTAATGAAAGCTGTTACACTGCAATCAGAGTGATGCAGAGCAACAGGGCAATTCATTAGGAGAAAAGCAGTTAACAAACAGCTAAAGCATGCCAGTTTGGACGTATTCCTTTCAATTTCAAAATACCTACTCTGGTCTTGGTTTGTTATGCTAAATAATTATTTCTCAGGAAAAGTAGGTAAGGAGAAGTAAGGCTATTGTTACCTGCTGATTCTTCACAAAAATGCGTAGAGGAAGTGTCATTTTTGGCTTTTTTATGAATACATAGATCTACTTGCCATGTTATGCTTGTTAAACATACTGTACTTGTGATTTGCTGCAATGGGATGTTGATTCAGGGCAGCATATAAGCACATACATAAGTCGCTCCTGACTTCAAGCACCTCTATTTAAATTCAATGTTCAACTAAACTAGAACAGGGAGTGAGTAATGTAAATCAGGCAATCTGGACTTAAATTATATGGTCCTAGACTACTGCTTCTGTAATATTACCAATGTGTATCTAAAAAGATAGTGCTGACATTTGCGATTGATTTTTCTGTCCATTTCTTTAAGACAGCATTATAAGAAATAGAAATTATAAAAGCTGTATTTAATTTCTATTTCTCTTTTATACAAGCAAGGTATATAGGTAAAAAGGCAACAGTCACAGGTGCTAAATGATAAGGTTTATACTTTTGAAACCAAAATTTAGAGGGGTATGAGTAGTTACAAAGCAACTTGGTTTTTTTTTCTGAGACAGCGTTTTATACGAAGTAGTTTTACCCAATGCTAATGACAAAACTATAAATGTCATTATCTTTAAACATTAGCAATATTGCGTACTGGAATCTTTCTGTGATTTTAATTGTATTTGCCCATAAATCATCGCTTCCTTTATGTTTTCATTGAATAGCATTTCAGGAAATGTAATTTATTAGAAGGTGAAATAGATCTAGGCAGTAAAACTATAGTTTGCTGGTATAGGAGAAGGAATAAAAGAAGCATCAAGTGATCTGACTGCCATATTTCCATCTCTTCTTCTCCTAGACAGAGCAGGGTCTTGATACATAATGCTGTTCTTGAAAGGCTCCTTTCTTGTTGACAGGTTAACTGAAAATTCAAAACTCCTTGTCAACTGCAGTTAATTTACAATTTTTTTCTATTTCTGTGATATACAGTTAGGTATATTGATGAAATACTGTGTCAAACTTCTCTCTAATTGCCCATGGCTATTTTTTTTATATATGTTCAAATTCTGCTCCAGATGAATTCTGCATATAACACGAAGGACTAACACAAAGTAGATAATTTTAATTTCCACAAACTGCAAGTACATCAGGTTCGTTACAGTTTAAGGCTGTTACCCATAAGGAATTTCTTGCTAGTGCATGGTAAGGTAGAGCTTCTATAAGTCTAGTTCAACAGATGTGTGGTCTGTCACAGGTACGTCAGCCTGCTAGAGCGGAGATGCTTATGCTTTCACAGAAGCAACATTTTCTATTAACTTATTCTCACTTTTATACTTAAGTAAGACTTCTGGAATCATGCTGCAAGCTGTATCACATTAAATGAACAGTTAATCATAGAACTGTAGAATGATTTGGATTTGAAGGGGCCTTAAAGATCATCTAGTTCCAACCCCCCTGCCCTGGGCAAGGATGGCACTTACTAGATCAGGTTGCTCAGGCCCTACCCAACTTGGCCTTGAACATTTCAGGTATGCGACAACCACAGTCTCTCTGGACAGCCTCTTTCAGTGCTTCACCACCCTTTAAGTAAAGAATTTCTTCTTAACATCTAATCTAAACCGTCCCTCTTTCAGTTTAAAACCATTGCCCCATGTCCT
Source organism: Xenops minutus (assembly GCA_035221455.1). Lineage (NCBI taxonomy): Eukaryota > Metazoa > Chordata > Aves > Passeriformes > Furnariidae > Xenops > Xenops minutus. Next base: position 61,179,228 of record JAWWEE010000001.1, on the reverse strand, counting down.
GTCACTATCTGTCTGTAGAAAGAGCCCCTGCCCCGCCTTTTTGTAAGCCTCCTTTAGTTACAGGAAGGCTGCTGTAAGGTCTCTCTTAAGCCTTCACTTCTTAAGGCTGAACAATCCCAATTCTCTCAGCCTGTCTTTGTAGGAGACGTGATCCATTCCTCTGATCACCTTCACAGACCTACTCAGGACCTGCTCCAAAAGGTCCATGTTTTTCCTGTACCGAGGATCCCAGACCTGGACACAGAACTCTGTCTGGGTTCTCACAAGGACAGACTAGAGGGACAGAATCACCTCCTCAGCCTGGTGGCCACCCCTCTTTTGCTGCACTCCAGGATGCAGTTTGCCTTCTGGACTGCAAGTGCACACTGCTGACCCATGCTGAGCTTTTCATCCACCAGAATTCCCAAGTCCTTCTCTGCAGGGCTGCTCTCAATGAGTTCATCTCCCAGTCAGTACTCATGCCTGGGATTGTCCTGACATAGGTAGAGCACTTTGCACTTGAACTTGTTAAATCTCCTGAGGTTCTCATGGGCACACTTCTCAAGTTTGTCCAGGTCCCCCTGGATGGTGTCCCATCCTTCTGTTGTATCAACTGCACAGCTTCGTGTTATCTGTAAAACTACTGAGGGTGCACTTGATCCCACTGCCTGTGTCATTGATGAACATGCTGAAGAGCACCAGTCCCAAGAAAGAGCCCTGAGGGACAGGGTCTCCAGGGTCACTGGTCTCCACCTGAACATAGAGGCATTTACCACAACTGTGTGGCTGTGCCCATCCACCCAATTCCATATCCACTGAATAGCTCATCCATCAAATCCACGTCTCTCTAGTTTGAGTCAGCCTTTCTTAATGTATCCATATCTGTATAATTGGGATTTGATGGCCACTGTGTTTATTGGAAATCTGTGATCTTAGCATGACTAATTGTTGACTGTAATTGTTGAGTTCTTTCAAATGTTTTTTTTTAAGCAGAACAATTCTGAGTTAAAAATCTGTTTCCTCTTTTAATTGTAGGGAATAAAAAAATCCAGTGATTCTTGAAATACCTGACTGGTGCCATCTGCAGCTTAGCTTGGTCTAAGTTGTACATCATGAAGCCTTTCAGTCATATTTTGAACTGTTATGTGGTAAATAAAACACACCTGACTTGATGTCCCAAATTTTTTTTACTGTTTTTTTGTAAATTTCACAAATTATAAAGATGCCTTTTATGATAAGTTCTTTTTTGTTCTAGTATAGTTTTAAATGAAAGTTTTAGATGGTTGAAAATTTGAAAGTGGCATTCTACAAAGCAATGTGGCAGAGCAGAACTGAAATGGTAGACTTGAATATAAACAACTTTTATGACAGTATTTGAAGTAAGTTGGGGTGCTGAAACTAGGTGGCTTTTTTATTTGTTTTTCAGAAATAACAAGTTGAGATGACATGATGCTTAGCAGCATTTAGAAGTTGACCACTAATTATCTGAAGAATCAATTTTGTTCCTAGGAGGTTGCATTAGCTGATAAGAAAATAATCTTAGGAAATGGCAGGCATGCAGGAGATTTTTCCTTTTTCTTGAATGAACCCTGCTCAAGCAAAATAACCACTTTTCTGTAGAAACCCTTTATGTAATATTGTACTTAATTTGGTAGCACCTGCAATCAATATGGTACTCCTAAGCAATCAGTGGTAGATAGCTTTTAAGTGATGACCATACCTAGTACATTTTAAAGCAACTCCAGCAGTAACTTCTTATGATTCTGTCATCTTCTAAAATTCAGTCTTTACATCACAAGCTTTCATTTATTCTTTCTGTTGCAGAATTCAAACGACTTATTCAGTAGCATCTAACTTTAATAGTTCTTCATCTGAGTCAGTAAGAATCCCAAAATTTAACACCTAAGCCTTTTTTTTCTTTTGAAAATGGAAAGAGAAAAAATGAGCATTCAAGAAAAGAAGTCATAAAGAGGAAAAAAAACAAACCCAGAAATAAACAAATTGTTCTGTGAGCTTTATTGTTCTTGAAGATAAGTTGCTACACATTTGTGTCCGCTAGTTGATAGGCTGCTTAAGTGATTTTTACTTACTACTCTGCATAGACTAATCATACTGTCCTGCAGAATATTTGACTGCTGAATTCAGCTGATGTGATTAAACATCCCCAAGGTTGAATTATGAAGTTTGAATCTTTAACAGTCTATCCTTTGAAATATTTTATGATCCAGCTTAGCAACTGTATCTCACTTTGAAGCTGGGTTTGAATCAGATGACCTCAACAGAGGCCGCCTTCAACCTAAGCTGTTCTATTATCTGAGAGAAATATATCTCTTCATTAAATTTTGTAGAATTAAAACACATAAGCAAATTTTAAAGTTACGTGCATTGTCTTAACAATAAAAGACTTCTTTGCATCAGAAGACATGTAGAAGTTTCGGTCATTAATTTCTAGCAATATTTTCATATTCATACAAAAAATTAGAAGGCGCTTGATTAACATAGAAAGAATTTGGGTTTATGTCTAGATTCAGGCTTTAATGAGGCACCAGACATTTCAGAGAAGTAAGAAATTTTTAAGGCACCTATTCTACAGTACCTAAGTTGTCTGTACTTGTGCTTCATATCAGCAACAGCCTTGGTATTTTTGCACCCTCTTTTAGCAGGGCAGTCTGAGGCATTAAAGGCTTTATTAATTATTTTCTGACTTTTTGAGACTGAAAAACTAAAGTATACATTCCTTGGACTTCTTTATGACTGTGATTTTTTTGATCAAGTAACTAAACCACTATCTTTACCTATCTCCCCAAAATCCCACTGTAAAGTTAGTTACTATCAAATCATCTAATCCTAAATTTTATTTTGTGATGTTTAAACAAAATCTGTTACCTTCATGGCAAGCTGAGCAGTTCTACAGGAAGTACTACTGTATTTTACCTGATGAGGATTCACTTGCGTAGCTTCAATAGATCGCAAACTCGATGACAAAATTTAGCTACTCTGCCCTGTGCTTTGGTCACTAATTAGGTATGCCCGAAAGGACATACCACGATAGTTATAAGTCATATTTCTAACTCATTTTTTCCTAGGCATCTCAATTAATAAAGATGGGAAAATGTTTTGCATTGATAGAATTAAGCTTACCGTAAATGCAGTAGCCTACCTTGTCACATTCAGATTGGAAAAACGAAAAAAACACTGTCGAAAATTCAATTTAGCATTACAGAGATTACTGCAGTATAACAACCCTTTATCTGTAGTAGTGTATAAAAGCACTTCTAACAGTGCATCAATTTTCACAGCCATTTAGTAGATTAGAAAGCAATTGTAAACAGAGTAAAACCCACATTAACTCCTGTCAACAGCCTGCCTTTTTCTCAGTTATGGATTTGTCTCAAATAACAATGAAGTCTAAAGTGATTGCATCAACATCACAGATTGTATTATAAATATGAATGAACCCATTGTAATGGACTGCATAGTAATAGATGGTAGGAATTTGTCCTTCCCATCAAAGTAACAGCTTTTGTAAAGGAAGAATAGCTGTGACATAAGGAAACATGTCATTCTACAAGAAATTACTGCTCCTGTTGTGAAACAGTAGCTGCATAAAGTGACAGGTTTTTAAACTGCCCCTATTTTAATATTTTATCAATGCACCATTAATAAGTATCTGGAGTTTCTTGTAACTGAAATCAGCTGAAAGATATATATGTATCTAAAAATCAGTATTTTTAAATGAGCAGTTATGTGAACATTACTGGGTTTTGGGGGGGGGAGCAAAGAAAGTAGTTATGCATGGGTTTATTTTAGAAAATTATCTTTTCACATTTAAATGCAGTGAAAATGAGAATAATACCATTCTTTTCCACAAGAACAAAGCCATCAGGTAGCACAGTGATAATTACAATAAACTGATTTGTGGCTAGTGTCTGAAAATTGATCTTCAAAGACTTGAAAATTCTTCATATACAATATCATGCGGACTGGGGTGTGTTTTTTTTCCTTTCTCCAGAAGATGTCTAATGTCTTTAATTAACACTGGTCAGTAGGTATTTCCTAATGCCTGTTTCTAAAAGGTGAACTAGCGCGTATCTTTTTAATTGCTGCTGTCTATTTAGGTATTCATTATAGTCTTAAATAAGGACATTTTGTCTCTTTCTAGTCAATTGCTTTTGTTAGAAAACTCTGGCTACCAATTCATTGTGATACAGCTACCACAGTCTTTTAGGCACAATACTATAAAATAGGGTTTCTCTGCAGTAGAAGGGATAATACTATATATTTGAGTTCTGACTTATCACACACAGGATATTAAACACTGAAGACAAAATCTTCAAATAAGGAAAAATGTAATGTTTCATATTGATGGGAATAAAACCTGTTAGTAAGCAGTTACAAAGATAAAAATACAAGTTCCTCCAAATTGTAAGAATGAAATATGACAATATTTTTGTTTTATCAGGTGTTGCATTTCACTGTTATTTTGTGATATATTTATGGCAATTATTAAATGACACATTTTACACAAAGACTTAATTAAAAAGACCTTAAATTTTGTCTGAAAATGCTAGTGGTTTTCTCCACAGGGATCTTATATTTTCTTTGATAACCCATGTATAATTGTAGCTTCAAACCTTCAAACATTTATATTTAAACAAAAACAGTTTCAAGAATGGTGATTTCACATTAGTGAACACTCTGCTTTATCCTGTAATAGATATTTTTTATATTTTATTTATATTTCTGTAGATACAGCAAGAATACGTAGTTAATGTTTTTGAGAATAAAATAGTTAACCAATGCTATATCTAGATTTATAATATTACAATCTAATTTAAAAAATCTCATGATTTGGTAATAATAAAGGGCATTTAATGAGACTTAAAGAGAAACAATCATCAATAAACAATACACAACATCAAAATTTCATTTTATAGTCATGTGATTTCTTAATTTGTATTTGTCTACAATTTTTTTTTCAAATCTAGAAAGTGCAGGGGAATGAGTGGTTTCTTAAATAGGAACCAGCATCCTACTGTATTTTAGTATGCTGTTGTTAAGTGCTCCTATTCAGTGGATTTTATGTCTCCAAGTCAAATAAGTCTGCACAAAACTGAAGTGCTGTTCCGAGCCTTAGACTTACATAATCATAAATTTGGTTATCTTGGCTTACACTGTCCTTCCTTTCCCTACATGCTCTTGGATGTGGCTGAAAATGTTTTTCCAAAATTCTTTCATCCATCATAAGTGACTGCTTTATCATCTAATGCAAATTCATATGTAATCAATGCTTTATATAACTAGATAAAATTAACTGCATCTTGCAGTAATTTTATATACTATTAGCTATCTTACTAATCTGTCTTTAAAGAAATCTTAAATGTCTTTTAAAAGCAAGTGAAACTACAAAGAAAAACAGTTGGTTGAAACTAGAGCTAGTGAAGGTCCCAGGGTTAGAGAGTAAGCTATCCTCTCATTAGGACTTGTTTTAGAATGAAAATCTCAAGAAAGATTTGCAGTTGAAATTACTCCATTGTTACTGAACTAAGACAAGAAGTACAGTCTCCTCCTAATGATGGTCATGTCCTCCCTAAAGCAGTCAAGAATAACTGTTCTCTGAATAGCAGAATTGTCTTCCCAAGGCAGGTGAGGACTCTCAGTCCAAGATTTACTAGTCTTTCTGGCTGGGAAGTCATGTCAGTGCACCCTCTACAGCCAGCCAGCTGTCCACAGTGCTACTCTTGCAAGTGTCTGTCTCTCATATACTCCACTTAGCTACTTCAGCCCACTTCTCCTTCCAACTTACACCACTTATATTTGAAATAGAAACTTTTTTAAATACTATTGGTCAGAAATTACCATTCAAAGCTGGCAGTTCTCTGTCAGGTTTAGACACATGTAAAGCAGGTAAATAAAGTTTATGGTCAGATGTAGATATATTCTGCTTAATTACATAGGATCTGTTTTGATTGCTCTCACTATCTATTTAAAACTAATCTAAGCTAGGCTCTCTCTCTAATCGAAAGAAGCCAATAGATACCTAAAGTATGTGCTTTTAATTGTGCTCTGAAGATTGTCTTTTTCCCTTGACTAGTCCCTTGACAGTGCAATCTCTTTGCCATTATTGTTCTGGAGAGTCAGGCGTAATGATTCTGCACCAGGACTACCATGCTCTGCAGTTATTTCGTTATTTCATTATTGTGAAATACAGCACTAGTGGGTGCATAGGAACCATAGACAACATCCCACACTTCATATTACTCTCAAAAAATTCTGTATTTTGTATAATTAGTACAGTACAAAACAACCTCGGCCACCCACAAATAGATTTTCCTATAAATGACGTGTCACCTAAATTTGAACTACATTTCAACTGGATCTTTGTGTATGTGCATGAAGGAATATGGAGCTGTGCATAATCTGATGAGGAATATAGTATTTCTATTTTAATTCTGATGGGCATAGGTCATTTGGATTTGTTTCTAAATGAATGATGGAATATATGTTTAAGTCTGTTAAATATAGTGAAAAGACTGATGAAAATAGGCTTTTCAAAAGACTGAGTCTTAAGTAACTGCATGTGTTTGTTTCATACCAAAAATAGCTTTGTTGTTGTTGGTTTTGCTGCTGTTGTTTTTATTTTTTTTTCCTCTTTCCCATGTTGAAGCCTTAATGCTTTGCTTTACTAGTTCTTTGTTTTTATGAAATAAGCATCATATTTAGTATATTTACAAATGAGAGACAAATAATCTTTAATGTATGCATAAAATATTATGATAAAACCCAAACAATGCTTTGTTTACTGCTTATTTCAAATGGCAATGAGACTATATGAATTAAAGTAGGTGCTGTTATAGTTTTATCACTGCGTACTATTTTTATCCCCTTTTTTTTCCTATTTGGGGCATACTCGTCACAAGAAGTGTTACGGGATTTTTGTTGTTTTGGTTTTTTATTTTGTTTTTACGAGAGTTCATAAAATATTTTCATGGGACTCAAATAACTTTTCCTTTAATTCTTTCACCTACTAATCTATCTTACTTAACAAAAATTCGTACAGACAGGACTCATATCTTAACAACCACAGAGTTATCTTGCCATTCAGAGCATCATCCCTAATGACTAAACTTAAACAGTCCCCTATGTGAGTTTCTTAAGTTTAAGTGTACACTACTGGAGTTTATAAGTTTTGCATGACGAAGACTAAATCTAAGTCAATTTCAGTTTAAAGCAGGGAAGTTAGTCACGTGAAGGGTAGGATAGCATATACCATTTCAGAAGTAGGAATCATTTATTTTATACGCTGATTTTAAATCCAGAATATGTTTCAAGCTTGTCAGAAACTTGCAAAGCTACAAAAAAGTTTGGGTATTGCAAATCTGTAATAGAGAAGAGCCTAAACAACTATAAGATCTATGTCAGTTTAAGATAATGGTTAGTGAACATGAAGGATTTTTAAAAAGGAAAAATGGCTGAGCAACATACTTAATAATGGGAACTTTCACATCTACAGTACATGTCAGCATATTGCATACAACACAGAAGTTCCACTGTTCATCTCCAAACTGTTCACTGTAACCACCAGAATGTAATTTATTATAATTATATTCTTTACATAGCCAGAAAAAGCTTTGTGAAAATCTGTAGCTAGAGTTTTTTGAGGTGGATACTCGTAATGATTTATCAAGTCTTAGAATCACCAAATCTGCTCCCTGTTCTCCCTCACAGAGAAAGTATGATTGCAACAATCAGTTGTTTCTGTCCAGACTAGAAAACACACCTTTTATGCAGACTTTGCTGAGGTCAGAAGTCTGAATCTTCCAGATACAGAAGTTGCCTTCAGATGTCTGCAGTGCGTGCTCTCTTTACCTGTTTAAAGTATCTATGTTAGGGTTAAATGAAGCGCAGTTTAGAAGTGCTTGTTTTTCCTCATTGACTATGAAGGGAGCCTGAGGCAAACAGCAGAAATTCATTCGGTCCAGTTAATCTCACATTGGGATCAAGGGCCTTTGGTCAGGCACAAGGAACTACAGGACTAAGCATGCTTTTGTTACAAATAATTTCATACAACACAGAAGAAAAGAACTGGTTTTGTTTATGTAGCTGCAAATACTTATGTATCCATAGTTGTATTTCATAGTTGTGGTTATACTAAACTCGTTAAATTTCTAGTTTCTTGTTTTAAATCTGAGACTATTTTAGAATATTCGTTACCACAAAAAGAGCTAGTTTAAAGAAAAGGAAAAGGCATCTATGCAAATGTAATCAAACTTTTTGCTTTAAGCTGTATACTGTTATATAGGAAAAGAGTTATAAATTTATACACCTGCTTCATCTTATTGAAACGGTCCTGATCTTAAGCTTAACTTCTGGAAAAAAATCACTGTGATTAATAAGTTCAGGAGAACCAAGCATTTTGAAGAGATGTCAGATAAAATCTCAAATGCCGAAGCTCAATTCTTAGATATAGAGGATATTCTGCCTTCCCCACTCCCTTACACAAAGGTTTTCTCAGTTAAGATATTCCTGAAATAAAAACACATAAATATCTGACCTACCATTTTTGCTGCAAAATTTTTACAAATATCTTTGAAGTCTACTGAATTGTTGTTCTTAATGCTGCTGGCTAATGTTGAGAATCCAGATAATAATACCACTTGTATGTGGTATTATTTTATTATACAAAAGTGAAAATTATATTTCTTCTATAGGATGTTACTTTGAAATTATTAGTAACATGCTTGCAATTTGCATTTTAATAAATTTTATTTAGATCACAGTGAGCTGCTGAACACTGGGAGAGTTTTCAATAGCATTTTGTTTTCCTCCTTAGCATTTAAAGCGATTCAGGTGTAGCATTACTCTTGAAATAAGCACTAATGAAGGTGTGAGAAAAGATATGAGAATATAGCTAGCATATTTAGTATGAGTGAGTAATTTAATTGATGAGCTAGCACTGAGTTTACAGAACATATTTGTTCTAGAAAGAAGTGTAGTTATAATGACTGTTATGTATATTATGTTTCCTAAAAGGGGTTTTTAGCTTCTCTTCAGAATATGGTGGGAGAAAGAGCATTTTCTTTATTAGAACCATGTGATGATAGTATCAATATACAATGTGAGAGTAACCTGGACATCCTTGTCTGAATGAATTTATGTGCTCATAAAACTACTTGCTTTGTGTTCTAAAGAAAATCTTCTCAGGTGTTTTGAGTGTTCTTAAATTTTTGAAGCGAATCCGCAGAACTTCTCCTGGCTGGCTTCTAGTTACTTCAGTTACATACAGAATAATGGAGGGGGAAAGTGAGGAGATTTCTGAATTTATTCCTTTAAGCAGTCGGATTCTGGAAATAGATTGTTTTACAGGGTTTTTTTTTTTCTGTCTGCATCAAATTGGCATCTGTAGTCAGTACAGCTGCAAAGTAGTAAACATCAGTGGTTCCACACAATTGGCAAAGCTCACTCCAAAAACAGGCTGAAGAGCACAAAGTGTAAAGAACATTTGTGCCATGAACAAGACTGGCAATGGCTTGTTTAAAGGCAGTGAAGCATGTCTGCACATTCATGTGTGAGAAGGAAATGTAGAATACATTTCTCAGACATGATCATGTGGCATGGGCTTGGAGCTAAAGCCTAGGCTTGTAGTGGGGTGTATGCCAATATAAACTGATGCAGTAAACAACTGAACAAAAGCCTAAAGAGAAGAAGATGGAATTGTGTTAAAAGTCTGCCTTTAAAGTCTGAAATCTGTCATGTGAACGTCTTCTCTCAAATTCAGATACTCAGTGGCAGCTGAGTACAGAGTTGTCACACTATCTGCAGTTTTTACTGGGTGTGCCTGGGGGGCCCTTTATGTTCTTCGTGGTGGCTGGTAAGTTGCTGTGCTTTTTTTTAGTGACTGGTGATGGCACTATACCAGTGTTCTGGCTGTTGCTGAGCTGTGCTTGCAGTGTCAAGGCTTTCTCTCCCTCCATCCCTGAAACACACTGAGCCAGGAGGCTGGGAGGGGAGATAACCAGCACAGCTGACCCAGACTAGTACACAACCATATGATGTCATGCTCAGCAATAAAATCTCAGAGAAAGGAGGAAAAAGGTGGAATGTTTGTGGTTATGGTATTTGGCTTCACAAGCAGCTGAGGCCCTGCTTTTCAGGAGGTGGCTGGACATCTGCCTGCCAAGGAATGAACTCCTTATTTTGCTTTGTTAGCACACACGGGTTTTGCTGTATTAAACTGTGATTATCTCTATGCATGAGTGTTCTTACCTTCCCTCTATTTTCTCCTCACCCTGTGAAATAAAGGGGATTGAGCAAGAGGCTGGATGGATGTTTGACTGTTGTCCAGAGTCAACCCACCACCACAGCCGTTCTTTTTTCATGTGTTACATTTCAACCTTAAACATATTTTGAAAGAATTACATTTTTTCTAACTTAAGAAAGTCACTTCACAGTTTTTATTCTTTAGTGTGTCATAGTGTGAATATTAAATTGAGTGCCCAGTGTAACTTAAGAAAGAAATGCATTCATTTTAATTCAGACAAACTTCAGTGGTCTGTACTGTAATGTGTTACTCTCTAAATTCTTACTTTTCAAGTGTTTACATTTATTAATGAGAATGCATTTGACCATGCTTGTTACATAGAAATAAGTTAAGCATATGTTTTTATCCTTGTGACTGACTGGATTTGTGTATTATTATTTTAATTACCACTCAAGCAATCTTCTGATGTGTGATCATGTGCAGGTCAACGTTCTGAGAGTCCTTCAACATGACAGTTCATAGAATAATTATCCTGTCATCATACCTTGATTCATTGTTACGTTGTTTCTTGGGATTTTTCTCTTGCTCACATTTGCTTAGCAACCAGATCACAGTCTCATACTTATTATTCAAGTAATCACACTCTGCAGCACATAGATGCATCAATTAAAGCTTTACAATGAAATATATTGTTCTGTGTAGAATCCTCAGGTGTCAGGAATTAAAAATTGATTTTAAATGTTGCAGGCCACCTTTCACATGGCTCATTTGTGTTTATGTTAAATAAACAAGCATGCTAGCAATTCTAAACAAAAGAAAGTGATAGGTCAAAGTCATTAGGAAAGAAATGATAAAATTATTCTGTTTTTTAAGTGCATAGGCTTATTAGAGATTTACCAATTATATGCAGCTCTGAAATGTCTGAGTGCCAAACATTTATTTTACATCTGTTTTTTCAGATGCAAATCAATTTGGTATCTGCTTTATTTATTCTTACCTATATTATTTGTAAACATTTTCTGGATAATCTTCCAATTTTTGTAAATTTCACAGCAATTTATTATTAGAATTAAATTCAAGTACCCAGAAGCTGTCAAGATGGTTCAGTGATTCAGTGCTGGCATCCTGCAGCTTTTCCTGCAATCAGCAGATGCTCTGGCATTACCATAAATGTTTTCTTAACCATCTCCATTAAAAAAAATAAAAGTCAATTGTTCTGGTTTGGAGTCTCCTGTTTTTGATTAAATTCAGTTTGGGTTCTTTTGCATAATTAATATACCATGATGATCTCTAACCATTTGTTTTTAATATCACCTTTTGAACTAAACACATTTGCAAGACTACTTCATAAGTCAGAACAGACGAAGGAAAAACAAGTCTGTGTTTAAGAATCCTCTGTTTCAGTGGCTTGGGATGTCTGATTGCCTTCTGCCTTGTTTTCTCAGTGAGTGCAAAGGGTTCAGGTTTTCAGTCTCATTTTTTCATCTTCTGTGTAAAATTTTCTCTTCAAGTTCCTCCGTGACAGAGAGAGGTTTGTATTTTAGATTTTTGGAAACTTAAAAAAAACCCCACCCTCTTACATAGCACGATTGACTTCTGTTAGCTGGTTATCGCTAAATACTACTTGAGTGCAATTGATTAGGAACAGAAGAAGCTGAAAATGCTACAGTCAGCTTCTGAAGTTTTTACATACCAAAGTGTCTGCTAAGAGTCTAACTGTTAGAATATAGGGCAGTAAATCCGTTCATCACATGAAAAATGCATACCATTAATGATGTTAAACACAGCATTTTGAATTCACAATGACTGGATTAATTACCCATGACAGTGTGTTTTGAATTTGTCTTGTGATAATTCAGTGATATTTGAAAGAGTCAGTAAAAGCCATCTTTAAAAAATAATTCCTTTTTTAGAGTCTGTTGAAATAATCATCCCTTTTCAAGGCCATTTGTCACACTTGCAAAGTGCTGTGATTGGTGTAAAACACATATATGGGTGGATCATGAGCTGTTATGATCAGGTTCTTTAAAATTAATAGCGAGATGCCTTTGGCGGAATTAAGGTGCAAATGCCATAGTGGATTTTTATTTAACAGTAAATGTGAGGTAGAGAGAGATAGAAAGAAATAGGAAAAAGAGAGAAAGGGGGAGAGAGAGTAACATAAAGACAGATTAAGTATTAAAAATATCACCACTCCTTAGATTCTCATGGCATCCTGTTGATCCTCTTCTTGTGGTCTTATCAGTGGTGAGAGTTCCAGTCTTGCTGAAGTGATGGTTGCAGTCTGAATCCATGGAGGGAAGCCCAGGGTGGTGAGAGAAAAAGCCCCCGGCAGTAAGGGAAGTCCTGTGTGGTGGTGAGAAAAGGAGTCTATATGGTGAGGCAAGGAGCCCATATTGAGAGGGAAGAACCCCATGTGTGTGAGGGAAGAAGCCCGTGTGTTGACTGAAGTCTGTGCTATGAGGGAAGACTGTGCCAGTAAGGAAAGTCCTATGCGAGAAAAGAAGCCCAAGTGTGTTGAGTGAAGTCTGTGAAGCCCAGGGTGGTAAGGAAAGTCCGGCGTAGTGAGCATAGCCCAAGGATGGCTTTTATTAGGCTTAGGCTAGGTGGGACTGCCCTCAGTACCTCCCTTGAGGAGGGAGTTTTACACAGGATGATGTAATACTGGATCACAGGACATTTCAGGAGTCTTTCATATCTTCTGAGATGTTATAGCTGCTTGTTAGGTCAGCACAGTTGAGTCAATTATGGCCCATCAGTAGAGATGAATATCTTCAGGCTACATGCAGATTGTTCTGGTAGTTCCCTGGAGGGGGGTTATCACAGTGGAGTAATTTGTGTTATGACAAAGAAACACTATCCCACCTAGCAGGATTTGCCTCTAATACCAATTACAGTCCATCCCAAAGAGATTAAATAATTAAGTGACTGCACAGTGGCATAAATTAAAACATCATAGAAAGAGAAGAAGAACTGTCAAAGAAATATATACGCAATCTTGTAGAGAAAGTGAAAGATTAATAACTTTGCCTTTATTTATCAATACTTTGTTTTGTGTAAGGGTCTTCTTGAATATGTACTATTTCCTGATACACAGTTTCAGTCTCCTGGTTAGCATGCTGGTTAGCCTGTTTTCTGCAGTGCTTTCTCAGAGGAAAGAAAAGACCATAGTAATAATATGAAAGTTACATGAACTAAGATGATTCAGCTCCATTCCATTTCCATCCAGTGTATTCATGAAAGTAATCTTGGATGCTAGTTTACACAAGTTAAGCTTCACAGTCAGGTCTGCTTCTGTCCTGTTGAGAAGCACCCATGCTATAAAGAAGCACAGATCAGAATTTGGAATTTTCATAAATATTTTTCCAGGTTAGTAAATCACTACACTTTTCCCTGTCATAGCATTGACAGCATGCAGTGCTCTCTGTTGCTCTTCATTCCAGAGACTTGTTTTAAAGATGGTTTAAAATGAGAGGAGACTGAGAGCTATATGCTATTCTTGTGATCTTTTGAATAACAGCAAATGACAGCTGTGAGTGTGACCTGTGTGGGCAAGAACTGCCCCAGGACATTTGTCCTGTACCTGTTACAGGAACATGAGGAAATTATGTTTCTACTCAACCATTAAAACTAACACCCACCTAATTTACTTTCAGCTCTAGCCTTTCCTCTTTATGCTGTTCCCAAAAATATTTCCAGGACTCTGTAGAGGCCCCTTTTGCTTAGAAGTGGTTTGATTCCTTTGGAGAGAAGAGCAACAGATGATGAGAGAAAGAAAGGTTTTTCCATTGGTTTATCTGACATTACAAAATATTTGTACTCTAACTTCAAGGAATGCAACTTGCCAATGCTGTGGTTGCTGATATAAACCTGGAAATGGGAGTTTGGGATAGAAAATAAGAACTAAAAATTGTATGGATTTGTAGCAGTTACTGGAGTAGTTAAGGGAAAGCTTATAAACATTTGATATCAAGAGTAGTGGATAAGAAATAATTTAGTGTTAAACTTTTAAGGCAATTACTAGACATAGATACATAGAACCATAGGATAGTTTGGGTACAAGGGGGCCTTAAAGATCATTTACTTCCAACAAGCCCACCATGGGTGCAGGTACCATCCACTAGATCAGGTTGCTCGGAACCCCATCCAGCCTGGCCTTGAATACTTCCAGAGATGGCATGTAGTTTTTGTGAGGTTTACTTTTCTTTTTTCCTTTTCTTTTTCTTAATGCATATGCTAAATAGTAAATATTAAAAAAAAAAACAAAAAACATTATTTAGAATGGCAGTGAGTAGAATCTCATGAATAAAAGGTCAGTCTTTAAGACTTGCTTTGTTGTTTGGATTTGTTAGGGGTTTTATTTTCCAGAGGTGGGAGACTTCTTATGTTTTTCCAGAACAGTTGGTAAAAGAAGAGAATATTGTGTGGCTCTTTTCCATTTCAGTAATTTTCATCAGTATATTACTTATCATTCCCCATTGCAACTGCTAGTGGCTTTCCTTTGATGACAGCAGTCTTTCTGCATAGTCCTGAAGTTCTTTATCAAAATGGACCTTGAAATCAATATTCAACTATAGGTAGATGCTTTGCAGACAGGTTTGGTGAATATATGTGTCTACTGCTCAAAGGCATCATTGACGGTTTAGTATGTGGGATCTACATTATCATCAGATGAATAAAGGGTAGCTTTAGACTATGGATCGCTACGTATCTTGTCACGGATCACTAACTTATACAGTCATCATTTTTGGTTGTTAACTCTAAAGATAATTTCGAATGCAAGCTACAATATACTTGTGAACAACAACAACAAAAAAAAGGCAGAAAATAAACCACATTTCAGGAATTTAAAATAGTCTAAATACGTTAACCTACAGTTTTATCATTGTCCTTTCCTTCTTATTTCTTGACTTGAAGAAAAGAAAAAGTTGATGTTTAGTCTATTTGTAGCTTGGGAGAAATCTCATAAACACCTAGGCTGTGTAATGTTTCTGCCCACTGCCTGAAGACTTCTCCTTGATATGCATGTAGATCAGTATTTACCTTTTTACCCACTTCATCCTGACATAAATAAGAATATTAACATATGAACTATTAATACTAAGGGTATTCCATATGATTTATACATTTTGAAATTAAGAGACTTAATGTTTCAAGAATTATTATAATCACGTACTCCAAAAATCAATAATGACTATAAAGAAGATACCTATTTTGGAAATTTCCATTTTGCAGTTTCCTAGAAATTCACAAAGGAGCTTTCACTTGGGGGAAAAATGCATGAAAAAACATAGAAGATCCACTATAATTCAGGGTGAAATAGGAAGGATGCCAAACTTCTAAGTCTGAAATAGTCATCAGACACCTTCAAAGGTTTCTTCTCTCATATACATAAAAACCTTGGGTGATTTCTGTCAGCAGCTTGTTCCACACTCTTGTTCTCTTATCATCTTGACAGGCACTCAAGACTTTCATTAAAATGCCAGTAAGTTAAAGTTGCATTTCTTGTAAGAAAAAGTCATTGCCTTATCACAGGTGAAACTATATTAGTTTAAACAGAGAAATTGGTCCTAACTCAATGCAAATGCAAAGTACTTTTGGAAAAGATAGGTAAAAGTTTGAATGGAGTGATCAGCAGGAACTTAAAATAGTCTTTGAGAAGGTAAGAGATTAAAAGAATCTTTAAAGGCTTTGCTTTAGGGCCAAGTGAAAGGGAGCTGGTCCAGTGTAGTTTATCTCGTAAAATATTAGTTTATTTGTAGTTTGTAATTGATTTTCTTTGAAATTTATAAATCCTCTATATTAGCTGCACTTAGTGCTGGCATACTCTACTCTTGCCTTTGAAATTGACGTAAAAGCCCTATATCCACTGTTCTGAAAACTTTGAGCTTACAGATAGTGTTTATTCCTTGTGATTCACACCTTTTTAATCCAACACTCAAGAACAGCAACAACTATTAAATGAAATGTGCATACTTAAAAAAATGTTCCAAATGTCGGTAACACTTTTTAATGCCTCATGACTTATTGTCTGCTCAAGATTAGTAAAATTGTGAGAATTAAGTGTGAAATACTAAAGTGGAAGAAATTACTTATCAAGCAAAGATCTTTCAAGTGCAACTCCTACTCCTTCAGGTGTTAGGGCTGGAGCTTCAGGTTTAATCTGAAATAAGTTGCATATTATGTCTAAATTCTGGTTCTGGGTGGTAAGGCAGACTTTAAGAAACACAGTGAACTCTTGCTTGTAATGTTCTAACACCAGGGTCAAGGTCTGGGAATGATTTCAGAAGGCCATCTTTGGGCTGTAGAAATGCCATTAAGAAAAGATGGGTGCCTGAACAAACTTGAGGCTTGCAACTGTACAGTGTCTTAGGCTCTGACAGGGATCAGTGCAGGAAATGAGACCCTTGTTTCATAATCAAGAGGAAAATATGAATTATTTTTTTCTTATTGGCATTTCTTATACTAAAAAGCTGAAAGTTTGGAATCTGGAAGTTCAAAATTACATTTTTCACTACTGGTGGGGGGTTTTAATGGGCTATTTGAAAAAGCGAATGCTAAAACACAGATGGAGTTGTCTTATTACTAAACTGTTGTGGTCTTGGGTGGGAGCCAAACTCCCACTCAGTTGCTCATTCAGTCCCCACTTTGGTGGGGTGGAATGGGAAGGGGAATAGGAAGCAGGAAAGCTCACAGGTCAAGATAAAGAGAGGATTATCGCTTAGTTACTGTCACAGGCAAAACAGTCTCAGCGTGGGGAAAATTAATTAATTGCCAGTTCATATACACACTACTGATTTGGGTATTGGGAAACAACAAACAAAAACAACCAAACAAAAGAAGAATAATCAAAACTCAGTCTTCCTGCTTTCTCATGCTTGGCTTCACTCTAGACCCTGTTCTACCCCTTTATTGTCACTTCAGGTCCTGTCATTGAGACAAAGAAGTGACAGGCTCAGCCATGCCCTATTGGTGGGTCCATTGGAGCCGTCTGGAACCAGCTGTGTCCACAAGGGGCAATAGTGGTTTCTTTTTACTGAGGCCGCTCCTGCAGCTTCTCTGCTACCAAAACTTTGCTGCCTACACCTAATACAGCTATTTACTTTAGAGCTGAAGCTTGATGCAGCTGAAGTGGGAATTCAGAGCCTCTGCCTTGTCCTGAACTTAAAAGCAGAGGTCCTCAGAGTGTTTGCCAGCAGTGGTCATACTCAGTCTTTCAAAATAAGGTCTATCTAAGAAAATCTGCCATTTGAAACACAAGCCAGTATTGCTCAGTTTATATCAAAAAAGTGATTCATGCTTAGAAAGTTTTCCTCATATCTTCAGCAAACAGGGATGTTTTATACTTTGGTATCAGAAAGGAAAGCCTTTAGGAACATCTCTAGACTGACTTCTCAATGGCTTCTGTTTATTTAGATGGAGCTTATGGGGATATACACTAATATCCTCACAAAGTTCATGGTATGTAACCATTGTCTAAATACACTTCACTTGTTCAGGTTGCACTGAAATATTCATAATGATGTGATCAGTGTAGTTTGTGGGAAATGGACAGGACTTCCAGGCAGAGGCTGGACTGCTGCAAGCATTCCAGCTTGTAGAAGTGCTATACAGCTGCATCTAGACTCAGTACATGGCACTGCTGTCAAAAATGCATGCTCTTTTCCCCTGTTGTTTTGCTGGGAAAATACATGAGCAGAGCATCAGCATGGTGTAGCTTTTCCTTGAGTTTTAGTTCTACGCATCAGGGACAGGGAATCAGAGACAAACTACGGCACCACACTGGGGAGACGGGTAAGAGTTATGGCTAGGGCTCTTACTCTTTCCAAGCCAAAGCCATTTGACATGGGAGTGTGCCTTCAGAAGTATCATCTAGGACTGGCAAGTCATGACTTAAAATCTAAAAATAATTTGCATTGCTGGTAATGTTGGTATGGCTGAGTTTTAGAAAATCTTGGCATACACCTAGCTTCACGAATATGATGTAGCATGTGGAGCACAAGTCAGAGAGATCAAAAACATTCCACTGGGGTTTTGAGCGATTTTCCTGTTAACTTGGTAAGAGATGTAATGAGGTTGTAACTTCAATTGTTCTTTCTTATGTTACAATTTTGTTATGCCCTATATTGAGATGTATGACAGCAATACAAGCATATAATGCCACGTAATACAGTTCTCCTTATTGTATTTGCAACTTTATTTTTCAATCAACATCCAACTATTTACATAAAAACGAAATATGTCCTTAGTATCAAGACTTTTATTGAGAAACTATGTGATGAAATAAAGCTTTTCAAAGTCCATTTTAATTTTAAATATTTATTACTTGTTTTAAAAAATCTATCTCAACTTTAGTGAGTCGCTTGCAATCATTTTTGTTCTCTATTAAAAATAATATATAACACTATTATGCAGGATTTAAAAATCTCCAGCTGATCGTATTTTGCTTCCCCAAGTTCACAGCAGGCAGGTCTCTTTGTTCACATGCTGATGCACAATTTCCTTTTTTGAATATGAAATATGTAGTCTCTAATAGGTTATAAGCATATCCTTATAAGTTATTCTATGTTAGGACACCGTTTAAACTATGAAAAGCTATATTAAGCACAATTTTCTGTCAACTGAATTTCCTGAGCATTGCTGTTAAAAGACTTGTATCTAGATGATAGTAACTAAATGGGTATAGATTGTGTGTATATGGTTTTGAAATGGCTTTGATTAACAGTGATGTTAATGAGTATCTGCGAAAACTGAATTTTAATAGGACTGGAGGATCCTCAAGAGTTTGATACTGAACAAAGGAAAGAAAATTAATTAAATATCATGGAATCGTGACACTGAGACTTTAGTAGTATACAGTGTGATCTCTGTCTAACCTATGCCTGGAAGCATTCACTAACAGGAAAGCCAAAAGTATTATGGGTAAATGTCTTATCACCCCAGCATTTAAAAAACTTAGTCATGAATTCAAAGTTTTTGCTTTTTTTTTATCTTCCTAGTGATTGTTATAACAAATGACAGATTTCAATTGTTAAAAGTGACCAAATAGTAGAAACTTATTTCAACTACTTCCAATATATACAAGAAATTAATAAGTTCTGTCTTTATCCAGTAATTTTTAATGTCTGATTTCTTTTTGTCTTGCTACTGCCGGAAGGTACAGCTTGCTACAGTAGGTGGACAAATAATGCATCTCCAGAAATGTAAGCTTTCTTCTTAACTATAATTCACACAGAAGTGCCTTTCCATGAGTAGTTTTCATTTAACCTTCTGTAACTTTAATTATATTCAATTCCTAAAATGTGTATTTGAACCAAGGGTGTAAATACATTTATTTTGCAATTTGTTTCAAATATACTTTCCTGTTGCAAACACAAAACAATTTTATGTATGTCTGTGATGTAATGGTTCAAGGCAGTTTAGAATAAGTCTATTAATATCTTTATGGTTTGTGGATTTTCTGTGTTACCTTGTTCTAGAAACATAGGTGGCCAATATTACTAAACCATCTTCTTGCTGTTTAGTCAGCCATATCAAATACTGTCTTAAGAAACAGATCAAATTACTGCTTATGACCAGTTGTGGTTTCTTGCTCTCTGCTCTTTATGTGTGAACTCCAAAACTTCATTGCTCTGATGATTCAAAGGTTTTCATGCCTCATAGCAGTATATTAATGGCTGTTTATTCTTGTGCTTATTTTGTCAGTTAATCTTGACTTTGGGTTTCTTTTGAAAGTAAGTAACTATATGCTTTATAGCCTTCATCATACTGAACTAAGGAAGTCCAACTTTTCCACTGCTGTGGTCAAAGTTGCATGCTAACCTGCAGCAGCCTGCAGCTGTGTAGTTCTAAATTCATATGCAAGGTGCATTGGCTTTCTTAAACCACCAACCTCAACAGTTACAGCTTGAAAATGCAGTTCTTTTGTTTTGCCACTATAGCATAGGATTTGAGGGAGATGTGGTAACAATCCTAAGTCAGGACAGTGGAATGGATGAGTTACCAAATCACTGATGCATGCAAGTTTTGGAGCAGTGTGTGAAGCAATGCGGGGTGTATAAGAGCTTGGCATTAGCACAAATTAATTCCAGCTGGATTAAAATAAAAAATTGAGGAAGTAGTGAGACTTTTTACCATGCTAGTACATAACTAATTTTACATTTTGATTTAAAAGGAAGTGATCTTTCACTCTGATGAATACCACCAGCAACACATATACCTCAAGTACTACAGCAGTTAATTCTTCAGGTGCATATTTACTAAAGTGAAGTCTAGGGCTGTGGGTGAATATGTATGCTTTCTGAGCCAGGCCTAGCAAAGTTCAGTATTTCTGAATGAAATTAACAACAGCAAATTTACTAAGCAGGTAACTGCCTACCTACACATCTGCTAATACTGGACTTGCACTGAGGTGTAACAGTGTTATGTGGCAAATTTCCTCCTTAAGTGAAGGATCATACATGGTAAAGATGCCACATGAAGCAGCTGAAATAGCAACTTTGCGATGATAATACTGGATCTAGGTAAAATATGTGCATGCAAGTATGATTTTTTTTTCATTGACACTAGCTGCTCAATATTATTTGTAGCTGATTGCTGTTGTTTTAAGGTGGGCGTGGGGAAGGTGCAGCTGTCCTCATTTTCACTCTGTCCTATTGCCATGCAACGATTCCAGGTTGTTGGCAGCAATTTATGGGACACGCTGCAGTGCAAGCCTCAATCAGTTACTGAGTTTCAAATGGTAAAATAGTTTGGATAGATCCCAACAGCTACTACTTCTTAGTAGATAATTTGCTGCGGTATCCTGCGTAGACTGTTCACTGTTGTAAATCGCACTCTAAGGCACCTTACTCTGCCCCTTGTGCACTATCAGAAACTGGGGAATTTTACTGCTGGATTTTACTTTGAGACTCATTTCATAAGTGTTCCCCACCTCTGTTACTCAGTCTAGTTCACCACACCTAATTGATCCTCACGTGTGAGTATTTTGGGGTGGACTGCTAAACTGCAAAGAAGTTAAAATTTGATTGTTGGTACATTTGAGAAGCTTACTTTCAGTACCTAATTTCTTTTTGCCTTTTTTTTTTAAGTCCAACAGCTATACTTAATCTCTTATTATGTGACAATATATTTTCTTCTACTTAAAACAAAAGTATTGATTTTTCAAAGTGCCAAGTATTTTTCCTGCTGCCCTTAGATTGAGCGTAAACAGCAAGATCTATGGTACAGCTAGTAGTTTGTATATTGACACAGGTAGCATGCTTTTATCAGCCTGCAAATATGTGTTCAGAATCAATAAGCATAAACATTTAAGTACAATGAGATATTTAAGAGTGTATATAACAAGGATATTTTAATTATATATGATGGGTTTATTATATGTAATTATAAATATGTGTTCATAACCAGTCTTTGGCTTCCTTTGATTCAGGAACACTGAAATGTGTGTTGCTGCATATTCAAGGTCAATTAATTTTCCACAGTGTAAAAAAAAAAGAATTACATTTTTCAGCTAAGTGCAAAATTTGCTGTATGAAATTTTAATTAGGAATTGTTTATCCAATTTAGAAGATGATAGAAAGGATGTATTTATTTTCCTTCACTTTCCTAAAGGTGATCGTACTTAGAAAATTTGCTGAGATTGTCCAAGAAAGTGTGTAAAATCCTCATCCATCACTGAGAGCCCCTGGTCAGGGAATGACAGTGCAGTAAATATCTTCAGCAGCTGCCTTTTAATGTACAAGCTGTTTTCGGTAGGAATTTTCAGCACTCACATAAAACACACTGTCATGAGTGACTGCCTGTGCTCCAAAGTCATTACTATTGGGATGATGGAACATCTTTCAGTGAATAACCAAAAAACTTTAAATGTCATGTCAAGTGTGTTGAAGGCATTTTCAAGCCTTGCTCAAGGTTACATGAATATTGAGTAGGCCTGTTTTTAAAAAGTTTGAGATCTATGAGAGGCACCACTCATATGCTGGTTTGGAGAACAGTCTCTTGATTTGGAAGCGGAGGTGGGGAATGACAAAAAAAGAAATCTGTCTATTAATACATGCCAAACCTGCAAAACTCCTGCCTGGATATTAACGGAGCGCAACTTTATGTGACAGTCAGTGCCAGTGATGTTTAGCAAAAAGTAGTGAGTTATGCAATTTCTTGAAATTACTTAGCTGTCTAAAAGTTCACAAAGGAAAGAAAAGTTAGTACAATGGATTATCAAGTTGAAATAGGTTTTTAATCTGTTTTAGGACTTGACCAATTAAAAAAATACATAGGAAATGTAATTAACCAGATAAAACCTTGGAAGACATTGAGAGGTGCTAGGTGCTCTGTTTTCTCTTTGACTCCGGTAAGAAAGGAGGATCCTATCAGGCTCTGTCTGTGATATCTGTAAGAAATATGGACGTTAATCTAATGAAGTCATGCAAAGTTTGTATCCCTTCCAAGGGACTGAGCCCACTGCTTTCGAAGTGATAATATATTTTGTTTTGTCTGATCAAGAGGTCTTTTTATAGTACAAAATATTGAAACTGAGTATTTTAATGGTGAAACAATATTTGTTTGATTTATCTTCTGCAGACAACCAGAAAGAACAACTAGAGAAGCCATGTTCACACCACAGTATCAGTTTAAACTTGACAAGAAGCCCAGTTACCAAAGAAATTACATATGATATGGAAGCAAGTTCCAAGGCATGGAACAAGGCTCTTGGGAGAAAGGAAGCCTGTCATGGAGAAAGCAGCAAAGAAAAGAAAATAGATCGTAATGGGCCTCCTTCTAAGGGAGAAGCCATTCCAGAAGTAGAAGCTCTCTTGGCAAGACTGCGAGCACTATAGAATAATCATATAAAAGATTAAATAAAAGCTTAAAAATAATAGCCTATATCTTTAAAGATAAAGTAATTTTCTATTATTGACATTGCATACTTCTGAGTTCCTAACTTCTCTATGGATGACTGATCTACTTCTAAACTGTTTGCAAGACTGTACAAAACAATACTATAGTTTTGCATAACTGCAAGGTGGGTTTCTAATATTTGTTTTTACCTAATAAGTATATGGAAAGGATCAGAAGAAAAACTAAATTATTCCAATGTACAATCCTTTTAGTGGACAGACTGCTGACCACCTGTTTTGAGTGCTTCTCAAAATATCTTTTAAATGTTGCTAAATCATCATGCCTAGGAATAAGATCAGTAAATAACAGAAGAGATATTCTTATATTTTCTACTAAAATTCCTATAGTTAAGAGGTTTTAGCACCTAAAATGTATTATTGTAGTATCCTTTACAATTACAGTAATAGCAAAAATATATCATATAAATCAGCCATATTCCAGTTTAAATTCATCAAAGAGCACCAAAGCTTGCTGAATTATATATACTTACCTAATGGTAATCAGTAAACAAAAAATCTATGCAAATAATATATTTTATGTGTGATTAATATATCACTGCTGTTAAGCTTAGTTATGATTATTATATCAAAATAATATATACAACTGCTGTGATTGCAAGGTTTTGCAATTGTGTCTGCAGTTGGGGAAAATGTCTTCAGTTATTTACCAGTGTAATATTTTATCTTTTCACATGTGAATTGATATGTTTCTATAAAAGGAACATGTAATGGAAAAGATTTTTTCAATTGTTTTTTCACAAACTCATTTTCTAGTAGCCCGTTAAGTCTTACTTGCTGGCACAATAGGAGACTTGCATGTAATTACATCTCTTTTATCCCACTGTCATTGTACATTGTTGCGCATCTGCTATCATATTTATTAATTGCACATCATAAAGAGTTGCTACCTATGTTACCAAGTAGGAAGCTACTATTAGTATCTTTGCTCCATTATTTGAAGCTTCCTTATTGTAAGATTGTATTAAGTATCTAATATCTTTCTTTTAAATTACTCTATTTTTCTTTACAAAAGGCTGAAAAATATGTCTTTCAATAAGAGTCAGTTACATGAAACCAGTGTTTCAATGCTCCAGTGCTTTTTATATCCTTGTTTAAGTTGCCTTTGTACTTCCTGCACTAAACATTAATAAAGTTAATTAGAACTCGAAAACTGGGCCTGTTTATACATACTGCTTGAAGGGCTTCTCAGCCATCCTGGGAATCAATCTCACATTTCTGAGGCTGTTGCAACTGTCATTATACACTAATTACATTTCCTGCCTTAGCTGAAAAAAAAAAGGTATTAACCGAACTCAGGGAAAGATACAGAGAGGGTCTGTCAGGCAGTCATTTCTTCAGCTCCCCTTGGAAGCAAACAGTGGGCACAGCTGTCATAGAGAGGCACCTTTGGTAACTTGAAATGTATCTTTAGTGGATAACTACAAATACAGTGAGTAATACTTGTTCCACTAAGGTCTTCTGCACCTCCACTACTAAGACTTACTACCCCTGTTAACAGGGTGCAGTAAAAAGTACTATCTTCAAAGTACAATATGATTGGCTACATAAAAGTGTTTCAAACACAAGGAAAATGCATGTTAAAGGGGGAGAAGAGTAAACATTTCACTGGATCTCTTCAGCTGCTGAGGACGTGCTAAAATAAAAGGACTAGAAATAAATCATCTCTGAAAAATTAGGAGGATGACCTACCAAGTGTAGGTGGAAGTACAAATTCATTTTCATGGACACTAAACTTGTTCTTTTGAATTAGTGGATGTTAGTCCACAAGAGAAAGCTGGCCAGTTCAGGACACTACTGTGTTGATCAAGCAAAGAAAAGTTACCAATCTACTGATTTTTTTCAATGAGCAAAATGCTACTAGCAGCCTAGCATGTCCTGTTTTTAAAATAAGTACTTATCTTTAAAATTATAGAACTTAAGCTAATTTTTTTTTTTTACAGTTTGAGAAGCTTTTAGAAATGTATTCAAGGACTTTCAGTCCTTATAGTCCCTGTGTTTCTGAATTATTTCAAGCAGCCATGAAGTTAATTTGCAGTTTCTTTGGTATAACAAGGAGAACAAAAAGCTTCTTAGAATCCATGTAAATAGAGTATCTACTTTTTCCCCTTCTGTGCTTCTTTGTACCATCATAATTTGATCTATTCAGAGTTCAAGTACATGGTCCAGTTGAAGTACATAGTAAGTTTTCTTTCATCATCTTTCTTTAATTTCCATGAGACGCAAAGAAATACACAGGGCGTTTTTGATAGGAAAAAATGCTTGTACTGCCTAATGAGTTCAGGTAAAAATAACTTTGAAAGTATCACAACTGTATTCTATTTGTATGCTTTCATGTTTTTATTAAAGTATAAAACTCAGTTTGTAAATTAGATAGAATAAATTAAATTTAAAAATTCATTTATTCAATTTAAAAGTTAATTCAATCTCAAAATACTTGGGTATGCCTTAAATGGTGCGTGCTAGTAATTTTTAGTAAGCCATTTTTAGTATCAAGTCTACTCCTCTAACTGAAGGATTGAGCTATAAACCATTTGTGCTAGATAAGGACAAAGGTTTTGCATACTGTGCCAAACTCTGTAATTCACACCTGAAAATTAAATGCTTATAAAAAAAGCTTCCTGATTTCTTCAAACATGACTGTTCAGATAAAAGCATTTGAAGCAATCTTGCAAGGTACATTCCACTGCTCCTTTCCTACCTGAGGAACAGACAGAAGGCACAGACATCCATGACTTTTTCTTACCAGAACAACTGTAAAGGTCTAACACATCTTTTTGATTCTTCATATGCATTTTGGATGACTTTTCACTCAGTAAAAGAATTTTGGTTACTGTATCAATTTTTACTTTAAATAGATGCTGTATTATTCATGATGGTGTTCTAAATTCATAGGTAATAGTCTATTGTTTTGGCTTTAGCAAGGCAGGAATGCTTGCGGTCAGTCTCTTGAAGCCACATGCAGCCAAACTTGATACCTGACTCACATGCTGTAGGTCATATAGCAGCATGTGTAAGCCCAGAAGGAAAAGTGCTCGTAGTGACTTTAATACAAGATAGTCCAACAGCATCAGGATGTGGTGGCTGCCATGAGACGTGACACTGCTCTGAATTGGGCACTTTGGTAAAGAAGCTTGGACTGGCAACCTGAAAAAATTTGTACTTACTTTTGGTTCCCAATAATTATGGCAATGCTACTACTTGGAAGACTGAAAAGGCCACATGTAAGAAAAAATGTCTCAAATGCAGTTGTTACAAACAATTTTTCTCCAACGCACAGTTTTCCTTATTTTCCTTCATACAACCAGTCCTCGGACTGGCCTATCCAAAGTCACTCTCCAGGACTGCACAAGTTGATGCTGAGCAGCTTGAGGTTCTGCCTCTCTTCAGGCTTTTATAATAAAAGCTGGAAAAGAAGACATTTACTTTTAACATATTTTTCACATCCATTTCTAATGAACAGGACCAAATTATAATTTCTACACCAATCTTTCCAAGCCTTACGATACTCAGGAACTATAAAACAAATGGCTAATAAGCAGGGGTCCATAAACCCTAAGCTATAGCACCTCAAACATTATAATAAGCAACCAGGTTCAAGTGAAAGAGCTCAGCAAAAAAGCAATTCCATGACAACATTGTTTTCTCCAGAACAAACTAAAATGTTACTGTATCTTTTTTTTATTTATTTTTATGTGATGTTTGGGGTTTACACAACTGAACTGCAGCAGAAAAATAACTTCACTTAAGAGTCTGGGAAACCGTGTAGTTTGTGAAATAAAAATAATTCGAAAAATTGCAGATTTTTTCAATTTTAAGTCTAATTTTTATGCCAAGACTCTTGTATGTAAGAAATTCTAAAATTACCATCTGCTATTAAACTAACTACAGCACCAACTAATGAACTTGGCTTACATTTTTTGACACAAGAAGCAAGCACATTTTCTTCCTTTCCAAATATACTTTCTTCATTGCATTATTGTGTGTTTTACCTAAGGTCTAATATTTAGATCAGGGCTGCACCTCTTACTGTATAAAGAGGTTGATAAAGCATTCTGATCACTCTGACACTAGTGAAAAATAAACAAGAGTTGGTCCAGAGACAATTTTTCTCTCCATCCCAGCTACAGAGGTAGCCATTAAGTTTCATACATTAGCTGAGTACATTTAAACCTCTCTGTGCTTCTATTTCCATTATGCAGCTTTTTATTTTTGTGATCCATGCAACAGCATACACTGAAGAATTATTAAGGGAAATATTTTCTGTTAGCTTACCAAAAAGACACTGAGCAGGTGACTTGCATGCAACATCAACCCTATATACCGTAGGAGGCATAATACTTGAATGTAACCCAAACTCCACCAAAAGAAAATGGTTCCTTTCATCTAAATAAGCCTATTCCACTGCTGATACCTGAATTGTGTGTATTTTGGAAAGATTATGTACCCCTAATTTTAAATCTGTGTTACATTAGCAAGAAAAAATAAACTATGGAAAGACAGAAGTGCAGAGACTGGGAAGCAGATTTGATTAATGTGCTTCCTGATTTCACTTCTGGGACCTGAAATTGCATCCAGTGCAGAATGAAGAAACTGGGGGGGAAAAACCCAGTCTCATCTGACATCTTTAAAGGTCATGAAGGAAATGATGGTAGGTGATCCAGAGTCCGTATGGCCACAGGTGTCTTATCTTTTCAAAGACATATATCAGAATATTCTCAGAATAGCAATTCTGTTGGGCTGTTAGTTCTCAAAACCTTCCAATGAATAAAAAGGAAAAGTCTGACAGATAAATGTGATCCTCCATAAAAAATAAGAACATTTTTGTCTTAAATCCAAGCGTCAGCCCTGCTACTCTTCACTTGGATAGCTAAAGGAAGAGCATGAGGACAGAGAGGAGTCCACATGGTGGCCATACTTCTCTACTGCTGTGCCAGGGAATACTGCTCTTGGCAGCTGCCGTGGCTGGCACAGCAAAGGTAGTGCAGATGCTGGCCTGCCCTCCCAGTGTTTCAGGCTGTGGGGAAAGACACAGGAATCATGGCCAGCGAACTTGGCCTCAAATCATGGCATCACTATAAAAAGACCCCACTGTTCCAGAGCCACACATTCAGTATGATAAAAAAGACTGTCTTCTAAAATATTCAGGTGTCAAAACAGCAGCAGAACGTGCACATATTCCTGATGCTGCCTAAAGACAGCTATTTTATCAATTCTACAAATCTGATGACTCCACACAAGCTACACAGGAAGAACTTTAATTCTCAATTGTTTTGGCTTCTTTGTTATATATAGTTCTAACTTTAATTGAAATTTTCAGTACAAAGCAGGCCATATAAACTTTGCACTCTACAACTGTTAATTATAAAAAGAGGCTTTTGTAAAAGCTCTGTTTCATTTGTTGTGTTTTACTGTGAAGATTGTTGCACATAGTTGAAAACATGCAGTGCAACAAGACTCCTTCTATTAAGTAAGACAGAAATGGCAATTATGCAGTCTGTTGATCAATTTTTTTACTAATGAAGGGTACTTTGTGCTAAAGGATACAAAAGCAAAAAAGTCCAGTCAAACAATTCACCTTGATAGTAGAATGCAAGACCTATCAGTTTTACTCACTACTTCTTTGGTAATGAATCTCAGAACACAACCCATCAGCATTGCTCCTGAGAAACAACCACTGAGGCAGAGGAACCACAAAAACTGGTTTGAGATGCAAAATGGGATGAGAGATTTCCACCCCTTTAAAAGGTGAATTGATTATGACTAATTTATCTCCAAGGTACCTGGGCATTACATTAAAAATGCTTAGACAAAAGAATACAATCCTGGCATGTATTTGGTGGCACCTCACCATTTTCTGCTGCAGCATCATGACAAGATAACCAAAACCCTGTCTTCATCTCTTTCCTTGAATCCACTGACATTGTGGATAATCAGAAGGAATAGTAGCTATAGCAGTAAGACAATTCTTATTGCTTGGGATGCAACAGGTTCCAAAATGCAAACCCACACTACATATTCATTGCTTAAGCCTCAGAATGACGGGAGAAGAGCCAAGCTTTCTTCTTGTCCTCTCAGCAGGGATTGTGCTGCACTCTTGTCCACAAGGAACAGAATGAACTCTCATTAACTTCAGCTTCAGAATACAATTTTCTATTCCTTGATTACCAAATCCCCAAGGAGAGATTAGAAGGTTTTATTTTTCTCAGAAGGACTGCACTGCAGTAAATCTTTCCATGATCTAATAAACAGTTAAAATTCAATAGCACCAAGGTAGAGAATCAAAATCATCAGGCAAAAACAAATTAAGCCCTTCCTGAAAGAGGCTGTACAGGATCATTTCTTCCATTTCCATCTCCAATATCTTTAATACTAAATACACCAAACCTTTATTAAAGTTAAAATTGCTTTTAATTAGATAAAACCAAAAAGAGTCAGTGTTCATCGTGTACCCTTTCCTTGGATGCTTTGATTAGCACAGTTTCATCACCTTATCTCAGAGAATTAACCTGTCCAATTTTTCAACTTAGAAGTCCAGTATATGAACACAGATGCCCAAAATAAGGACCTAATCCTGTGAGGTCCTCAGCATGTTCTTGCAAATACTCATCTTTCTCAGACTGCATAAAATTACTCTGATCAAAGGGTTACTATAGCCTTTCAGGAGCATGCCCTAATGAATAAAATATACAAAGGTGACTTGAGTAAAATGCTTTCCAATGTGCTGACAAAGGTAAAATAAAATATTCCCCTTAGGACATTTTCCTGGCAGAACAACTTGACCCCTGTGTGACTGGCCTTCAGAAAGCAATGGGTAATGCTCTAAGTAACCAATTCATTCATTGAACTTTTGGGCAATTTTTTTTCCAAATGATTGATGTGTTGCACCATATACATACATCTGAAAGCAGTGTAAAGTTTTAGATGAGTGTATAATACATTTTTTACTTCAAGCACCTTGCATGCAAACTGCACTATTAATTGCTGTGGCTTTTATTTCTAAATGCTGCCCTTTTTCAGCCGTGGATTTGTTTTTTTACAAATCTCTCCCATGCTGCACACCAAGAATTGCCACAGAAATTCAGCTTTGTCCTTGCTTGTTGATGGAATTTTACTATTATATAGTAATTGCAGTGCCCTGAACTCTCATCCCCCTGCAAATTTTATTTTCCTCCAAAGGGAATGTTTCTTCTTAAAGTGATATTATTTTATCCATACAATGTGGCTCACTAAGCTTGCCTTTTGCCCCCTTGTTCTTAGGCTTTAAAAGGAGACTATAGCTGTCTGATCCAGCACCTACTGGGAAGAAATCAAAGGCTCCTGTTGACTTCAGTGACTGCTGGAGACAGCTCCTAAATGGGATGACTCAAAGTGCAGCTCTAGCCTGAAGGCAGCTATACAGCTGGTACTGTAGGGCTTTATTGTCTCATTGCTACCAGCTCAAATCAATGCAGTTTTTAAGTATAATTATTATTTTCTTGTTACCAGCCGAATAAATATGATGCTGAATAGGAAAGTTACTGAATAGGAAATTACTGCCTGATAGTTTAACCAGCAAAAATAATTCTGTAATCAGATATCTAATGTCAAACCAGAGTCAGAATTGTGTACAGTTCCAATTTTCCTTAGAGCCACCATCATAAAGGCTACTCAACTGAAAACACATGGTCTACAAGGCAGCATCCCAGTCAGTGACTGAACTGACTAAGGGACAAACAAGAGGCAAGCAATTTTGAAGGCCATGTCCCAGAACATGGTCTCCATGTTTTCTGTTGTCACTCCACAAACTGCTTGGGCATATTGGCATCAGTCAAATTGGTTTCAGAGACAGGTTAACAATTATACCGTATGGGCCATAGTGGGACAATGCCTCAGTTCATGCCATGACTCTTTGTAGAGTACTTTATCCTCAGAGACTTTGTGAACCTGAAATCAACAAATTAGTATTCTTATGAAAACAAAGTATGTGAGTACACATGTCCTGTCTCTGGTGTTACTGAGTAGGAGTAAGAAATGTCTGAGTGAAAATGTCTCTACTTCACTGAGATTACTCATGCTGAAGAGAACTAACTCTTACCTTTAACACAGGTCAAGTTTTCAGTGCACGACACAGTGCACCTTACAAATAAACCTGTCAAGTTTGTGTGCAACGGTCACCACCAGTAGTTTCTGCCTACGATCACCACTAACAAGTGGAAGAAAGTTAATGATGCTAAAGTTAAATTAACATGAAACGTCTGACTTGTCTCATTCACATTCGTTTGACAGTAGCATATGCTCCTGCTTTACACATGAAAGCTTAATTACAACATTTCAGGTGGCAAACCAGTTAATTATATAAAAATGAGGCCCAGAAGCCTGTGATATGACACCTCACTATGCTTCCCTGGGACATGTCATGCACAGAAGAACATGTTTATTGTTAGCAGCATCAGGCTGGGGTCTGCAGGAGTGCATTGCCACTGAAGCCTTGGGTCCCTGTGCACAATACAGCTATCATGGAGAGCAAAGTGCATTTTTATACAGATTGCATTTGCTAATAACAAAAGTGAAAGGAAAGCTCTCTTTTTGCCTGCAATAATACACAATCTCCTGGGCAGGCTTCATATCACCTCACTTCAGATGTTGCTGATGTAAAAATCCCCAACAGAGATTACCATTCATCCCAGCTTTTCTTTATCACTCATCATGGTTTTCGTCCTACACAGAACAGGCCAATTTGAACTCTTTCAACCACACAAGTCAGGAAGAGAGAAACCAGTCTGCAGCCACATGTATTCCCTCCTTTGACTACAAAGAGAGCCTGAGACTAGAGAGAGTGAGGGGACCAGCTCAAGTGTGGGCAGATGAATTTGAACATTTACAAACAATTAGAGAAACCAGTGTGTTACCTAAATCTAGAATAAAGGGAAGATGGAGCCACTGCTCAGCATCATGTCATGAACTTCATCTGCTTTATTCTTTCTTGCCAGGCTTGAAACAGCAGCTTTCTCTCCAGCTCTCAAAAGGAAAAGGTGAATTGAGTCCTCTTGGCAGAAAATTCTCTCCTTGAATGATATTAGCTCAACCTTTTTTCCTTTCAGAAACTAAAACAATGCCCGGGAGCCTTCTGTTGCCTTTCAGTTGATGATATGCTGGATATATAACCCAAAGGCTGAATCCCTAACTACAATCCAATAGAGCGCATGTTTTAACCTGGACCTTAGCCCTGTGGTGTTGTCTGTT
This sequence comes from Xenops minutus, assembly GCA_035221455.1. Taxonomy (NCBI): domain Eukaryota; kingdom Metazoa; phylum Chordata; class Aves; order Passeriformes; family Furnariidae; genus Xenops; species Xenops minutus. Next base: position 61,146,846 of record JAWWEE010000001.1, on the reverse strand, counting down.
GTCTCATGGATTTTCTGCTCAGTTTAGACCTTGAAATTAAATTCCCACCTTCGACCCATCCACCAACAGTCACTCATTAAGCCTATGGCAAAACAACGATTCACTTAAAACCAGTCCACCAACAAAGCAGCAGGCGCTGCAGGCTGAAAAAAAACAGCAGCATAAATTTGTAGCAATCACACGGCAAAGAGGTGTATCCTTTTGCTCTTCCTCCTGCATGTTTTTGTGCCTTAAATCAGACTTTGCCTGGTACAACAGCTATTCATGGCCTATATAATATTTATAATAAGCAACTTCTGCAAATGTCTTGGCTTTGCACCTGCATGCAATCACCTATAAAAGCTGTTTGCCATCTCATATTCCTCAGCTATGAAAATTCTCTCTTAAAAACAGTATATATAAAATATACAATGGAAGGCTTTATTTTCACCTCAGGCTCTTAATGACAAGAACAACAACTTGAACTTCAGCATGCAGATTTATGAGTCAAGGTTTTTTTATAAAAACAAACAGAAGGAACAACTTAAGTGCTACACAGTAAAGGACTTGTTATCTGTGTATTTTAGAGACTTTATCTCAGCAAACCCTGTGAACATAACAGGATAAATTACTTAAGCTTGCAAAAACAAGGACATCTCAGAATGCTGACCTCCCAGTTTCACCTTTATCTCACTTAATTATACTGACATGCAGAACTGCATAATCCCCTGCCACAGTATTCCGAGATGCTTTGTAGATCATAAGTGCAGCAGTACACTGAAAGCCTCTGGCTTTGTGGCAGATTTGCACTGTCTCAGGGAAGGCAAAGAGGGATTGTCTAGTGTCATGGTCCAAAAGGATGAAGTGTGCCACTTTTGCACAGAGGGCTTCTTAAAGGCACAGCTGTTATCAGATAGCAAAATACCTAGAGCAGATACGCTTTTTTCCTTATTTAAGTAATGGGAAAAGTAAAATGAGCAATCCTTCAAGACTGCTGCAGACGTGGTGTCAAGACAAAAAACTATGAGATTTTATTCCTAATCAAAGATCTCTGTATTACTGAAGGCAGAGAAACCTTTATACCAGCAGTTCACAAAAGAAACCATGAGTTTTTCTAGAGATAATGGAATACTGGTAAGGGAACATAGAAACACCAACAAGCCATCTCTGATCCCTGAAGGGGAATGCAGGGAAGTACCTCTGTCTAGCAGGCTACATTGTGGGAAGCTACATGTTATGGAAATGATTCAGTCCTGTAAACACACCTAGCACCCAACTGATCTCTCTTGCTGCTGTTTTTCCAGACATGTAAACATCTCTTATACACAGCATCCTTTGGCAAGAACTCAGCTCTCTTACTCCCCTTGGCAACTCCTTTTGTTTATTTTGAACCTGACTCCAACTGACACGGTGTGCTGGCCCTAATTCTCGTGTTGCAGGTAGAACGCCAATCTCACTGGCAGTTTAGGAAAAGCTGCACACTCCAAAGGCTCAGCAATTCATCATCATTTCCAGAAAGAAGCAAAAGAGCAGTGGTGGTGATTGCTGCCTCTTTCCTAAGGGCAGCAGAGGAATGTATCTGTCAACCAGACATGGCATCCAGTGAAAGCTAACACCAACTGCTACCCCGCACTGCTCATCCGTATGGTATTAATAATACTGACAGGAATGTCCATGGCAGAACAGAAGTGACTACAAGGAGTTAGACCGTGAGTGGAAACCCCCTCCATGTGCCAGTTGTTTCTAACAAGAATCATGTTTTGGGTAACAACAGAAACAGGCTTTTGGGGATGGCAATGGAGTACTGGCTTCCTCATCTATGGGCTGTTATTTATTGAAGCGCTGGGAAAGGATTAAGGTAACTTTATGAGCGTGTTTGTATTTAATAGAGGACAGTGAAAGGAGGGAAACCCAACCTGGAGGACTGCATCCAGCGCCAGGGTCCTCAGTACAGTGACTTGTTGGAGCAGGTCCAGGGTACCGCCATGAAGATGAGCAAGAGGACTAGAGTATCTTTCCTATGAAGACAGGCTGAGAGAGCTGGGTCTGATCAGCCCAGAGAAGAGAAGGATCCAGGGAGACCTCATTGAGTCTTTCAGTACTTAAAGGGAGCTTATAAGAAAGGTGGAGAAAAGCTTTTTAGCAGGGCCTGTTGCAACAGACAAAAAGATACTCATTTTAAACTGAAAGAGGGTAGATTCAGACTAGATGTAAGGAAGATTTATTTTTTTTTTTTATGATGAGAGTGTTGAAACACTGGAAAGGGTTTCCCAGAGAGGTGGTAGACAACCCACCCCCAGAAACACTGAATGTGAAGAGGGTCAGGGTTCTGAGTAACCTAATGTAGTGGAAGATATCCCTGCTTATTTCAGGGGAGGCTGGAACTTGACGAACTTTAAAGGTCCTTTCCAACCCAAACCATTCTATGATTCTATAAACTGACTGCCTTAAAAATGAGGGTAAATCACGATACTCCCACAGGGTCCACAGAGTAGAATGCTAAATGAATCAGAGCAATTCAGTTACTGTATTCTAATGCAAGTAACTGAACGGGAGATGATGGAAACATAGATATGATCATGATCAACTCCATAACTGAATTAGTGTAGCAGGTGGATAATGCTTACCAGAAAAAGAATAACAAAACAAACCGTTAGGGTTCTAGATGGAAGACTTTAATGAATTCAGAGGTTTGCCTGGTAAAATCATCTGTGAATCTGATCCAAAGTAACTAAATGTTAAAGACGGCATTTCCTAAGAAAATATCCCACAAAAACAAAAAAAAGAAAACATGAGGATAGGTACCAATCTCTAGAGGAAAAGGTTGTCAGATACAAATATGTCTAAGTTGGATCTGAGAATCAGAAAGATTTCACAATGGGACAAGCATAAGTCAGGTTTCCAAGGAAATAAAGAATAATATCACACACACATGCCCACACAAAACCACAAAAACAAAAACAAACACAAAAAACCCACAAAAATCCCCAAAGCAACAACAACAACAACAACAACAACAAAAAACAAAAACCAACCTTAAAAAGCAATGAAACATGATATTCAACTAATAAGAAATATGGAAGAATTGTATAAGAAATTCTATTTGTACATTTGTACAAGAAATTGTAAGAATTTGTTCATAAGAATACTAGCATTACCACAAAGATAAGAAAAGTTGTTGGTCTGGTATTCAGTGGAGAAGGAAAGCATTCAAGAGACAGCTTCAGGAAAGCTCTTTAACTTTCTTGCATGCTTTTGTTGAAAGAGAAACTGATCAAATGGCTGCCAGTTCATAAGTGTGAATAAGGGACAGTACCACATTTTTTAATAGGAAACTATAGGGTAGGGAGCATTTAAGGCACAAAGAAGTTAAAAAATTTCACATCAGCTAAGTCTCAGGAGTTTTATTCCAGTTCATTCAGTGGCCATCCTTGAGGATTCCTATGGGTTCAGGAGCAATCAGAGATCAGTTTAGGAAACATTAATCACGGTGCCTAACAGAAAAGAGAGTTACAGCAATACTTTAGAATGTCACATACCCCAGCATCCACATGGCATTTCATACTATGTTCTGTAGCTTTCTTGTAGGAAAATATGACTACACAAAAACAGTCCCAAATGGTTACAAAGCTATTTTGTTGTAGGCAGAAGTAATCTGTTGTGCAATGAGAAAAAAGAAACAACTGTAAGTAGCTATGTTGAAAAATGGGGTGAGGATTTTTGTAGAACCAAAGCAAGCACAAATGAACTTGAGACAGCACATTGCTTCAAAAAAAAAAAAAAAAAAGATTGTCCTGTTGGGGCTTATAGATATTTGTACAACATGGGACACCTTTAAAGTAATCCACTCTTTTTATCCAGTCGATGAAACATCCCTGGAAAGCTGTGTCCAGTTTCCCAGCACTGCATTTCAATAATTAATTCAGAGACAAATCCTAAAAAGATCAAGGAGAATAATCAGAGATCTAGCAAAGCTGGCCTAGAAGGAAAGATTGAAAACTTTGGAAATGTTTACTGAAACAAAAATGAGGAGCAATGCAAAACAATGTAGGGAAAAGGATTAGAAAGAGGAGTATTTTTTTCTTCAAACCTTTGATGGTCAGGATGAAAGTCACAGACAGACTGAAGTGGCTGTGCTTCAGATAGACAATAAATAAATTCCTAGCCATATGGAGAAGGGCAGTGATTCCACTGTACATCCTGCTACCACCACATCGGCCCCTCATTGGCAAAAGAATGTGAAGTCCCCACATTGGATGTCTTTTAACTGCTTAGTCAATTATCTATCAGGATTTCCATAATTGGAGTTGAACTTGACATATGGCAGGGTCATGGATTAAGTAAGCAATCTCTCCTTGCCCTCTTATATTTTTGTCCATCTAAGAAAACAGGACTTTTATCCTCTTGCTTTGTGATATGGTAGTCAGAGTAATCCTCTAGCACCTAAGCCGATCTGCTGGTGCTAACATCCAGATGTGTGGCCCACATTGCTATCCTTTCTCTGGGACCAAACAACAATATTTGACTGCCCTGTGCTGAGCAGATGTAATGCAGAGCCCTTTCCCTGACATCTGGATACAGGGAGGGAAATGGCAGCAGAGATCTGTTTCTGTCAGAGGAGGCAGCCATGTGGTCCTACACCCAGCTTTTATGGCAAAGGCTTTCACTGAATTCAGTTCAAATAGGTGAAGGTGAGGGTGGAGATTTCAATTTCCATACCTAATTTTTGCCTGCTGGGATTCCTCTCCTTTTCTTCCCAAAGCTCAGTATGAGCAGAAGGCTGCAAGAAAAAGGGTTTGTGTGAAACAAAAGAGACAAAGAGTAAGACAGCAATAGAGCTCTGAACACCACCTAATCCTGCTCAAACAAATCTGTTATTTTGGATATTTAAAGAAAGAAGCCTGTCTACTTGACAAACCAGAGTAGCTCCAAAGAAACGATTACAACCTGTCACTCAGGTCAGCCTGAAAAGAGTTTCTATACAGCCAATGATTCTATAAATTACATTTACAGTCACTGCACTTCCAAGCCTGAAGCAGTGCAAATCAGGGTAAAATGAACAGTGACAAAAATGTGCAGGTTTAACACAGTGGGATTGTAAAGGATAATATGGAGATGGGAATGAACTTGATCAAATCGCAATGAAAGATTAATTGTGCGATGTGTGAGTAATTGGTTAATGGGACTGGGTCAGCACCTGGTGTCCGATGGTTTGAAAAGAGGATAAGAATGCAGCTTCAGCTATTTGAAAAAGGTTTTGCAGGCCAAAATGTTCCCAGGTCTGTAACTTGTAGAGTCTGGGAAATTAAACAAATCTAAATGTAAATTACAGAGTTGTCTGAGATAGGGATATTTTTTGCTTTGAGACTGATATTCATATTGTCAGTGTCTGAGGCACAGAGCCGCCAGAATGGGCATACAGAAGAGAAAAACATGGCCTGGGCAAATGAACCCAAATGAAACGTGATACATTAACCTGGAAGTAATTATAAAGAAAGGGCAAGGGGTAGCCTTGTTAGCAACATCTCACTGTGTAACAGTGAGCCATTATGGTAATAAGAGACTGTAAAAAATGAGGCCTTGTCTGCTCTGCAAGGATATTCAAGAATGAGTGACACTTCACTCATGAAAAGAAGGATTGCCCCATTGTCCTTCACCAACATTTTCTCTGTCTTATCAACAGCCTGCCAGATTACTGCCCTTCACTGCAGGTTGGCTGCATCTCAGCTGTGCTATACCTGTGTGTTTTGGAAAGGTGAGACAAACTCATAGCAACTCTCAGAAAATGATAATGTAAATATTATTTCATTTGTTTTTTAATAGTCAACTTTTTACTTGGGAAACTTTTTCCTCCATTTGTTACAGTATGATAAGCCCACATTGTATTTGCAGGAAATAAAAAAAAATTCTAGGTGATCCAAACCAATTTTCTTTAAGCATTAAAGATCACACTTATTAAAATGCTCACTGCTTCCTGAGAAAATACTGGGGCTAAGTATTTCCATCTCAACATTTTGCAGAGACGGGATTTTAGATCTGGACTCCCACATTTGTCTATGGTAATAAGTAACTCTCTACTTCTAGTACTACAGGCAAGAATCTACCACTTTATTTGGTCACACCGGTATTAAGGAAGCAGCAAGGCATGCAGGGATAAAATCAGAAAAAGTAATTTTACAAGTAGTAAGGGACATAAAAGGAAACTAGAAGAGAATTTACAAATAAAATAGAAGTGTGAAAAAGACAACAGAAAATACAGACTGATAAGTCAGAGGGGAGCAATAATTAAGGGTACAAAGTTGTCTGAAAAATTTAATCTCTTGCAGCAGTCTTCGTAAAAATTATGAAGATAATGAGCTACTTATAGCAATAGTTTTAAAAGGAGACAGAAATATAAGGCAGGAGAGAAATAGAATAAAGAAATAAGTCTTAAAAAATTTAGATGAATTCTTGACAATATTCCTCAAAGAAACGCCTGCTAAGGTACTGAAGAATAGGGACAAAGCAGACTCTGTAATCTTCATGGTCTTCAAGAACTTGTGGATTCAAGGCAGGCTCAACTGATCAAGCAGAAGATAAATATATGCTCTGTCCAATTAAACAAAGACAGCACAGACAACCAAGAATAATTAGTTAGAGTTTCATAAGTGGTGGGTCTGAGGTGAGACACAGCAGGCTGGGTGATAGGGAAGAGGACAACAAACCAATGTATCCCCTTTAGCACCAGATGCCAACCACAGACCAGATCCAGCCCACGTACAATGGCTTCCTGGATCATGAGCAGTTTGATAGGCACTGGCCTAAAGGTTGAGGCTGGGATGGACAACTAACACAGAATTATGAAGCATAAACTCTGACAGACCTGCCTCATTTCTCTGATGGGATCTGGTGAATCAGGAGAGGTGTCTCTTTTGATTTATTCTGACTTTAGTAGGGTTTCTGAGGTTAATCTAGATTATTTTTTTTAACCAAACTCCATCTAATTTTATCTAAATGAAATGCCATGTGGTACCTCCATAGCTGTTCAAAAAGGCCTCACCCAGTGAATCTAAGTGATTCACTGATAAAATAAGAACATTTTTTCACCATATTTGGAGAGATTGACCATGGACCAAGGTTTACTTTGAACTGGTTGCTTTACAGGAGTGGTTACATTTGGAAAATGTACAGATGTGACCTGGCCATGCAGTCTGGCAAGCATTTGGAATAATAGGATTAAAGTCTTAAATTATTCTGTAAATTTGGGACATAGTATGAAATAAGCATGATGCTATTCAATAAACAACAAAGAGTAATACTTAAAAGGATTAATATAACAATAAAAATATGGAGAGCTTGATTAATCCAATAGTGTACAGTTCAGTAATCTTAGTTAGAGACAGCAAATTACCATTGTAATTTGCCCCTCTTTTGCATTTGCGGTATATTTATTTATGTATTCACTCAGGCACATAGTTATTATGTATGTACATACTTTATGATTTTCTTATACACAAATGCAAACACATAAAGGGACTAAAGACAGCCAAACTCACTAAAAGAGAAGATAGGGTCAAATTCCCTCAGTTCACAATACAACAAAAGTGGATTTGAATATCAGTAAATTACTAGGTTATGACAGAAGTGGTGTAGTCTCACTGAGACCGCACACCAGAGTAGGTGAGGGAACAACTTGACCTTAGAGAAAAGCCAAGAGAGAATATCTGTTTCTGTGGTAACTTTTTAATAATAAAAACCTGAAAATATGCTTCAGGGCACTAACAAAACTGAACATATGTACAACAAACGCTTTCACACTGCACCATGAATAGAGTGCTCTAAACCTAAGAGATGTTAAATACAGATATGACCCTGTGCAGAGAAGCAGCTAATCCTGAAACATAGACGTCTTGTTTTAAAAAGGGAAGATAGGAAGCAGTCTGCATCCCAGGCCAGTAGTGAAAAAAGGGATGTATCCCATTGTTAAGCTGAACTTTATTTCACTTGTAATCTTTTTTACTTTCAGTCTTTGTATCTATTCCTTTGACATATGATGCCTGGATAATTACATTTGTAATTTTTTTCATTAAAAAGACAGCCTAGTTTCATGGGACGAGTCAAATGTCGTGGGATGAACCATGGCTGATGATAAACTGGGAAGCACTGCCTCTTAAAAAATACTTTGTTACTGTTGGAGATGAAAAATATCAGAAAAGGAATAGTCAACAGCTACACCTTCACCCCCAGGCGTGACACCTATCATCAATGATTTTCAAGGAAAAGGTTAGACAAACAGTGCAAAGTAGTCTATATATGGTGGAGTCTTCCTCAGAGCAGAATGAACACAGTTCCTAACACATTTATCTCACTAATTTGCCATGCATCACTCCACAGAGCTGACAAAAATGCATCCAGGGACTTATACCAGCCCAATCCTCCCAACAGTCCCTCAGCTTCCTCTGTGGTGCTGCCTGGCCAATTTATTACATTTTGTACCCCAAAAGGGTCTTTGTTCAATGAAGGAACTCATGGCCAATTAACAATATATGTGTTTTTATTCCTAAGTGTCATCTACTTGACCACACTGGGGAAGTGATATCCTGTTTCCCAGACAGTCTAAATTGATCTTTAGGTCGTTTTTACTCTGAGGGCAAAAATAATTGGTCTTGTGGTTAGATAACCTCCTGGATATACACTCTGTATTTTACAGCCTGTGAGATCCTTAACTCTGTTTGAATAAATGAATGATCTGGCCCTGACTGTTTACCAACTGCGAGTGCAAAGAGGATCCTAGTTAAATTCTCACTCTTGCAACCAATCTCTGCCTTTCCCCCTGTAATAGTAACTTAGATATGTTTTTATTTTGCCTTTTTTACTACATACACAGGAGAAAGCATGCATCACCAGGTCTTCTAACATATACACAAAGATTGGAGGGTGCCTATTTAGTGTTTTCAGTCCTGCTCTGCACTGTTACAGTGCACCTTCACAGATCATATCAGCTCACATCTGCTGTGGAGGTCGTTCAGCTCCAATGGCACATGGTAATGTCTCACTTCCATCCTCTCTGAGCAACATAACATGAGCATTTCATTTTCCTCAGAGCCGTCTGATTTATTCCTCTTCCAACCTGGCTGCAGAAAATGTTCTACAAGGGTTTTTTTTGCCTTTTTATTCCTTTTCATAACCCTCTCCTGCCCCAAAAGTGTCCAGTTTTTATTAATTTTGGCCATTAATTTTGTTTTCAAAATCTACAGCCAATGATCTCTTCAGCAGCATGAATTCTTGTCAGACAATTTTCCCATTTTGTCTATTTGCATCAGTTTGACATGCTGTGAACAGACACTGTAAAACTTAAGTCTTCCAATCCTGTCTCTGTTCCAGTGTTGTGACCAAAGCAGAACTGGTCAGACCACATTCCCTTCTAGCAGGTACTGTGCAAGAATACTCTTATTTCTGAATGGCACAGATGAATCTATTTTGCAGTATTTCCTTTATGCCAATGACTTTCACACAGCTTTTCCCTTTCGGTCACTATCTCACTGGTGAGGTCTGTTCAGCACAGCACAATATACCTCAAAGTGAAGCTGGTGCTTCTGCAGCAATAGCTTGCATGCTGGAGGAGGATCACACATTTCATTTTACAGAATAAATGATCTCACTGAAATTCTCTGAGTGCTGCAGCCTGCATAATGCAGAAACTATAACAATCTAGGCTATTACCATTTCTGTATTTTCCAAGTCTCATTGAATGTTCCTCTGGTGCCACTGCTAGGGCAGCCCCACTTCTCCTTCCCATTAGTCATAGAATCATAGGACAATTCAGATTGGAAAAGAACTCTATCGAGTCCAACCCTAACACTGACAAAGTCCTTACAGGATCTTCCAGCATTGGTGCCCGTTATGGGATGTCAGCCATAGAAAGTAAAGGAAAAGAGAGACAGGAAAAGCGAGGGACAGAGTGCTGCCACCTGCTGCTCAGCCCACAGGAACAGTAGGAAAACATAGCAGCATGGGAGAGAGAAGAAATGGGGGTGAGAAACTGTGTGTCAGTTCACTGTAGACTGGGTGCCTACTCTGGTCAGGATTCTGTGTCAGCAGCTGTCTCTGCAGGAAAGGAAGGAGAGCACTGTGACAGGAGTACAAAGGCACTGCACAAAGGTCTCGCTTCCAAGGAGATGGTGAACTCCTCAGACTCAACTCATGTTAATTTCCCCCAGAGGTTTAGTCACTAGTGGGATGTTCTTAGCATCTTTTGTACCTGGCATTCTGTGCAGTCAGAATAGCAAAAGACACTAGACCTGCTCATGGACATGAAAAGGCAGTCCAGTGTTAACTCAGGGCACTCCACTAGATAGGGATATTTTGGGGGCTGCTCCTCATTTCACTTTATTTAGTGATGATCTAATGCAAATGGAACACATAAAGCCCTGACCTGATTTTTGTCACTGGCTAGGTGTGCTAGGCACAAGGCTAAAGAAGGGCTTCTCATGTTTGTGAGGGGGTTTTTGTTATGTTTTGGTTTAATTTTTTTGGTGGTTGAGTTTTGTTGTTTCCTTTCCGGTTTTTTTTTGGTTGGTTGGTTGGTTGTTTTTTTTTGTTTTGTTTTGTTTTGTTTTTTGCTAGCTATACAAAGGACTCTCTTGCACCCCTGGCTATACAGTTGCCCACATTCAACAGAAAGCTTTTAAATTTTCTTACACAAAATGTTCCAATGATCTTGAACTCAGAACATTCTCATAGTTCATCAGAGATCAGTGTTCAAGCTATTTTAGGATGAATGAAGGTTAAAATGATGTTTATCTGTTTCTTGGGCTTTTTCTTGTGTACGTCGTACTCATTGATTTCTGAAAGCATAAATCGTGTGCCATCTCCTCAGATGGAATTAGCTGTATGATCAGCCATGCCTAGCTTTTGGAGTTGTTTCTATTTTTCAGGTAATTTGGCTGAGGTGTTTATCCATCTTCTCCTGAACTCATGATGATAAACAAATGTCAACTGCATACTCCTATTCCCAGAAAAGTTAATTCTGAGAATTTGCATTGCATAGGGTGATATTTTGTTGCTCTTGTCTGTACAAGGCTACACAGTCCTGAAAGGCTTTCAGTGATTTTTCAGTGCTTCAGGCCTAACTTGAATAGAGAGCAGGTTCACAATTCCTGTGTGCGAAGACAAGTTTGAATCATGTCCTAAACACACTGCAAAAGCTGTAAAGAAATAGCAATACACAGAAACACAATCTTAATTTTATTTGTAATTTTAAAATAAAATTTTATCTAACACTTTTATAAATCAAGTTAACTTCACCACAGTGTGAATACCTCCTCCACCTTTGCCACTCTCTCTGCTTATGTGGCCATTGAGTTACAGCTGGCTTGTGGTGGAACAGCTGGTCTCCACAACCTTTGTTGTTTATTTTGTGATTCCTAATCTTGTACTCCAATCCTTCATTTTTTTGGTGTGCAGAACAATCCTTAATGCATTGCACTTTATCCCCTCAAATATAACTCACCTCCAAACAGTGGCCTCAGCCATGATCCACCTGCCTTAAAACAGCTGATCAACACACATACTGCAAGACAACTCATGAAAGATTTTCTGTCAATCAAGCTTTAACATTTATTCAAACTGCAGGTGATCCATTCATACCTATTCCCTGCAGCACCTGAGGTGTTTGGAAGTAGACAGGAGTCTTGCAAGTAAAGCTACACTTACTATTTTAAGCAGGTCAGCGAAGACAGGCAGCGAAGACCTGGCCCCAGGCAAAGACAGCCTGGGGCCAGGTCTTCGTAGATGACTGCAGCTTTGTCATTATCACAAATTCTCAACTGAGATGGAAGTTACATGATTTTCCATAGTAATAATTGTACCCAACAGCTTGCCAGAACTTCTCGTGTAATCTCACCCTTGCCCAAATCTACATTTGCCAGCTTTCAGAGGCACAGTTTGAGGTACAACAGTTTTTTATTCCTGTTCAAAATCTTGTCTACTGTTACAAAGCCAAACTTGGCTTTTTTTTTGAAGGCAGATTCTATACAAAACCACTGTAATTTGTAAGCTTCAGATAAAAATTCAGGAAATTCCACTTTACATTACAGAAATCCCAGCTTTTCAGAGTCCCACAGACCAAACTGAACTCTACAATATAAAAATTTCTTCAAAAAATGTGTGGACTAAATCCAAAATGAAGGTCTAAATACTGCAGAATCAATCACTTATTTCAATAATGAATCAACCACAATTCACATGAGTACAAATGTTTTCCCCTGTGCGAGTCTCATTAGATGTGCAAATGGAAATTTACTATTTGGCTTAAAATAAGTCAAGGTAATATTTCAACAAGGTTTCGACAAGAATGTCTTTTAAGATGAATGAATCCCCACCTTGCTCGTAAACAGGAAATGTGAGTGCAATGAAGTACCTTGCCATCATTATGAAGCAGAGAGTGCTAGCTACCATCATCTGCAGGGGTATGCTCAAATATGCGTTCTTAAAATTGCACAAGGGGTATTGGGTACTGCGAGCAAATCTGCTCACACAGAAAGCATTGGAGACAACCAGCACATGGGAGGTAATTGTTGACAACTGCAGAAAGAAAATGACAAAAAGACTCTGTCTAACTGAGGAATAGAATGCTGTCTATACCGGGGAAGCAGAATAACTGTCTGGACTGAGTGTAAATCCAAGATTTCATCCTCCAAGAGAACCCGGCATACAATGCCATGCTCTGTACAGTGAAGGACTCAGACTGCTGATTCGAATTTGGCAGTAAAGACTAGGCTACAAATGATCTAATTTATCTCAATTCGTATCAACCTAGCAAATTTGGAAGAGTTTATATGAAAATAGGTAACAAGGGAGTCACAAAAGCACAGATTTAAAAGTCTTTAAGCAATAATGACTTTTCATCATGCTTGATCTTTTTAATTGATATCCCTCTGGTAAACAGCAAGGAAATAATGAAGAGCAGAATGGGATTTTTGCTTAGGAAAGGCAAGAAATACAAAAAAGCAGGCAATGGCTTTTGTAATGCTTTAACAAAAGGAAAATAGCCTACAATTTTACTGTCAAGGTGAAATACAAAGAATACCTGTGTGCATGTTTACGCAGAAAACAGTAATCAGTCAATCATCAGACATAACTGATTATATACTTTGATATACAAGCATTAAGCATAAAGCTAAAATGCCATAAAATGATTCTGCCGACATCATTTGTAAAAACAAAGCCCTTGTGATAACAAGAATGATTAATATGGGGAAAAAAATCTCACAAAGAAAATACTATTTTTAATGCAAAAGCATTTAAATCACAAGGGATGCAGGAAATAACGAGTGTAAACAATGAATAGTGTATAGAAAGATAATTGCTAACTTCTTCCTTCTTTTCTCTGCATAAGACTGAAATGACATCCAGATACACTGAAAAAAAGCAAGTCCAAGTTTAAATAAAGAACAAAGTTTGGTTGAGTAGGCAAACCAAAAAATTTTGTCCATCCTGTGGAATGGACTGTCATAGGAGACTCTTGAGATTAATAAACCAACAAAATTAAAGGAAATCTACACATAATCCTATTAATAAAATTGTCCAGCTATAATGCCAAGCAGCAAAGCCAAACAAAATTAGAAATTGGAATTTAGAGTTTCAGGAGTGAAGGAGAAAACATATTAGAAACCTCATGATATCCCACCGTCATTTGGTATCCTACAAACATTTGGTACTAACTGCTTATATGATGCAGACTATTGGGCAAACACAGACACAGAGAGCCCCAAAACAGTAGGTGTCAATACCCTCAATATCACAGTTCCTAAATTAGTATGCTGTGCCTACATTCCTTTACAGTTTGCAAGTTATTGTTCCTGATAATTGCATAAAATGTAATTTTTCTTAAAGACCTGTCTAAAGAAGGGTGGGTGGTTTTTTTATTGTTTTAGTTGGTTGGTTGGTTTTTTTTGTTTTGTTTTGTCTTTTTCCTCCCCTATTTTTTTTTTTTTTTAATTTAGAAGGAAACCAAAGAAAGCAAGAAGAGCATTGGCTGCAAATGGAGGGAGGTGATCCTTCCCCATTATCCAGCCCTGATGAGCCATACCTAGAGTGATGAGTCCAGTGCTGGACTTCCCAGTGCAATACTGACCCAGACATGCTGGAGTGAATCCAGTGTAGGGCCATGGAAGTGATAAGGCACTGGAACATCTGTTACATGAAGAGAGGCCGAGAGAGCTGAGGATGATCACCCTGGAGAACAGAAGCCTCTGGGCAAAACTTTAAGCAAAAGAAATGTCACAAAATATATTGATATAGATGTCAAAATATGAATAAGTCTTTTTATAAACTAGTGTTGGTTAGGATACACAACTGCTATAAGAAAACATAACATACACCAGCAGCTACAAACCACTGACTGGGATACTGAAGGTACTATTATTTCAATAATCTATATTAATAGTTTGTGAGAGATTAGTGTTGCTTATAGTCTCCATTTTCTTTAGAGTTCCCACTATGTGTTATAATTTTTAGGAAGCTTACCCATTTCATTGTTTCTAATTGACACAAGAAGACTGTATTGGCTTTCATTAATCTGCTGTGAAAAACAGAGTTTAGAAATCGCAAACTGCACACAGAAAGACAGAAAGCTGCCTGATCAAACCCATGTGCTTGAGTTATTCCCAAAGCAGAGCATCCAACAGACCTCATTCATTGTTTCCTCTCATTCCATCAGTTTTTCTACTGCAGCCTCACTATCTCAACAGTACAAACCTCTGAGAGGTCCATAAAGATATTTCAAAATTAGAATCTGGTCCAGAACATAGAAAAAGAAAGCCTATGCTTTTATTTGCCCAAAATTCATGGAGTCTGTAGCAAAACAGGCTTTGAGTAAGAAAAAACACAGGCCCACAGGGCTAACGACTTTAAGCCCAAACCAAAGATCGAAGGGTTGTTTGTAGTTTTATTTCTCTGTGGGTTTTCTTTTTTTGGTTTTGTACACATGATGAAATGCAGTTTGTGGCCTTGGACAGCCACTCACTGCTTTTTATTATCTTCAGATTTATTGCTTGTTTTGCACTTAGACACTTCTTTCATTTTTCTGTCTGAGTATGTTTGTAACATGGCTAAAGTTGTATGAAGAAATTCTCATCTTGTCCTTATTTTTCTGAACACCTTCCCTCTAAATAGCAATTCATATCCTGCCCTTCACCATTCATTACTGTTACATAGTAGATAACTGGCCTATGTGAACTGACTTACTGATCTCAGTCCCATCCTAGCAAGGTGCAGAATTGCTGTCACAACTGTCATTGGTTGGCACCTTATTTATAGACTCAATAGCATATTAATCAGTATCTCATGGAAAACTGCACCACAACATTCCCTTTAAAAACTGTCAGTAGTTTTCCAGTAATGTGGTGGCACCACATAATATGTTGTCAGAGAGCCATCTGATATTGCTCCAGTGGTTTTATGTTGTACTTCATATAATATAAAAAGTACCTCCCAGATCATTCCCCTGGTCATGGATAAGAATAAGACTTTAATTACCTCCAGGCTAATTGGATCTCTTATTCTGACCTTTTATGTGAATGAATGTTGATTTGTGGAATAAAAGCAGAAGATCAGGAGCATTTTATGCTTTCAGAAAAAGAAAACTTCTTTACTCTCTTGACAAAGCTAAGCTGTGTCCGCAGTGATCCCATGCTCACTTGACTGTATCTTCCCAAATCTATGGCAAACCATCAACTGATATATACTGGAACTTAGAGGCACATACAAGAGTTTGCAATGCATGGACAGACTTGATGTACACTGGGAGCAGTATGAGCTTCACAGTGGGGTGTAAATCACACTGGCTAAGTGGGCTGACAGGGTGCCAACCCCATTCACCACCTGTAGCTCTTCCTTTAGACCTTAATGCCACTGTGTGTCTCCTTCTTGGTAATGCTGAAGTGTGTCTGAGTGGCCATGCTGATATGGAGGTCAGGAGAATGACAAGCTGAGTTTTAAAGAAGTTCCCAGTCTATATTGGTTGGATTCTTTTTAGCCTGCTGGTTTTGATGCTTTTTGATGGTTTTTGATGCAAGCCCAGTAAAAGTGATGTTTGCAAACCCAGTGGGTTAGTGAGCTGTAGAATAAATGCCTGGGGACAGAGATTTCTTCAGCTGTCTTTGTTACTGGCTAAAAATTGTCACCGGACAACACAGAGCATCATCATCTTTGGGACATCTTCCCTCTTGACTGTCTCTATCTTTCTTCCATGTACCCAGTGACTAGGCCACTCTCTCAAAAGACAAAACCTGAAATGGATCACTGGCCAGACATTCCCATTTCTCCAACTCTGGTAGCATGACAAGTGCATCTGGCATCTGTGAACCTTTCTTCCTTCAGGGATTTGTGACTGCTGAGCTGACTGCAGTTTTTTCAGAATGTTTTTTTCAGAACAAAGCACTCCCTTTTTCAAAGGTACACACACGCAGAGCACAGACTTAAAAATAAAATAACCTTCTTTGGATATTTTCTCTCTCTCTCTTAAAGTAAATTTTCCCTGAAGCTTTGATACATTGCAGTCAGCCCAATATAAAAAATATGCTTCCTTCAGTTTATGCACTCCTTTCTTTGTCAGAGACTCCTACCTACTTGCTGGTAACAACTTATTATTCATCTTCATTCCCAGTAAACCCTGCCATCTTTAAGGCTTCATTATCCTCTCTGACTCTCAGTCTAGCCTGGCAAACTAAAATTTCTCAGCCTATCTAAACTATTCTCAATAACTAATTTCTCCAGGAAAAAACCCCTTTCATGCAATACTGAATCTTTTCCATCTCCTGTAGCTTTCCCTGTTCTCTTAGTTTTACCTCTTAAAACCTTTAACCTTTATCCTGGCAGGCAGGATAATCTCTATCCATAAATGGAGGTACACAGAGTACTGATTACCAATCAGATCAGTATTGTTTCATTTTCTGCCAAGTAACATTAATATAAAATGCTGTTCAGGTACATTTTTTAAGTAAGTGGAAACACAGTTCCAGTTTACTAACAGGACTGCAGTTATTACAAATTAAGCATCTGTGCTATGTGAAAAGAAGTCATAAGGAAGTTATCCAGAAGAATGTAATTTCTTCTGTTCTCAGGAGAGTTAAATGACAGTAAGTAAGTGTATATAATCTGTCTCTAGTTCAAAGCTCAGTGGGGAGCACACTTACTGAGGTCGTGGTTAGTCTTGGGTTCAATTCCTTCTTATTTTTTTAAGGGTTTTGAAGACATTGCTGGCACATAAATAAAAGAACTGTCCACTGAGGAAAAGCACAAGATTACAATAACAGAAAGTAAGACATCTCAGCACATGAGTCCTTGAATCGAAGTTTTTTTCTAGTTCACATTCCCTTAAAAACAAATGCAAAATGAATGTATTTGGGAAATGAACGTTCGAGTCCCTTCAAGCAAGGGAAGACACTGAATCAGGTTTTTTGCTTTCTGGGAATCACAGAACCACAGAATATGTCAGCTTGGAAGACACCCACAAGGATTATTGAGTCCAACTCTTGCCCTATGTAGGACCATTCTCAGGAGCCACACCATGTGCCTGTTGTCCAAATACTTCTTGAATGTTCGTTAGCTCCTGCTTTACTGTGGCAAAGGGTGTTGGTTGCTTTCAACCTTATGAATATCAGCTGCTGGAAAATCCATTAGCGGCACAACCTTAGTTGTAGTGTAGGGATCATGTTGGGCCACAGTGCTGAGATTTGGATTTTATTTTGCTAAAGCTCCTCATGAAGAAGGTGATTTCCCTAGAAGAGAAATGCAAAGTTTAGTTTTCACTCAATAATAATAATGGATATATTCCTGAACAGGACTGTGGGATTTGGTTTATACAGAATGATGGCTTTTGTCTTGTAATATGGATAGCAAATCTGCTGCTGATAGCAGTTTCCCAGTTTCACATGAATTCTTTTTTTTTTATTATTTTTAAAATTCTTTTAATGTAAAACTGAATATTTACCAATCTCACTGATAAATTTTCATTCAGAATCCTCATGTAAGTCACATTATGTAAACAATGGCCTTTTGTAGGTAATATGGTAATATATGGGAATTACATTTAGCAAGTGCATATCTTTTAACATGATCAAACACAGAGCTTATCCACATTAATATAAATGAAAACCTGATTGTATTACTGTTTGCAGTCACACAGTGCACTGCACTGATAACAGATGTGCTAGTGCACGCACTATAGGTTATACAGGACACAGAAGGATTTTGCTTTATGAGCCTTTGTTGCTGAATATGTTACAAACAGCAGAAACTTGATAGGTAATGCTGATTTTTCAGTAAGAAGTCTGAAAAAATTTGTGAAACTGTTGACAAATACACAGAGAAAATGAAGAAGCCTATCTCTTCTCCATATTTATCCAGTCTTTGAGTTAACAGAAATGAATCAAAATAATCCTTTCTCCCCTCCCCCTTAAAAAAGTCTTCTTTACAGTGGGTGAATAGTTGGTATTTCCATGGGCCCTGGGTACACATAATGTTGATTGCAGCAAAGACACATATACAGTGAAAAAATGCTCAGAACTAATTGCCGATAAATATTTTCAGTAACAGGTGACTTTCCCTTTCAACATTTAAGGATCCTAAGCATTGGTTATTATTTATTTGATAAACATTTACGTTATCTTCTTTTTCAAAAAGTGAAAGCATTTACACAGACAGCTGTAAGAAAAACTGAAATGTTTTTTGATATTCATTTTACATATTTATCAATACATTTATCTTGTAGTCTTTATAATCTGTTCTTTCTCCAAAAATGTCTTGTATTCTATTCTGCCTAATTTAGACTTCCAAAATTTAGCAGATTTAGAAGCTAAAGATCATTTTCAAAAGGGGCAGACATGTTTGAATTGTAAGTCTCCTAATGTAGTTTTGCTCCTAAATTACTTCTGAGAACAGGATTTAGAAATTCAAATCACTGAGATTTTTATAAGCATTTTTTCTCCTGTGACCTGCAAGAGGAATCTGAAAATCTCAAAAAGAAATGTAAATACTTACTAACCTATTCTGGTTACTTGCAAGATACTATGGATTTCATCAGTCAGCATGCCTGGTTCACAACTTCTTGTCTTTGTAGGTAAAGCTGAATTTTGCCACCTTGGGGTTCTCAAAAAAGTAATGTGTTTCTTAGAAAAGCTACTAAAAGTCCTACAGTCTATACCTTTCTTTTCTTCTTCTCAGAAGCACACACAAAAGTTCCAGCTAATGGGCTGAAATAAAAATAGAGGAATAAAAAGAGGTCCAAGGAGCAAGGCACAGCAGTGCACTCCTCATCATCCCACTCTTGGTTCATTCCATACTTCTGCCTTGCACTTCTTCATCTAAGTCTCACCAAGACAACCTCATCGGCGTAATTAACCTCAGAGTCAACACTAGGTCCTGTACCAAGAGAGTGAGTGTCAGTCTCTGCACATCTCAGCTTGTTTTGCCATGCTGCCTTAGTTGCACTTCACGCCTTGGGGCTGGCAGGATGCAGCGGGGAAGGTGGATACAGGGCTGGATTTGGTACAAGAAAGCCCCTGTGTTCCCACCACGAGGAAGGCAGGCTGATGACAGAGGAATATGGTGCATCAGGGTAGTCCATGCAATCTCCCGGAGAACCACTGGTTAAACCATGACACCTGGCCTAGTAACTAACTAATAACTCAGCAAGTGCAGAGCTCACAAGTTTGGCTGGAGCCTGAACACTCCCTCTGCTGTGTTAAAGCTGTGAACAGTGCTTGAAAACAGAAGCTTTGTCCTTGAGCAGAAAATTGAACATTGTTAACTGAAAAATATCTAAACACCTATGTTTGATAAAACACACTGAAATCTACTTACATGCAGTTCAGCCAGCTTTGCCAGACACTGGCAGAAAAAAAAAGAAGCATCTTCTTCAATTAGTATGTCCAGATTAACTCAGACTCACAGCCTTCAGTCAAGCAATGCCCTAAACAATCAAGCAACACTCTAAGCGTGACAGAGCCTGGCAAACTTCATCTCATAGTAGCAAACACAGGTCCTTGGATATCAATCTCCATTTTTCCTTCTGGATATTTTTTTTAATCTTAGGGTCACCTAAATCAGAGGATATTAATACTTGAAGAATGGAAGGTTACAGGTGAACCTGGAAATATTTTCTCGCTCTGCTCTTGTCTATGGAAGTGGTGGAATCACCATCCTTGGAACTGTTCAACAGTCACGTGGATGTGGCACTTAGGGACATGGTTTAGTGATGGACATGCTAGTGCTAGGTTAACAGTGGAACTCAATGATCTTAGAAGTCTTTTCCAACTTTAATGATTCAATGATTCTATAGCAGTCATTTTTACTTGTCAAGGCAGTATCAGAATGAAATAGTGTTCAATATAAAAAAAAATAAAAGTATTACCAAATACTCTGGGTATTAAAGTAAATCAAACATTCTATTTAAAAATCAAATTGGCTAAGAAAAAAAACACATTGAAAATATATAACTTGATGGATCCTCATATTGATAAGAATATGTTATGAGCTATGCTGCTCAGCATTTTTCAAGATATGAGAAGTTATGACTGCCCCTACCATTCTTCCTAAGGACTGGACTTGAATGTTTAACCAACAGAGAAGTCTCCAGATTTTACTCACAGAAAGATTGCAATTCGAAAAATTAAACTTGAAATTACCCTTTGCAGGCTGGGTGATTGATGTGATCTTGAAGATGTATGGTTGTGTTTGCTACCAGTCACTGACAGATTGTATTCTGCCCTCAGGTTTTGAATTGGTAGAAATAGCTTTGTCCTCAACTTATCACAGGTACATTCTGGACTGTGAATAACTATATTGTATTCATCTAGAAGGACATACTGATAAAAGCAAATTGTCTCTCATTGTATCATTTTCATGTTCAGAAGCACATGGTATATTTTCTAGTGAGTTTAAGACTAAAATCAAACTGTCCCTTACAAACTGAGTTAAATTTCATTTGAATTCCAGCATCCTGAAATCCTTGTAGCCTTTTGTTGGTGTACTGGAGGGATATATGGTCATGTAAGAGCTTGATAACATTAGAAATCAGGTGTCATTCTTTCTTAACACTTTCAGGGACTGGTAGGGGACCACTGAAGGACTGTGTTTGTTGCCTGAAGTTAGATATCCTCAAGGAAACCCTTATAACAGAGCAGTATAACTAAACATAAAATCCTACAAATCCCAGGAAGATATTGAAATACACTGTTGAAATAAATATCTGACTAAAAATAAAAAATAATCCGTCTACTCACGAGGGTTACAAGAATAGTTGGAGTAATTTTAAAGCAGGACATTAAAAAACACTATAAAAATTGTATGAAAATCATGGGTGAGTTAAATTTAGTATCTGTAAACAAGTAATTTACAGGGAAAGAAGAAACAGGTTTTAGTAATCCTGAGGCAGCTGGAGATATTTCTTAAAGCTAGACTGAAGTTTACAATTTGTTTTAATTAATCATTACTATTGTACTTTATCAGATATGACTTTTTTTTTGTGCGTGTGTGTATGTGTGTGTAATATTAAAGATAGATACTAAGGTGGTTTACAGACAAATGGAAAATGACAGTAACTCTGCTCTAAAAAAAGTTGCATCTGTTTTATTTACATATAGTTAGGAAACATGAAAGCCCAAGAGAATGTATCACTGCATTTAAGTTATTCACTTAAATAAGGGTGGGGAGTGGGAGAGGAAAATATTGTTCTTTCTTAAGCTCAAGAGGGCTGTCAGGTGTTGGGACTCTGAGGTATGTATTTGCTTTGAACATGCAGAAAATAGAGAAAGAATCCAGACAAGGGGCAATCTAAACAGCTAGAACAAATGAAACAACTGAAATAAACACTCCCTAGGGGACTCAACAGTTCCTGCAGCTACTTCAAACACACTGGCACTTGTGATTATAATGGATTTCATAATGGTGCTGACTTTTCCTATCAGAGTTTGCAAAAGCAAAATAGAGTACCAACAAACCCTTACACTTATTGCCTCTAAACAATTTTTGGAGATTAGGGCAGATTCCTGTGAACTGTACACCTGACTGATAAATTCTAGAGGCACAAAAGTAGAAGAGTGTAAGATTTTATGATAATTAATAGAAAATCACTAGTTGAATTCCATGAGACATTGCTAGCTGAGAGTAATTATTATAGACAGTGATATTCAATGGACAGTTAAGACTGTAAATATTACTTATGACCTTTCAAATATGACAGTGGAAGTCAATATGATCTGTGAACATGATGGATGACCTACTGACTTATTTCTACAAGGTGCTGACCTTCTCAGCCAGAAGACACAGAAAGTTCACATAGTCAAACTTCTTCCTGCAAAAGCTAAAAACCTGTTGATTCATAGCTAGAAGACCATATGGGGACATGCTAACATGCACGTTGACATCACTGTGGATGGTTGTAAAAGGCTTTCGTGAATAAATTATAATTATTCCTTCAGAGTACTGCACCTAAATCACAAGTAAGTTTTTCAAAAATTGAGATGGTACAGTGAAAACAATGCAAGATTAATAGCTTCCCTCAGTGGCCAACCTCTCTCAACATCATGCAGATATGATGAAAAAGCTCTGATAAAACAGACTAAGACTAATTTGCATATCCTCTGCCCTGACATGAAATCCCTTTTGGTTGATAAGGTCTAATTTTCCCTCTAATGCTGTGTAAACTCTAAAAAATGATGAGTTCATTCACAAAGCTTAATGAAGACCTTCCGCTTAAAGTATTTGCCTTCTTCGTTTTTCCAAATACTGCTGTAGGTTTATTCCTTTTCATTTTTGTTGAGGTAACATAGAAAGAATCTACCCATGAAACAGGAGCTAGTATGAGGGCAGAGGACAATGTGAAGTCTATAAATACCAAGCACCCTGACTCACTTGTGGTATTCCGGCAGCTATTCCTGCAAGCTAAACTCATGATGGCACAGTTGAAAAGGGGAATCACTGAACAGCTTCCTACCTAAACCTTGCTCATAACGGGAGAGAGAAGATCCCACCCAACAAAGGTGATAGCTCATGACCTAAGAAAGGAGATGGCTCAGGAGGGGTAAAGGCTCTTTAATTGCATCTTGAGGTCATGTTTCCAAACACTGGGTTTTATTTGAAGTATAGCTAGGTAGGGACTTAGTGTAGTTAAAGCTTTAAGCATTTGGACTTAAACATTAACTGGTTGACCCTAGTCATCTGAAATTTACCACCATACAACAAAGTTAAGACAATAAATGTCAATACTTTACCCAGACTATTATACCATATGTATTATATGATATACCATATGTATTATATGTCCCACTTGCAGAGATCCTTAAACACTCCATGAAAATAATTTTCTTATAAGGAAAACTCCCAAATTAATGGCTTCTTAACAAAACAAGGCTGTCTCCCCATGAACAAAATGAAACAGAATATTAGACAGTGCTGTCAGACAGGCTTTCGAAAAAAGTCAGTTAAAAGACTGGCAAATGCCATTACCAAAATCGGAATAAAGCACTTGCACCTCAGCCACGCTTACTTCTAATTTGCGCTTCAAAAGAGCTTTTTAACTAAACACCTCAAATTACCTGACAAACATTAAATCTGCCAATCAAAACTCCCAACATACTATGTTCCTTGTACCTGAAAGGAAACTGAGGCACAGTATGATTAATTAAAGTTTTCACCAAAACTAAAAAAAGAAAAAAAAAATATATAGAATCCCCCTTGAACACTACAGAGACAGAAACATCATCTTAGGTAACTAACTTTCAGTCCTGTACCTTAATCACCAGTCAAAAAGTTCCTTTGTAAATGAGATATATTTACCTTCCTATTGAGCTGAGAAAGTGCAGCAATTCTGATTACCACAGCACAACAATTACTTTTGTGTTATGCTAGCTTTTCTGCATAGCAGCTAAGACGAAAAGACACACAGGAAGCCAAACTAACACTATAATAACCTCTCTTGCACCCTGCTATCACACATTAGAGACTAAGCAAGTTGTTGAGCTAATGGGGCCTATGGAGATTAACATTAGTTTCTTCTCCTACTTTTTTATTTTTGAAGTCCAAAATTCCAACTGTGAGAGAAATATATATCCACAAAGGAATGATAGAGGAGGCTGATGCTGTCAAACTAAAGAGCTTTAAGCTAAAGTTGTCAAGGGAAGGGAGCTGCAATCCATCTCACCCCCACCAGTGGGTCAGTGAGAAATGCACAGAGCCTGGAGAGGGATCCTACAGATCAGCAGGAGAGCACTGGAAGAGTAGCACAAAGGAATTCCGGTCACTCCAGCCAGTAAATCAGCTTCATCTGAAGTCAGAGTTAAATGCCCCTATGCAAACACATGTAGCATGGGGAATAAACAAGGAGTCAGAGATGTGCAGGCCCATCATGGAGATGTGGTGGGATGGCTCCCATGACTGGAGTGTTGGAATTGAAGGACACAGGCTCTTTAGGAAGGACAGACAGAGGAGACCAGGAGGGAATGTCACCCTCTATGTCAATGACCAGCTGGAGTGCATAGAGTTCCACTTGGGGCTGGATGAGGTGCCATCCAAGAGTCTATGGATCAGGATTAAAGGGAGGGAGGAGGGTAATATTATAGTGTGGGGTCCAAGAAAGCTGGTTAAAATCCAAGGAGCATCTGCTTCAAGCTCAGGAGTAATGCATCCTAAGAAAGTGGAATTTAGGCAAAACTACCAGGAGACCTGTATGGATGAATGTGAACCTGTTGAAGTGAGTCCAGAGAGTCACAAAGATGAACAGGGAACTAGACCACCTCTCCTGTGAAGACAGGCTAAGAGACTTGGGGTTGTTCAGCACAGAGGAAAAAAGATTTTGAGGAGACTTTATAGCATCTTCCATTAATTGAAGGGGGCTACAAGAGAACTGGAGAGGGACTTTTGGCAAGAGCGCGTAGTGACAGATCAAGGGTAAAGGCTTCAAACTGAAAGAAGGTAGATTTAGACTAGAAATTAGGAAGAAATTCTTTACTGTGAGGGAGGTGAGGCACTGGAACACGTTGTCCAGAGAAGATCTAGATGTTCCACCCCTAGAAGTGTTCAAGGCCAGGATGAATGGTGCTTTGAGAAACCTGGTCTAGTGGAAGGTGTCCGTGCACGTGTGCAGGAAAGTTGGAACTAGATCATCTTTAATGTTCCTTCCAACCCCATGTTTCCATGAAAATTTTCTCTACCCCTTTTCTCAAAGAGTATTCACAGGAAATATCTTCACAAGGATCTTGCAGTCATGGTCCAATTTTCCCAGAGTAGGCACACTAGCAGATATAAATGCCACATGAGTGCTTTGGCGCTTTGTGCAAAACTTCTCTGTAACAAGATGCTTCTGGGGAAAGAAAATTAGTCAGCATGTTTCTGTGAACTGAGCACTTACATATTCTTCAAACAAGCAAAGTGTCTCTGAATGGCTCCCACACAAGCTCTCTTCCTGGATAAAATCCTTTATCATTAGGCTGAGCACAGAAAGTCTGGAATAATATTTAATTACTTTGGCAAAAATATAGCAGTTTGTCACCATTTTGCCACGATCAGACAGTAAAAAATGATTAATAGGGAGATTTAAGGTCACTGGTGTTCTCTGTTTTTCCTTTACTCCTTTCAGAAAACTATTTTAAAACACAGATATTTCATGGGTTTTGAAAAATCCTAAAGAGTCTGAAAAGAAATGATGGCTGTGAAGTTGCATCACTGAGATAGAGTAATCCTTTATTACATTCTATCGTTTTTAGATTAATTTAATCTGTGCTGGATCCTGAAATACTTCTGAAACTATCTTCTTGACGAAAAGCACAGAAATCAACTTTGTTATTAGGAAATGATAAAATCTTGTCTCTCTTATTTCAAGGAGGTGTGCTCAGGATTGGTTCCCATTCTAGGAATATACCTTATATAGGAATATAGAGTGGCCTGTGAATATCTAGCTTTATGTGAAAACTGAGAATGGAATCAACATCTAAAGAGTTTTGATCTGTGCCTTTGAGCCACTCGTTTTATCATGTACAGGGATGGGTAAATGAGAAAATATGAGCCTGGCAGAATTTGAGTGAGTATACAGCTATATTACAGATAACATGCCCTGTGACCAGGCTTTTCAAACCTGGTCTTAATCTCCTTCCTTCCAGACCCACTCCAATTTCCAGCAAAACCTTTCAAATATAGAACACCTGAAGCAAGTTGTCATACCCAGCTTCTTCCCCACCTCCCTTTCCCTCACCAGTGTGTCTCCTTGCAGGGAGGTGGAGAGGGTCAGGGGTAGTCACTCCTCTCCTACATCAGAGGCCACTTCAGAGAGACATAACAGTTTCATGCCACGTTCTCCAACTGTGGGAGTCTAAAGGGAAGTCTGGCTTTCAGTCACTCTCTTGGCAGAAAAGAAGAACAACTTGTACTTACTGTCTCAGAGAGACGGGAGCTCTGCTTAGCTCTGGTTTCAAGTCTGATGATCTCAGGCTTTAAAAAAGTAACACTAATCTGGAAACTTTCCAAGCAAACGTTGTCTCAGGATTGCTGCACCTCACTTGACATCTGCCATTTGCTACATCTTTGTCTGCCCAGAAGTCCTGGTGTGGGACAAAATAGCTGTTTCCTGGACTAAAATATCTGGTACAGTCCAAGGGAGAGAAAAAATATCCATGAATGTGCTGTTCAGAAACTTTCATACTGTATCTTTCAGTACATCAAAGGGAGACAATTTCGGTAACAGCAGAGGGTCATCTTGCCAATAATCCTAGCAATGTAAGAAAGCTCTATTTTTTCCTACTCAATAGAGCCATATTTGTGGAAAACTGAACACTGGCAGGAGGAGACACTAGAGGTTTGGCTGTATCCAAATGTGAGTGACATTTTTAATCTAAATAGTATCAGAATACATTAAGAAATATTTCAGAAGGGAACACAGGGAGCTGAAGTGTTAAAAAGTCAGGTGAAAATATGCAGTGAACCTTTCTTTTTCTTCATCTTGAAATTCAGAGATGACCTATCTGTCACTACACAGTCTGCATTTGTCCGCCACCATCCAGGCAAGAACAATTCTAATGTCTGCTGATCATATCAGCTCTGTTAAATCTTGCCCATCTTTGCCCTCATTAGGCTAATGAGATGATTTCAGATTGATCATGGGAGTATGAGATAGAGCTTCCCTTGGTCAGAGCCAGTGTTTGTACAAGCAACAGTAAAAAATCAGACTGACATTCTCACAAAGGGAATATATTCAGTTCATTTTTCAGGGACTATGTTGAAGTCAGAGCAATATTCTCTATTTCTGTCATGGTTGTATTGATGTAGGCACTTGCATAATACTATTTTCTTCCAAGAAAATAGGGCAGAAAAGGAAGTGTTCTGAACTAGTATTTATCAGGGGAAAAAAAAAAAAGGTGCTGTTATACAGGTTGTGAAATATTAACAGTGGGAGAGCTGTCTGAGCAGATGTAAAAAACAGATTGTGTATAAAATACAAGTGTGCTAAATCAACGGGCCAAGCAGCAGACATCATGATGAAGACCCGGACTAACTTTATCTGTGTTTCTTTTAAAATTGAGCAACTCAAGGGATGAGAAGGTAAATTTCTGTATGTGGAAAATATTGATACTTCATAAACTTAATAGCTCTTTAATACTTCATAAACATAATACCTTTTTAATATTTCCAGTGAGTTAATGACATTTTGCTTTCATTATCACAGTTGTCTCAGCCATTTTTTTGTGACTTCCTTTTGTCTCTCATATGAGGCGTTTTATTACACTATCACATCCCGTATTGTATTGTATTATGAACAAAAAATGGCCTACAAAATGGCATCTGAGTCACCAGAAGAGCAGAGTAGGATAAACGGACCTATTTAAAAAGCAACCATTTTACTTCACAGAACAGCTACAATTGATATTGCAGCAGCAATCCTGTTAAAAAATGCTCCACTCTCCCAGGTACTGTACACAAGGAATGCAACACTACTTCTGTCCCAAAGATCTTATACAAAGCTTAAACAACACATTGGAAACATATATTTTAAATTAAAGCATTTCAGAAATCAAATGGTAAAAACTTTATGCTACTTTCTGTAGCAAAAAAATCCAATTTGCTTTCTAATTCAACAGTTAAGCTTCCAAGGCCAAGAGCATTATGTGACTGTACAAGTGCATGAGATTAGAATTTCAAGAAATTCAGACTTTGGAAGTTCTTGAACATTGTCTGGTTTATACCAGGCCAATTAACTTAACACAATGCCGTGAAAAAGTGAAAAACAAGTCTTCTCTAAATATCTGAGATACTTTTCCTTCAAGCATGTTGCAGGTTTTTTTTAATATTCTTGAGTCCGATAAGTGTACAGATGAATCCAGCTTTCCTTTAGGAGACATGAAATGCAAAGGGTGCCAGGTTTGCAGAATAGTCTGTGGAAAATTAAATAAATCAGAAATTAAGTTTAAGAAAAAGCATCATTTTGACAAAAGTGCACTACAGTTGGCATTAGCTGTATTGATCAGTCTGTAACACTGTACCATTTACCAATGCAAGTTAAAAACATCTGCTGTTCTCTAAGTGCTTATTAAGGTGGAAGTTTATGAGTTTTCTATGCTAAATGTCTCTCTTTAAATCACTTTTTCTTGCACATTATTGAATGAAGAAAGAATACCTCAATCTTTTAATTAGTACCATGACCAGAAAACATCAACAAGATGGCAATAAAAAGGCTTTAAAGGGAAGTATATTGCAAAAATAGGAGAAGGGAATAGCATTAAAATTGCTAATTGCAACCAAATAATAAAACCATTTTAAAGACATTTCAAAAATGTCTCAGAAGTTGTTATGTGGATTATATTAGGTGTTATATTCAGGCCTGACTAGAAAACGTCATGATGTATATATCGCTCCATATCACTGAACTTTGTGAGTTGTACATCTGTAGTTATAGATAGATCCATTTTCTCCATTTGAGGGTCTGTGCTTGAAAAAAAAAAATATGAGAGGTAAAAAAAATCAGTGTCTAAACAGAATATAACCTCTTTTTCTTTTGAAGAGAACAGACTACAGATAATAGGTGTGAGAAAATGGCAGAGACTGCATTTTACACAGTTGTATCTATCAAGACGTATTTTTAAAGTAATCACCTGATTTCAGTTCTTGTAAAAGCATAAATTGTGCAATCACACCCAAAGAAATCAGAGAATCCATCATAAAAATCAAATGGATTACAACATCCTTTCATTCCTCTGATTTCTCTTCTTGCCCCGTGCTCTGGCGCAAGCCTTTTTTATTTCTTATCATTAAAGAGGAAATTCCCTACAACTGGGTGGACAGACCATGGTCAAGGAAAGAAGGCTCTCTAAATGAACACAAACATTTGCACAAGGTCAGAATAGGAAAGAAATGGACAGGGTAGTTCTTTATTCAATATGGAACCCAATAAATTGCATTTTAGAGCATTTGATTAGTAGCTAGTCTCTACAACAACAGTGAATAGAGTCCATCTCTGTCCAAGGTAATGGACAGTGACTGCCTGAAGGACCATTGGGTAAAAATAATGAAGAAATGCATTTTTATCCAGAAATATCATAAATGTTTATTGTTTGTTGATAAATTATTGATTATTGATAAGACAGAGCTGAATGTCACCTTTTCACAATATTTCTACATATATAATCTAAGAAAACAAGCTACTTCATAAAGGACTGTGACCACCTAACTGTGAACAATTAGAGATGAACAACAAATAAGAAAATGAAACAACTTCAAAGTAAATATGCTCGCAAGAGAAAAGTGTCAAACTGGTCCCAGTGCAATTTTAAACAACTAAAACAAATATATGAGATTGGAGAGGCAATTTTAAAACACGAATGTCAAATCTAGTTTACATCTGAGTATAACTGAGCAAGGTTACCAAACAGTAAGTTCAGTTTTAATACCAAGATTATATTGTGGACACGAGGAAAGCTGGATTAATACTTATGTTTCAAAATCATTTGGAAAGATGAAATTTTGTAAACTGAGCTTCTTAACAATTTATGCTTCTTTTGACAGTACCTTAAAAGAAACCTGACTACTTTTCCACTTTTTTCTACATTTTTACTTTTAAATTTAATTTTTAATTGTTGCATCTTGTAATTTCCTTAATCCTGATTCAGTATTGCATAATGTGATCTATATATTTAAAATACTTATGCAATCAGACCAGAGGAATTCTTGTATCTTTTCAGTGCATCCAAATAGAAGCAGAAAACCAATCTTTCTCTTCCTATAAATGAGAAGAAGAAGAAGAAAAAAACCCTATATCTGTACTTTTACAGCTCTTCCTATGGCATTTTGCATTTATACTTGACTGACAAAGCAACAGCCACTTCATCAAAAGTTGCACTGATGTTTATTCTTCAGAGTATGAATTCCTGCCAAACAAATACTCAATTCTTCTACTCAAAATGCATGAACAGTACCTACTGGACAGTAATCTCCGGGCTCAGAGAATATGTGTGTTATCTAAGGTGACTTTATAGGTAGCTGTACACAGCAGTTCACCACTGGAACCAGACTGCGTGCTCACATTGTGTATCGCTGGAGAGTAAGAGTGCCACAGGAGTTACTCTGGTAACACCGGTAAACTCGCTTGTTGGGTAAACAGGTGTTGCCACTAGCCATTGCTGTTGAAGCTTTAATAAGAGCTATAGAAGTTGAGAGTGGTATCATAAGGTCTGTATGGCCTTTGAGGGGAGAATGCCCTTTTTTGTTTAGTAACTATAAGAAGTGAATCTTGGTGGACTTCTGGGACTAAAGCAATTTGGAAATACTCCACACTTGCAAAGCCTCTTAATCTGAGATTGGACACATAAGAAGAATGCACAACACTGAAATTTGTCACAGGGACATGCTGCTGAGCTTTTTCTTAATGTAATGAGAAAACAAAACTGGCATCCATCTACTTCTAAAGCCCGCACTGCACAAGTACCCTCTTTTAAGATCACATGCTGAATGTGAAATAAAATTTTTGTTTTCTAGGCTTCTGTGGTTTGGAACCTGAAGAAGAATATGCAAAAGATCACAGTAGCAATCATCTCAGAGAAAGAACCTGAGTGATCTAAGTTTTTGTGTGCATAATCTCAGAAAGAGAGCAGCTTGGATGCATGAAAATAAATGAGATGGGGAAGAGTGGGGAAAATATCCCCCCAAAAAAGAAAAGAGGGCAAAAAGAAGAGATCATTGCAACTGAACATGTGTTGCAATGAAGAGTGCTCGTAAAAAAAGAAGCATTGAAAAGCAAAAATGAATTTGCTGAACAATCCCTTATGAGGCAAGACTAGAAGGAAGGACTGGAAAATAAAAATTCCATCACAATTTTGTCAGAATTCAATCTCTACTTTGCTTGAATGTGGAAGCAACTTTAGTTCCATTACTCTTAGTTTCAGAGGACTGACTCTTATTTAACTCAATCTTTTTCCAGCCAGAACTGTTAAAGACTTCAAAGTAAAAACCTCAGCAAGGGAATAATGATGGGGTCTTACATTTGTTTGTATGCTATGACAAGTTACCACGTAGCAGTATCTAACTTGTGGAAGGAAGACAATGGAACAGAAAGACTGTGCAGAAGCAGAGATGCATGAGTTGGCTGGCATTGACTCTGTGGAACATGGGGGAAGCTTCTGGCAGCTTCTCAGAGAAATGACCCCTGTATCCCCCCTGCTACCAAACCTCTGCCATGCAAATCAAGTAGTTTCAGGTTATAAAGCAAGTAGAACCCCTCAAAGTTAAAAATCTTATGACATTTTGAATTACTCTATTTTAATAACAAACAAAAAGTCATATTTGAAATAAAACATCCAAACATTGGAAAAAAAAATTCTTCACTGTGACATCTTCAGATAAAAAAAAACAGCTAAAAAAGACATATTAGCACCATACAAAATATGAGTTGAATGTAACCTGCTGGGCCACTGATCCATGTGGTGTTGCTGGCAATTACATCATATAGCTCCCTCTGTGAAATGATTGTATCATCTCTGTTGGATGTTTATGAAATATGACATCATCCTCAGAAATTAGATAATGCATAACCGTGGTTTATCAGACCATTACAATGACATTATATGCAAAAGCGAATGTGCAAAAAATCACCTTCTTCACTTCAACTATTCATCTTCCCCCAAAATACACTTGGACCAGAAAGAAATGTATTCTTAAAGTGACTGAAGGAATGCAAATTTGGTCATGCTCTGTCTCTACGCAAATTGTTCTAAACCACCCTAAAATATTCATCAAGCTTGTATTTTTTCCCCTCCCCAATGTTGTTTAATCAAATGTACCTCACTTATAATCCTTGAATCATCACAGGTACAATGTTATTTCTACAAGTAAGCCAGGCAGTTTTGCTCCTCCTGAATAAAAGGTAGCAGACAGCAGGTGTGTCCTTCCTACTAATTTGTTTTGAAGTTTTATTTGATGAAGTAAAAAGCCCAGATACAACACTATAAATTAAGTTAAATGACTCTGTGCTAAACTATGCTCATGTTATCAAGGTGTTCTATGGTCTTTATTAAGGCTTGATTAATATTATGTTAGGTCAGAATTGATATAGGCAGTATCTTTAGAGAATTATTTTCATTGTGATACAGCCATTACATACTTATTAAGATTTCCTAGTTTCTTGAGCAGACAAAAATCCCAGCACACAGCACAACTGGCTTTCACTAAAAAATACTCAAGGGGCAAATTGTCCATTGGTATAAATGCCACTGAATCATCTTGTTCAAACAAAGCTTAATTTAATACATCTGAAAAAATGCTATTCAGGATTTTGACCTATTAAGAATAAGCTGGACTCTATCCTTTTGTGCCAGATAGTTCTAACTTATCACACCCTGATTATATAAGGCTAAAGTCCTTCTGACACAAATAATTAATTATTTTTGTTCTGGAAACATCAGCTTGCCAAACTCTTCAGAGTGAGGGACTGAATAAATGAGTTGGAGAAAGGAAAAAGTGAAAGATAGTGGAAAGAATCAAAGAGGAAGGAGCCAATACATATATTAAAATGTGTTATTAAATATAGAGGAAAGGGGAAATAAGAACAAAAAACTAAACAAGAATTAAACATAATATAAGAATTAAGTGACAAGTGGAAAATAAGCAGAAAAAAGATGAAAAGACGCAGAGGAAGGATGTATTTTGGATTTGCCAATTAATCCTCAAAAAGCAGAAATTTAAGAAACGGTTGATAACCAGCTGATTAAACTCACTGAATAGTTACATTGCAAATTCCACATACTGTGCAGGCTCATAAGAGCACAGAGTTAACTAGTCAGGGGACACAAATAAAATTAAGTATGAGAAGCTGAAGGGCTATCACTCACCAAGCTGATGTTAAGCAATGGAAATTCTTTTCAAACATCAACTCTTAGCATATGTCATGTATCTAATGTATGTGTCTCAAGACTCCAAGACAGCAAGAGTGACATGCAGCAACTAACATATGCCTGGCACTTTTCAAGTACTGACACACTGAGCGAATCAGCAAGTACAAGGTGAAGAACAGCATGAGAGTATTAGCATCTTCCATTTTCCTGGAAGCTGAGGGTGAGAGACTTTCTGTAGTTGCCAAAGGCAATATCAGCTTTACACAGAGGCTCTAAGGCATGCAGGATGTGCACTATGTGTGTTTTTGGAGAAACCACCGTATATGCAAAGCTGAATGTCTAGCCAAAATAGGCAATAGACCCTCCATCACTACATGTTTTATTTGTTTGAATGTGAAATTGTAGAGATGCTGGCCAAGACATGAAGCCTATTTTTACAAACAGTCAGTGTGCCAACATACTGGTGAATGACCCCCATATACAGAAATGACACTAGAGATGACCCTGAGAGCTACAGACTGGACTGGGAATTCTGGCTTCCACTTCTGTCAAGATAGTAGTGTTTATAATAGTAAATAAGGTCTCTGAGAGCCCACTTGGACACAGACTGCTGTGAAAAGAGCACAGCTTCTGTAAAGTGGAATCTTGCAACATTACTCTGCTGTTAGTTGAACAGGTGACACCTGGACAAAGATACTACCTGTCTAAATAATATATTTGTTTTTCTAAAAGTCTTTGACAAGATTCTACATCAAAGATTATCAAAGAAATTAAGCTGCCACTGGAAGCGGTGAAAAGACCATTTTATAGACTGAAAGCTCATTAAATAATAGGTGCTATATAGAGAAGTTAATGGTCATCTTTTTAAATGAAAAAAATCCTCAGTGCAGTTTCCCAGAGATCATCAGTGTCCTGGAGAAGGGCGTAAACAGTTACATTTCGTAGTCTGCAGAAACAAGGCCACCCAAGGCAAAAAGGTTGGTAGGTGAGCTTCAGTGCAGACAGACATGAAGTAATGCACCTAGAAAAAAAAAAAATCTAAACCTGTCTACCTGATGCCGAGATCAGAACTGATATTAAATCTAGTGAGAGAAATTTTAAAGAAACAGAGTTGGCTGTTTTGTGAATTGACTCTGTGTACAAGTGGCAGACAAAAAAGCCTGCAAAATCTTATTCAACACCAGGATGGGTGCTGTGGACAAGATAGAAAGGATGTCACTTTGCTGCTGTACAAAAGCTCTGCTGAGCCCACGCTGATTTCTGTGTGTCATTCTGTTCTCTGCATCCCTAAGACAGGTGTAGTGGAGTTGGAGAGGGTACAGTTAAGATAGCCCAAGATGAGAAACAGCTGCTTTATAAGGAGTAGAGGCTGAGACTTCAGCTTGGAGAGGATAAGCAGGAGAAAGGGTATGACCAAGGTTTGCAAAAGAATGAAGGCAATAGCTTAGTTGAATGTAGAACTCTTATTTGGTAAATGTTGCATACTAAAGCTGGATTGAACTGTAGGAGTTAAAAGTTTAATATGCAGCAGGTAGTGCTCTGACCACAGAGACTGTAACAGACACAGAAACAGACAGTATCAGCAGGATTTAAAAGAGGTTAGGTAAATTCATAGACAGCACAGCTGTTAAGGGGTACTAAAAGGACTAGACAGGGAGGCACTATTTAACAACTCTAATACAACAGCTCTAGATGCCCGGGGAGTATAAGGGGAAATATCATTGGAAGAAGCCAAGTCCATATACTCTCCCTAGAAAGCACCCTGTTTGCCACTGTCAGAAACAGAACACTGGTCTTTCTATGCATTCTCTTGGCATCTAAAATGTAGACACAGCTTAGCAGTACCCTGCCTTGGGAGACATGTACCCATCCTTTGCCAAAGTCCCAAAGCCCCATGCAGAGACAGTTAGGTTTCACACACACACACATAGCTGCCCAAGCTGGAAAACCTCTAACAGATGCTGACAGAATTAGTTAAAAAGAAATACAGCTGATGCTGATGATACCAGCATAGAACTGAATTAAAGCACAGCATGATTTTTATACTGACACTGGCCCATGCTTGTCTGACTCAGACTACAAATTAAACTATATTGCATCTGTCTAAAAACAGTAATATAAGGTCCATCTTGGAGAAAACTAATAGGAGCAGACCAATGCACAGAAAAGCAAAAAAAGCTAATAGTCACACAACAGTAGTCAAGGTGCAATGCTCAAACTGGCTCCTTGGCTCTGTTTTGTATAGCAACAAATATGCATCCACTGGTGCTGGATTGTTGCACCAGACACACTGAAATGGGGCCAGGGCAATAAAAACTTTGCCCTACTTGATGTACTCTTGAGTACAAAATTATGATAGTAGCTCACACTGATGTATCATAGACACTAGCTGACCTAAGTTGTGCTAGCAGTGCCATGAGGGCAGATGGGAACTCAGCAGGGTCGTATCTCCTAGTTAAACGCCCAAGGTCTGCACAGGCTTCTTCTGCAAGCTTTAAACTTCATTTTGTTGTTGCAGAGCTGGCAGCCTACAGGAGTTGCACTGCAGTTTTGTCTTCAGCATAGGCACATTTGAACAAGAAAAAAAGGTAAAAGCCACTACCAACATTCACTATGCCCCTAATTTAACTGTGTACAAGTCCACTTTCTCTTGCATACGCTTAAAAATGTAAATAGGAAAGAAAAAATATCACGTTGTTGTTTCAGCCAGAAAAGAAACTTTTCCCTGAAGTTCTTTGGTGGTGTTTTTCCTGACATTCACTTCTGTAAAGTCACATTTGCTGCAACTGATTTACCAGCAACTAGGAACAGTCACATTTGGAAGCAATGGAGTCGCTCTATCTCAAGACCGGCATAGATTTCTGGCTGCATTAAAAACCATTCTAATCTTACAGAACTGTAGCAATGAACACTAACTGCCATCAATTCATGTCAGTGCATAACTATTCAGAAGGATCTGTTGCACTGTGTTTCTATATATTTTAAGTTCCCTTACCTGGCATAGCATCTACATAAATTTAAAAACTGCATTTCTAAAAGGCTCAAAGAAAACCTTTTATTTAATAGCAAAACAAAGAAAACTTAACAAACTGCTGTATGAAAAAGACAGAACATTGTTTTCTGACAAGGAAAATCTCACAATGTGAAGTGGAATCAAATGAGTTTGCAAGACATCCACAAATTAATCAAGTTGCACAGAACACGACCATAGATAGGGGGCTCTGCAGGACAGGAAATAGAAGAGCTTGTTTTTCAAGACGAGATTTTCATAAATCTAACCCGATCTTTCTGTGCTCACATATCAAGTACAGTAGACCCTGTCCCCCTGTTTAAATGATTCTTTTTAATGCATTTATGTGTATTTTTCCTCTAAAATGCAGCATATTTTGCCTGTATGTAGTGTAAATAAGATATTTTAACAGAAAAAGTATATAAGGTAGCCAACAGTCCTGTTGTGGCCATAGTTTATAGAGGAATAGCACCTCAATCTGTTTATAATACTAATTATTTTTTTTTTAATCACAGACTTTGCAACCTCTTTGTACGTGAACT
The DNA here is from genome assembly GCA_035221455.1 of Xenops minutus. Taxonomy (NCBI): domain Eukaryota; kingdom Metazoa; phylum Chordata; class Aves; order Passeriformes; family Furnariidae; genus Xenops; species Xenops minutus. Next base: position 61,109,965 of record JAWWEE010000001.1, on the reverse strand, counting down.
TCTACTGTTCTGTGTTTTACAGTGTGATGTCTTGAACATTTATGATGCTCTGTGATGCACCAGTGCAGAGGATAACTGAAAATCTAGGACACTAAATGTTTAAAATCGCTTTCCTTCTCAGACTGTAGCCAAACATTCTTTAAACTTGTTCAACTAATGGTGGTATGGCACAAGAAAGAAAAGAGTGGCAGATACGATCCCCCTTTTTGACTCTTATTAGGAAATCTCCTCTAACATTTAGGGGGCTAAGTGTGCTGGCAGCACACTTTCAGTAACCACAAGACACAACAGCATCAACTGTATCTCAGCTGAGCACACACACTACCCAGACACTGCTCAGTACCATTACCAGATACCTGAACTAGATTATTCTATAAATATTTCGCTTATTTCTGTGTCAGATACCACCTCACCCCATTTTTCTGACTTGTAACTGTCCTGTGCCATTTCTGATCTCCAAAAGAGTCACTTCATCATCCTTCACCAGTAGTGCCTGCTTCCTGCCTCTCCCCTTTCCTCCTCTTATTCAACATCACTCCACCTATCTTCCTACAGCCATTCTAACAGTTGATTTCTTCCTGACCGCTTAATGGACTACCTTTTTTATTATTCACACACAGACAGACACAAACACTCCCAAACACTCCTTTTGCTTTGACACAACTCTCTCCTTGACATATTAGCCTTTCTTACAAAGTCAAATCATTCTCATCTGCCATACCCTCACTGATGATGGCTATCCACATGTTTCTTACAACTGGTTTTCCTCTATGGCTCCCATCATGTCACACTGAATTCTTAATATCATGCTGTCTTTGTCTCCTTTCATTAATATTTCCTCTCCAGAATTCCTTCCAGATAATGTTTAAGCTCTGTATTAATCTGCCTGATGGACATTTCCTTTCCTTTCTGCTCTCAAAACATAAATCTTATCAACTCTGCAGGATCCAGGAAGATTTGAATGGCTCATCAGGTGGGGCTGTGGCACATACCTACCTGAGCTGCAACCTGATATTTTCTGTGGCTGTCAAACTCTCATTCATGTCATGCATAAAAAGGGTTTCTAGGCAACTGACCAAGCTTCCCCATCTGGATATCCTTCCCACAAGTACTGGTTTCTGATGAAGTAGCAAGAAATTCCTTCTTTCCCAAACCCAAGCACTTGACTCTGTCCCACTCCTCCAGCAGAAGAAATTGCACCAGAAATGCACAGAAGGATCTGAGGCAAAATAAACGTGAGTCAGCTCAAATGGTAAAAAAATCAGTTCATAATACTAGACTTTTTCTTGTAATTGATCTTAAAAAAATCTATTGGTATGCTTTTTACTAATAATGTGTAGTTTAAAAAGGACAAATTACTTGTGTAGCAAATTTATTTAAATATGTGTAATTTGGTGTGATGCTCTTTCCTCCCTCTGTGTAGTGTGTGTGCGTCTCTCATAACATTTCATGGTAATTTTTCTGATTTTATCTTGAAATCTGATTACTTTATCACATAGAGATTAATCCATCCTATTTGCCTCCTGGTAGTAGCTTTCATATCGCTTTGCCTTCTAGGAATAATGTACTTTAAATAACACAAGTAAGGCATCAAATAGATAAGGCAACAGAGACAACCCATTGGAAATAGAGGAGAAAAAACTACCCCAAAACCTGAGATAAGCAATTGAGCAGTCGAATAGGAAAGAACGCATTTAATACCTGGAATACTGGGGGGAAACAGGTCCGTTTTGCCACCTGCAGCTTGGAGATGACCACTTATATATTACTCTATCCAGGAATTTTTTTTGTTAAATTGCTGGGTCACAGAGTGGGGAGATATCTTCGTAAGAACTTAATGAAGTAGAAAGATTGCTTAATACATTCAAATAAATGTTTATTCAAAGGAAAAAGACTAAAGAAAATCCATTTCCTACCTAAGAACTTATTGGCTACTTAGAGACAGGAAACGGTTTAGGAAGGGATGAATTTTGCTAGCATTTTAATACCTGGAACACAAAACAGTTGCAATAAGATATTTTGATGGCCTGCTATGTTTGTAGAAAATGTTGACTGCAACACTGCCTTTACAGACAGACTTGTCCAACCACTGACTAGTTGCCAGTTATTTGTCCATCTATCAAGCATTGCCTTGGAAAATCTTCTCTTTTGATCTCCTGTTTGATGAAAAATCCAACTTCCCACCCGTATAAACCAGTGGTCCTTTAAAAAAGCTTTACATTTAAACCTGTCCTTTGAAGGAATGACTTGAACAGCTGGCTACTGGTGTTTTTTTTGACAAATATAAGTGAGAACATCCATTAATTTGTTCAAGAGACTTCTGAACTCTGTCCTTGATGACAGACAACCAAACTCATGGCCTAAAATTTGAACTAAAATTATAGAATTTACTGTAAGTTGTAGTTACAATTGGTTTTGCATCCAATGTAGCAAGGTACTTTTTTTTTTTTTTCCAAAAAATGCTTATCTCAGTGAACTCCTGCATTTCTGTTATTGCCACAAACAGAAAGTGCAGGGGGAATTCTGGGTAGGATGACATCTGCTAGTAAGACCTGTGCTGTTCCCTGTACAAACGTGCCTTGTCTCAAAATAAAGAGAGAGAAAGGAGCTTTTCAGATGCACATTAATTAAGCCTTGTTATCAGTCAGGCAGACTATACTACCTGGAAAGTAGAAGCTGATTTGCAACTCATGATACAGTTCAGCAGAAATCAAATACCCATTCGGATGAGTTGATACACACATTCACTGTAGTGGAAAGACCTCTCTCCTCTGGCTTACTATGGATGTGACTTACATATGCTCAGGAATCAGCTTTTTATATCTAGTTGGTGTACAACACAGGCAAGTACAGCTATGAAAAGCACCGTGAAACTTTATTTCTGATTACATTGTCTCCCTTCCCTATAATCTTGGGTAATACAAAATTGATCTGAAGAGTAGATCATACAGCAGTGCCTGGATAAGTGGTAGGAAGAGGAGGCACGTACAATTTCTGTTATGTTTCTGATCTCTATTATACCTTTTTGATCCCATATAATACTCAGATTACTTAATTACAGAAATTTCCTGAGAAACACTAGTGTCAAAAATAGTCGAGAACAATTGCTTTCTAATTTCTGGCTCTTCCAAACTGAAAGATCAGAGCAGATATCACTTGTGTCAAAGGTTATACCATCTGACTTATCATTGATGTCTTTCAACTTTCACCTTGATTATGCAGCAGACAAATAAAATCAACTGCAAGTCTGTAAGAAAGGTGACATACATGATGAAATTGGAACAATTGGATTACGACGTAAAGCTGCACACATATCAACAGACTTGAGACTTGGCTGTTCTTTGGGAGACTTGTGCAGTCAAGTCAGTAATCTGTGTTAACATCTTGTCTCTGAAATGTTGATCCCGGTTTGAATCAATGTTTCTAGAAAAAAAGGATTCACTCTTCCTTAGTTTCAATCTGATTATTTGGCTTAAAAAATAACTGCTTTAAACAGGAGACCTTATACTTGTCTGGGTAAATTTTGTTCTAATTTTTATTTTGGCCACAAGTCAAAGGTAGCAGCTGTACACTTGTGGGTTCACTGAACTTTACGTGCTTGTTGGCTGCATCACCAACTAGAGGGAATAACCAATAATTAGAACATTTCAGGTCATCTTGAGAAGAACAGAGTTTCTCCGTGTTTGGAAAGGTTATGTGACCTCTTTTTTGGGTGTTCCCAAATGTGGAGCTGTCAACCATAGAGCACAGAGCTGCATAAACAAATAAAAGAGCCATCACTGTTGTGAGACCAAAAGAAAACAATACAAGGATCTACATCTAACAACAAATATTGGGCAGAAACTTTTAACTACATATAACAATTTAAACTCTGTGAATTCATAGTAGACCTAAGGAATATCCACATGACTCATTCAGGTATTCTTTGCACATAGGCAGCCCTGGTCATAATGATTTTCAGCACAGCATAGAAAGCCTTAGCTTCTTTTTCCTCTTTTTTTCCTTTTTAAAGTTGAATCAATACCAGTTTACATAAATATATGTTCCTGTTTTCCAACTGTTCCTGCAACAGCATTTATGTCTATACATTGACAAGAAAAACAATAATAAATGTAGTAGGATGAAAGCAGAAAAGAGAAGAAAATAGACACCACTCAGACTAAATGGCTTGAGGTGTGTGCAAATTTTTTCTCTTGGAAGTGTAAATATTTTTCAGCACTTTGAGATTGTTATAAAGAAAAATAAAATATACCAACCTTCAGAATACCTGACAAAACTGTGCTTTTCTTGTTACCAACAGAATAGACCCCTCCGAATAAGGATAGAAATGAAAATAATTTTAGTGTTATCTCTTTTAATCCTCAGGTTTCCTATATCTGTTTGTGTAGCTTCTATCCAGTAATTCCTGCTGTAGATGGGTAATTTATTTGATAATATTGGAGAACTTATGCTTATTAGAAAGCATATGTTTGTCTGAAGGATTATATAAGAGGTGAATTCCTGAAAGGCTACCTCAGTTATCTTTTTTATCACTACAAAATATGCTCTAGGAGCTGTTGGTTACAATTGATGTACCATTAGAGAGAGGACATTGTTTGAACATCTCTTGATACAAACAAATGATGGTACTACTGAGAAGGAAACCCCTTCTGCCCTGAAACTTATATACTGTGGGTTCAAATGCCACAGTGGGAATTTGCAAAATACAGAGGGCTGTGGATTCCTTATGCTCCATAGAATTTCCCAGTATATATGAGGTTGAGCCTAAGACTGCAAAATAAGGGAATCCTCACACATTCATTTTATGTGTTCACCTAAGATAGGAAAGTGCTTATTGCAGGTGATCCAGTCCACCGATTGAAACTTCAGTCTTTGAAATCCCGAATGGATGTATAATTAACCACTAGGCTACTAAGCATTTGAAGAAATTGAAGGGTTTCTAGTGTCTCTTGTTGGGCCTGCTACTTGTATAAGTAAATATCCTTTAGAACAAGTATCTGATCTTTCATCTCTACCCAAACGCAGTGCTGAATGCATTAGTAAAACAAAGTGGAACACATCCAAAAGGAAAGATACATCCAAAAGGAAAGATACCTCCAGAGTAGTCAAAATGTGTGATGTCATGGAAGTTCTACAGATTAAGTCTTCTTGTGAATCACACAGAACAACATCTTTCTGCTCTTCTCCTACCTCATTCTCAAAAGCTCAGGGCTACTAGATGTTCTTGTGGATAAAGATCTTTTCTTTTTCAAACATAAATTCCACCACTTGAAACTAACCTATGTGCACTGGCAATCCAAAAATTATTACCTAAAAATAACTTTTTTTCTGTCAAATAAAACTTCCCATTAGAAAAATACTGTCCAGTTCTGTTTACAACAACCATAAGCTCACTGCTTTATATTTTAAACAGACTACGACTGTGCTGACAAATTATATGTGTTGCACATAAGCACAAAGTTAAGTCCATTGTTTACAAGATGCTACTAAAATACGCTGTCAAGAAAAAAAGGCCTTAAAATATATAGAATAGTGATAGCAATTTCTTGAAAGTCATATCCCCAATCTGCATTTGGGACAGCTAACTCTGATTAACATTTGCAAGGCACTGCCCATCTCCTGATGACTTTTTGAGGCACAAGTCTTCAACGTAGCCAAGAAAGGACTTAGTAGTCTACAGAAAATTTGAGCAATACAATCCCTCCTAATGCCTCTGAGGTGAGCTTTTATCTTCTCTGCCGGTTTCTTTCTCAACCAAATGAAAGTGAATAACTATTCATTAAGACTCCAGGGGATGAGAGGCAGGAGAATGAATCTGGATAGAAATAGGTAAAATAACAAATAAATATACCTAAAGCAGCCAATTCCATTTAGAAGCATTAGCGTGCACAGTTCAGTTTTTAAACAGCAGTTTCTAGGTGCCTGGTTGTCTACAAATCCTTGATAAGAGGATTGGAAAATTAGTTTTGCAGAAGTCTGTCAATCTTTCAATAATATTTATGCCTAAGACTACAGCCCTTTCGAAAGCCCACTTGAACAGCAAGGTAGGGGGACAGTCATTCACTAACCTCTGCACAGAGCAGAACAAGGAGAGCATGAGATTTATGAGAATTAATTTTGTATCCTGAGACAAGTCTAAAGAGCTCAACCTACATAATCAGACTTGATATTGAGGTTACATGCAACAGGATGCCATCAGGATATAATGCTAATTTTTATCAGATTCTAGAGTCTGTGTCTCAGAAAAATTCTTTATTACTCATGCCCCCACCCTGTTAATAAAACAGAAGAAAGGTCACCGCTGTACTGGAGAGGCAACAGTTCTGTTGAGATGCTACTGACTGGTACTTGCAATGCAACAGTTGAAAATACTGGAATGGAGGCAAGATAAAGTTGAACTGGCTATTAGGAAATAAAAGTCACCTTTGACTCAGTCTTGATCAACACTAAACCCACCAATTATTACCTGAGCCACATGTGTAGTCATACACAGCCTCTCTTAGTCCAAACTGCATCCCTGGAAGATGCATGTACTGATAAAAGAAACTACTGTCATTAAAGCCAGATAGCTCTCCTATTTTCTGGAGGTAGTAGAAAGGAAAAACTTTAAATATAACTCCACTATCACATTTATCAAGAGAACAGTATTATTCCCCAGTTCATCTCTTCTTCAGTTTAAATATTTAGTTCCTTTTTTTTTTTTTTTTTTTTTTTTTTTTTGAACTTTGCCTCATTTCCCAGTTGTGAAATATCCATAGAACATTTGTGGAGCTTTAACATTTTGTTATAATTAAAGGGATTTATTTTGCTTACAAAATGTCGAGATGCATCCATGACTCCTAAATCTGTTGAAAAATAGAGCTAAAATATTGGCCTCACTGATGTCAGCACTGAAACTACCAAAAAGAGGAACATGTTTCCACCTAATGAGAGTGGAGCCATGCATGTTCTAAAAGGGCAAAGTACTATATTATCCAAACAGAATATATCTTCTTATGATTTGTAAATTATTATCTAGAACACAATAAATTATTCTGGTCATTTGCAATCAAGAAAAACTGCAGCTGGTTCGGGCATAAGGTGTTTGGATAAAGACTGAAAATCGACACCTTTCAAAGAAGTCTGGTTTTCTCTAGCCCATCAAGAAGAAAGCTGTGAGGCAATGTCACCTATTTCTGAAAGTGCATTGCAAAAATGGGAAGGAAAAACTAGTTAAATGATGAGTTTGGCACAGAAACTAATTGTGTAAACGTAATTAAGCTGTGAATTAGGGAGGGGTTTCTCACCTTTATAGAAACTGCATTTTTAATAGCCATCCAATAATGGTAATGAGATTAAAATCCCAGTTTCTAATATGGAATTTGATAAATTCATAAAGTCATGTATGTGGTTGCTTAAAAAAGGAGAAGCCTTGATTTAGGACCTAGGAGATTCCTTTCAGACCTATGTGAAACACTAGCATCTCATGGCTATAAAAATATGTCTCTGAGGAACAGCTTTCCTGGGGTTTTAATACTTTTGCAAGTTTGTGTGCATATTTAATATATAATTTAATATATAACTGAGGAAGCAGCACAGATTTAATAGTCCAGTAAGTATCAAAATAGGTATAGCAGTTCTAAAGCTAGTATTTTTACGACAAGGTAATAATAAAAAGAAAGACCTAGAAAAATGCAGGATGCACAGTTGTTTTGTAAGCACTGAAAAACATTTCATACTTTACCCACTGAGTAAACATTCTGTACAATAAAAGTATCAGTCCAGCTCAAATCTAAGTATGTCCTGTCCTATCATGCTTGGGTGTATGCAATGAATTTTTAACGTGTTGCTTTGTTTTGACCAAATACAAGTTTAGTGTAAGGCTTTTCTCAGTCAAATGAAAAACCTCTGCAAACCAGGAACACTTCCTTGCAGTGATGTTACTCATGAACAATTCACTAAGGGTGTGGAAAATCTCCCCATACAATGCCGTGCCCTGGCATTGTTTGGGCAGGGGCTGATGGTTCTGAGAGCTGAAATAGGGTCCTGAGCCGTAGCCAGAGCTGGGGTAGCCTACTGAGGTGGGCAGGGACAGGCAGGTCCCCAGGGCTATGATTTTGTGTAATTCCCCATCGTTTTCCTGTCCACACACATAAGAATGACATTGAATGAATAGAAAATCAGAAAGCTATGCCTCAAGTTCCTTCTGTGCACTGCTGAGAGTAATCAACACTGAGAAATTACTGAGAAAAGTATTTTTTTCTCTTTTGTTTTCCTACAGTGAACGCCAGTCTGATGTTGTCTTCGTCCCTTATTGTCTCCTAACTTCTAGTTCCATCTCTGTGCCCTTAGAGATATTTTTACCCACAACTTTCATGGTCTGGACTTCTAGGACCCTCCTAACTACATAAAACATTTAGCTTCTTCTGAATAATAAAAAAAAAGCCTCTTCTGAATAATGCTTGCTTAGCTTGAATGAGGCAAGTATATCCTATCTGTTTCTTGGAGAAAAAGAAGAATCTCATCAGTGTATCTTTTCCAATTATGAACCATATTTTTCCAAAATTCTCCATTGTTTTTTATTATAAAATGATCTTCAGAAACTGGTGATGAAAACTTACTTCTTCAGCAGGAATTATTTTATGAGCACTGTTTTGTTTACCTACTCTTCCTGTACTGTCAGGTTCCCTGTCCTGTCTTCAGATCCAGGGCATTAAGCAGCAGATCACATTTAATGGGTTTTGACAGGCCTCAGTAGTTGGTACCTCCTACAGTGACAGCCCCAGAGAAAAACACAAGGCTATGACAAGGTTTAACATCTCTGTGTTTAATCACTAGAGCTCACATAATTCCTCTGCCTACTTGACATGAAACCACTTGTGTGATAAATAATATGCTTAGTTAAAGATTGAAAAGAAAATTATAAACCCCTTCAACAGTAATTTTGGAAGATGCTTTTGCATATTATACCCTATACCTTCTATTTGTTCATCATGTAGGAATCCTTCCATACACAATTTTCTTGAACTTTGACATTGTACATCCATGGATCCAAAGAAGCTAGCCATGGATTTCTTGCTTCGACAAGATCCACTCACATGGGTGCTGTACAGCAGTGTAACAGGAAAAAGAGTAAACTTCTGTGAGGTGCTTTATGCAACCAAATGTACAAGTGAAACTTTAGAATTCATTTCTATTTTTTGAAGAGCATCTTTGGAGAAGAACCATTTTGTCTGCCATTGTCAAGTGCCTGTGCCAGCCAGCGGCATTTATCAGCAGGTCACAAGGAGGCACACTACATTATCTCTTAATATAGCAGAGGCACACAGGCCAGTTCCTAAAAAGCTGAGCAAGAGTATCTGTGAAGCATTGAGGCTCATTACATGTCAAGAACGAAAAAAAGGCTGTAGGCATTTAATTTCTTCAATTAAAAAATAAGGATATTTCCCACTCATTCAGGATATACCCTCAAAATATGGCACTTACTTTTACATGGCTAAAAATGCCCTTTGCTATCAACACTGAGCATCTCTCCACTATTATCTTCTAGTCAGCAGTAAAAGAAGTGTCTTTTGAAAAAGATTAAAAACCTGCTATTAGAATTTCTGGTTTCCAGTTGTTTAAAATACATTATTTAACAGTAACACTCTTTTGGAAGTGCAGTGTAGTAGTAAAGAAAAAACCCATACATCTAGATATTTATGATAGCTGGAGAAACTAATTTATAAATTTGACACTTTTATGAAGCCATTGCTACCTATTTTGGCAATTATTATGTCCAGTGAAAAGAAATGCACATCTCTTCATATGAAAGAGAACAGAATTAAAGTTCCCCAGATTGGGGACTGTGCTGTAAAAAAAATCAGTACAGCTGTTCAAGGAACATCATGATTCTTCAAAGATTTTATTAATATATTTGCCATTAGCATAAGGATTTTTCTCCTGCTCAGGTGAAAATTAAATTTCTGAGCAAGTTATGGCACTATTTAAAAGAGACAGGGAGATATGCAAAGTTTCAGGGGTAAAAAGTCCATCAAGCCAGCTGCAAATACAAGGCGACTACAGATCATTAATAAAAGTAATAGTTAATACATGGTTGCCTCATTATAATAGTGACATTCCAATTAATTGTTTCAGCACCTTTCAAATTGAACAAATTTCCTCTGGATGTTCTTTATTTTGCCCTTCACAGTCTCTTGTAACAGAGAAAAGCCCTGATCTTCTTAAAAGAAAACAAGTAGTAACTTTGCAGGTTCTATTTTTTCAAGTAAGTTAGTGGATTTCCTCTTTCAGAAGAAATTGTAAGAAGAATAAATCATATTTTCACTCAACTAAGAGCAGTCATGTAGTTTTCAGCATTTGAACACATTCCAGATTTCTGCATTTCTGTAATCATGTGCAGTTCTTTAATAACCTCTAGGTAACTGCCAGCTGTACAAAAATTGTGAGCTATGCAGCATGCATCAGAGACTTTCATTACTGGGCTGTATTTTTACACCTATGCAACATGATTTGTTTTTCCTTTTCAGCTAAGATTTGAAAATAGTTAACAAGTAAAATAATAATTAAGAGTAATAAAAAACAAGTAGCAATAATTTATTTGCCTTCCAAGTTTCAGCCCAATGCTTGCATACACACTTTTGCATTAGCAGGACACTAACGCTGTTTTAAAGGCATTATACAATAATAGTTATACAATAACCAAAGGTACATTTAGTATTGATTTTAGTAAGAGCCATGATTGAAGACAGATGTGGATTTAAAATTTGGTCCAAATTCCCAGGCAGCTAACATGCAAAATGAAGAACTCACTGATAGTAGCAGTAGTACAGACATCTTGAAAGACATGACTATATATTTTTTATATATATATATATAATATTATGCACATAGGTAAATGATTAGTGATTATTTTTTCATGATCACAGGATGACTGATTATTTTTCACTGAATCCTTGACCCTTTCAACAAAAAAGATAGATAATGCTCAAAGAGTGAACAGATGTTAGTATTTTTTCTTTTATCTGTAGAATTTGATGTGTGGCCTCAGGCCTTATTTGCTGCACACTATTCAAATGTCATTCTGAAGACTGAATTATTACTTTCTGCATGGGTATTCCCTATGGCATCTATTATTATTGTATCTGAATACTACAGAAACGAGCAGTTAGCCATTCTCCACTTTACCTCTGTGAGCTTTTTATACAGCTGAGCTACTAGTGAACTCCTCGATACTGTTTAACGTCTTCATCAATGGCTTGGGCAGTGGGACAGAAAACATCTTTGTCAGCTTCTCAGATGACACTAGGCAAGGTAAAGTTGATATGCTGGAGGGCAGAATTGTGATTCCTCCACAGCCTGGAGGAATGAGCAAGCAGGAACCTCAGGAAACCTGGCAAAGGTAGATTAGAAGTCCTTCACCAGGAATGGAATAAGCCCATGTAGGCTGGGCCTGAGTGGACAGGCAGCAGCTCTGCAGAATAGTACTGGCCAAGGAGGCACAATCTTTGTGAACCAGTGGAATATAAATCAGCAGCAAGGCCTCCTGGACGTGGAGGGTAACCACATACTAGGATGTGGTAGCAAAAGGATAGTCAGCAGATCAAGGAAAGGCATTATTTCCTTTTACTCCGGCCTTCTGAGGTTGGAGCATTATGTCTAAGTTTGAGCTCCTCAGTATAAAAGAGGCATTGACATTCTGGAAAGGATCCACTCCAGAGTTGCTGAGATGCCTGTCTAGGTCACCTAGTGACTAGGGGTGTAGACCACTACAAATACAGAAAGCTATGTTTGCTTAGCCTGGACAAGTGAATGTTAAGTATGAATCCAGTTCCTGCTTTCAGTTTCTAAATGCTCAGTTATGGAGAAGCTCTTCTCAGAAGAGCACAGTGAAGGACAAGAGGCAATAGTCACAGGCTGCAACAAAGGAACTTCTGACTGGATAAGCTGGATAAAATTCTCTGTTAAGCAGTGCAAAAGATGTCCCTAGAAGCTGTTGGAAACTGTCTCCTGAAAGATTTTCAAATCTGAATTATTTAATGATTCTGTGATTTCCAAATAATTTTCCATCACTATTGCATAGATCAGAATGGCAACTTGTGCTTTAGGAAGACAAAAAGAAAGAAGCTTGATTCTGCAGCCCTGTAATGAGACCACTTCTCTGGAGGGGAAGACATCTGATTTTACTTCTCATGAAGATTGCTTTTCTATGACATTACTGCACGTTGCATAAACCTTGGACAGAACTTGCAGAAAATGAATATGGAGGGTATACTATGCAAAATAAAATGTAGGTAAAGTTCTATATTAAAATTCACTTGTTTTGTAGTTTTAGTTTGGAGAAGAGCTGCTACCTCTTGTAAAGCAAACAGAGGTTATTAGCAAGTTCTCAAAAAAGTACTTTGTTTCTTTCTTTATTACAGATAATTTTTACCTAGGTGAATTTTATTTATGCCAGTCTCAAAGTCGTCTGTTCTGTGAAGTTCGCAAGTTGCTAAAATATTTATTAGGATTGCAACAGAGAGATTTTTATTAACGTTAGCAGTATTTAAAGAGCAATCAATGTAGAACTCTAAACAGTAATAAATTATTTTTCAAAGGTATGAAAGAGATGCTTTTGTTAGAGCAAACACAGTCAATCTTTCAATCTTTGCCAACCTAATATGATATTTTTAAGTCATACAACAATGAAATAAGATCCATTTTCTAAGATAAATGTGAAATGGCCACCACAAATATATTAGGATTATGTACCAATACATAAAAAATGCTGACGATCAGGCAGGTTCTGTCATGGGGCCAGCAGTAGTCAAGCATCACATTACAGGCCTGCAGAGGAGATGCTCATGAAGGAATTCCACTGACAGGCTTTTGATACTGCCTTCCATAAGATGTTCAACAGAGGAAAGTGCAACATTATGCATCTGGAGGAACAACCCAGACACCCATGTATGCTCTTGGCTGCTCATCTGGAAAGCTGCTTTGCAAAAGAGGACATAGGGATCCTAGGGGACACTATTTTGAACATGACCCAGCAATGTGATCTTGAATTAATGAAGGCTGTCAGTATTTTGGGTTGCATTAGGAGGAGTGTTGCCAGCAGGAGAAGTGAGGTGATCCTTTCCCACTGTTCAGTCCTGGTGAGGCCCCACTTGGGAGTCCAAAGGAAGGTTACAAATACGAGGAGAGGCTGAGGTCACTTGGTTTGTTCAGCCTAAAAAAGAGGAGATAAAGACTGATGGGAGAACTCATAGCAGTCTACATCCTCCTCTTGAGGGAAAGAGGCGGGGCAGATCTCTTCTCTCCGGTGACTAGTAACAGGACCCAAGGGAACAGCATGAAACTGTGTCAGGGAAGGTTTAGGTAAAATACTAGGAAAAGGTTCTGCATCCAGAGGGTGGTTGGGCACAGGAACACGTTCCCCCTGGGAAGTGGTCACAGCACCAAGCCTGGCAGAGTTCAAGAAGCATTTTGATAATCAGACACATGGTGTCGTTTTTGGGGTTGTCTTGTACAGGGCCAGGAGCTGGACTCGATGATCCTTGTGGCTCCCTTCCAACTCAGGATATTCTGTGATTCTCTGATACTCTGTCACCTTCTGGGCTCCTGAGTACAAGAGAGGCATTGACATACTGGAGAGAGTCCAGCAAAGGGTCACAAGGATGACTAAGGGACTGGAGTATCTCTCTTATGATGAAAGACAGAGAAAGCTGGGACTGCATAGCCTAGAGGAAAGAAGGTTCAGGGGACTCTTATCAATGTATGCAAATACCTGAGGGGAGACTGTAAAGAGGAAACAGTCGGGCTCTTTTCCGATGACAAGATCAGAGGCAATGGGCACAGAATTAAAACACTGGAAGCTCCATCAGAACACTAGGAAACACTTTTTTTTACTGTGATGGTGACTGATCACAGGTTACCCAGGGAGGCTGTGGAGTCTCCATCCTTGGAGTTATTCAAAAGCCACCAGGACATGGTCTTAGGGAGCCTGGTCTAAGTGGCCCTGGTGGAGTATAAAGGCTGGACAAAACATCCTCAACCCTTCTGTGGTATTCTGTGATTCTGTGTCATTGTTATAATGTTGCTGCCCTATAAGAAAGTTAGAACTGATGTCATCATTAGTGTGTTGTTGAAGCCTTTAAACAGTAACAACTTTCCAGCCCCAATTAAATAGTTCTGCTGCTTATCTGAAATGCAAGAGTATTAATAATGACATAAGTAAGATCTGAGTGTGTGTGTATGTATGGATGTGAGCAGTCATATCTAACTGCTAAGGCTCAGTGAGGGTTAGGGCTGAAGCTAAATCCACGTACCACGATCAGGGTAAGCTGATCCAGAATCTGAAAAATCCAAAACCCTGGGCAAGATCACACTGAAGTCTAAAGCATGTTAAAAATCAGCAGCAAGATCTTAACACAGAATTCAGGAGGCACAAAGAAAGAGCAAGATGAGTAAGTACAACTTCTGTCAAATGGCTTTGTCAGATATCAAATAGCTGATAGGTGGGTGCCCACTATGCAACTGCGCAAGCTTACAGCACATCAGTCTGGAATCTGCTTGAGCTTGATTGCTAAGGCAAAGCCTTTCACTATGGAAGCTTTGTTGGAACAGTTTTGGTGCCTCTTTTCAGATCAAAAATAATGTAAAGTATGTTTATATGAACCAAGGTACTACAACATTCAAAAGCAATAAATTCAGCTCTTTATTTTTTGCAGTCAGTAGTTGTAGTCTCTCAAAATAAAAAACTTAAATCTACCTTCAAACTGAGCTTAGCCATGCAATACCCAGTTTCCTTTCTACTTTCATTCTTCTAATTCACCATTTTTATCTAATTCACTGCATTTACCAAATTTGAAGCACGTCTCAACAAACATCTATGCAGAAACTCAATTTCTATTTCTTGTGACTATAGTAATAGAAAATACTCTGCTAGACAAACAGAAAAGCAGATTCATATCTACATTTTTTAATATGTTTATGAAATATAGGAATGTATAAAATGTGTCTCCATCATAACGGAAAGGCAAATTTGTTCTCCAAGCTATCTGTGTTACCCAGTATTTTCTGAAAATATAAAAAGAAAAATCACAAGTTAATTGGAAAAGTCCTGAAGTTTTTCCTGTTGACATATTTTTTAAATCGCTTTTGAATTTCCTTAGCTTCAAAAGGACAGTCCAATCTGGCCTTTTATTCTGCTGAGTAACCAGACATATTAGCCTTCACGATCTGACCTTTTGTCTCCAGAGATCTGTTTCTTGCAACTAGAAAGGTGTTAATAGAAATCCTCAAGGAGTTCACAAATTTCTTTTGGCTTATATTTCATAGCTCCAATACAGTTCCTGATTGTTAAAATAGATTTTTTTTTCTTTTTCCCTCTCTCTGTCTGAGTTTATAAACAGCATATGAGCTTTATTGCCTCTTTTGAGAAAATGCTCCTTTAACCATTTGAAGTCTGTCACGTTCTGCTCACAGTCCCCTGAGATTAATATTTAACTGCTCACAAAATGTAACTTAATTTATAATTTTCAAAGCTGCTGTCTAAACAGGATTTTCCTAAATTTAGATCTATCTCTGAAGTTTGTGAACAGCAGGTCATTTTGCTCCTCCCTTCTCTCAATCCAGCCCAAAGATGTATTATCAACTTCCATTTATGCAGTTTCAGATTTTTTCCAGGCAATATCTAATGTTCCACACTAGATATTCCACTTATGCATTCCCCCTCTATCTCCTCTCTCAAAAAGCATCCTGCCTCATTAAGGTGCTGTTTATTCTGTAGACAGGCAGATTTCAGTGCCATCCTGCCAGAGTATCTAGGCAGCAAGTGGGTTCAGTGGAAAATTTCAAGTGGAAGAGAAACCCACTGAGGACCATGAAGATTTCAGCCGCTTCGGGGGACTACACAAACCTTTGGTCTGCTCTAGTATGATGGCTTTTAGGATCAGATCAAATTAAAGTCCCACATATTCAAAGTGTTTTATGTGGAGTACCATCAAAGCATGAAGAGTTCCATTGAATTTAGAGGACTGGGGGCTAGTTTAGGTTTCACCTTTGAAGATCACATAAGGAACTGAACTACAGTGGTATAAGAACAAGTGTTTAATCATGGTGTATGTGCAAAGCAGAATGGTCCTTCACATGGAGCAGTATGTACAGCTTCCACAGTTTCTTTTCCCTGCAGAAAAGTAAAAGTTTTTTTAGTTTCCCAAGTTTTAGCCCTCAGATAGAGATATCTGGGCAAAAGCACAGATGATGAAGACACTCTTGGAAGAGGGCCAGGTGTACCAATAGATGCCACTTGCACCCCAGTGGCTGAGGGACACCCCATGGAGACTTGCAGCGATCTTGTTCCTCCCCACCACAGCTATCCTGGGCTAGGAGAGAAAAAGGAGACCAGAATATAAAAGGAGACAGACAAGAGACTTCTCCTGTCTGTCCTCTTTCACTGGCAGCCTCCATGTCCAAGAAAAGAGACTGGAGGATGAGGGAATGGAGCTTTACAGGCCAGGACTTTCTGATGTGCAGTGCTAAGTATGTATGAGCATGCCCTGTGCAAGGGGCTTGCAGAGGGTGCTAGTAGAAGCTGTTTGGGCTACATAGGTATTTCCCTAGGCATTGCAGTAGGTCTAGATGGGCTCAAGCTTGAGCTGCTCCACCCAGTGGAGAGTCTCACTAAGAGGGCTTGGGCGTTGACCCACAACACTCCAGTTTGGCCTTGAGTGAAACCAAGATGCTGAGTTCCAGGGCTATCAGGTAAGACAGCAAAAATTTACTCCTTAAGGCCAATCAGCAGTTAGGGTTTTATTATCAAGGGTTTTTTCTTCAGGGTTTTGACAATCCAGTGAGCTGGTTTTGGTTGTTGATGAAGTGTTTCCTTCCCTTCACATGATGCAGTACTCTTGCCTGTGTCACAGACTGCTGAAAGCACTAGACTGATGACACCAGCAAGCAATGTTTGTCGATATTACCTTTGGAAGGATTAATTTAAGCTTCCTCATATCACTAAATCTCCTTCTATCACATCTCAATTTAGCTATAATTGATCTCTTCTGTCTCTAAAGAACATGCTGTAGAATAATCTATATTACATCTGTGTTAAAATACACACCTCTTTTAGCCCTAACCCCTCCTCCCTAGTTCTCAAAATGTCTTTGTTTACTTCCCTAGAGCAGACATTGGAAAATCTGCATTTCGGTCCAGCTGTGGGACAAGGGCCTTGGTCTTAGCATAAAACAAAACAGTGATTCCATAATCAGTAATGGAGGATATAAAACACCCTCTCATCATCCTCCTGTGTTAATTTCATAACTGCCATGGGTCAAAGTCTCCAAAGGTGTTTTTTTTTTGTGCAAATGTACTAAAATAGAGGTTTTCCGACTTGCAGCTACATTTTATGCCTCTCAAGTTCTCTCTTCACATGTACACATGGCAGAAATATATAACAACATGACTAAGAGAGCAAGCTTTTTATCCTACAGAGTTATCTTCAACACTAGTCCCTAATCAAGCACACAGTGTCAGCAGTGCTGCAAATTAAAAAGATACATACTATGTAGGAGGAGACACGGGACCTGGAGCTCCAGCAATAAGCTCCATTTCACAGTGCAGTTCTACACATAACAGCAGTTGTAAATTGTCTGAACTACTAAAATAAAATAGAGTTAGAAAAGTAAAGAATATTTCATAAATGTCTTCAATATTATCCAGTGCTGGCCCCCATGACCACCAACAATAAATATAAAAGCGGTAAATCATACAACACTTCTGGAAGACTTATTATAAAGCTGCTTCCAAGTTTTGGTTCTAAGCAGAATATAATCCTGCATATTGTGTTAATTCTTTGTTTGGTATATGAGCCACTTTCACGGTGTGCCACTTGGCCAGTGCTTTGGCCTCATTGCCAAGAACAGCAGCCATGCAAAGCCATTTTTTGAAACATTTCTATCATGGAATTTTTATGTGAAAATACCTTCATAACAGTGTTTTGGTGTTTTTGGTGTGTTTTTTTTTGGTTTTTTTTTTTTTTTTCCACATTTTGGTT
>JAWWEE010000001.1:61075863-61091849 GCA_035221455.1 Xenops minutus | reverse complement strand
TTATATACAATTTAACACTAAGTATATACAGAACAAGAATCCCAAACAACCCCAAAAGGGAAAAGGGGGAAAAGGGGCAGGGCAGCAGGGCAGGCTTCAAAATTTAAAGAGGCTCAGGTGTGAATACATTGAACTCAGAGGGTTTAACTTGTGGCTCTGTGAAGAACAAATTCATTGATTGAAAGATTCAGTGGAATTTGCCTTTTTAAGCACAGCACATTGCATTATAAAACTAGCTGAACATTTCAACTAGTTTTAAAATAGTTCAAGCATTTGCTAGTAGAAGTAGAACTATTATTGCTGCTTAACCCTGTATCTGTAAATACTAAACTCTTGTCCTCTGAAAGGCCTTGCATTTTCTTCTTATTTGCTGGGATTGACAGCAAGCCCAGGCAGAATGTTACTGTTTAAACATAGTTGATGAAAAGCCTGAAAAACTTTGGGGCATTTTAAAACACTCATTGTATGCATTTTTGCTTTATGACACTTTAAAATTTGTTTCTGTAGTGCTATTGTGAGTTACTATTTTCGATCCTTTTTTACTAGTGTTGGCAGTCATGTATAAATAGACATGTTTTGGATTCAGTCAATCTCTATCACTGTCTTAGAAAGGAAATTTAATGATAGAATATTTCCATTAATCTACTTTATCTCTAAAGTTTTATTGTCTTTCTTGCTTACTTTTTACTATTATTTTTCTTTCAGGAAGAAATATGATCAAAATTACATTAGGCTTAGTCCTAAAAGATTTTCAATACCTATAATTTAAATTTAATCTAGCAGAATCTGACAGTGCTTGGCACCATTTATCATGCCCATCAAAGAACAGACAGAGAGGTTTGGCAGAGCAGTTGATTGACTTCCCTTTTGTTAATGAAAACAATACTGTCAGAAGTCCATTAAAAACATTCAATTTCTTTCTAATATTCCTGGAGTAGTAAGAATAAAACCAGAGGGAAAGCTGAAACTGGAAGAAGTTTTTTAGACTTCTCTTTCCTTATTTGTGTGTAGACCTATAAGTCACTGGGTCCCCCGATATTTTTTTTTTAATTCTGATCTCTGTGGCAGAAGATAAAAGGAGGAATGGAAATGCCTCAGAAACTTGCTTTGGACATTCAAAAGCAGCTGCACTAAATCTGTTCTGTATAAACTTGTAAACCCTATTAAAATAGATTGGTTTAGTTTTTGTTTCTTCTGAAAATCAAATATGTGTGTCTAGACTTACCTACCACAAAAGTGTTCAAAATTTATATTTTAATACGTAAAAAAATGTTAATTAAATGTGGATTTAATACATTTCAAGAATAGAATATAGTTAGAATTTCATAGTATAGTGCACTTAGTTTTGAGTCATCATGGCAATTACTTTTTATTTTCATGAGGGTTCTGTAGCTGTGAATAATGGAAACATTTTGTTTCCATTAAAAAACTATTACTAGTATTGCCTGTACAAGGAACTTGAGAAGTTCAGGTCTTCGCAGCAAAAGTACGTACCTTGAAATCAGCTTGTTGTTTCACATGCCCTCCATTCTCTTCACAGCATTTTAGCAAAAATAGGAGAAACATGTATAATTTGCTGCTCCATTTACCAATTATATATTTTCTGAAATTTAATACAAAAAGAAATGATATATTAATTTTTACTTGCTTCACTGTTTAGCTTTTAAAACAAAGAAATCCAATTAAAGGTGTAATACATATGCTACAGAATAGCTTAAAGTATGTCAGTTTAATGTAAAAGAAAATTGTATGTATAGTGGTAACTCTCCATCCTATTTTCTCTCAGTACTCCCAGCTTATGAATCCCAGAATACATGGACATGATGTTCTGCCCTGTCACTTTCTCTGACTGTGTTTCTTGCAGCCATAATGCAGCTTTTCCATCTGTGATAGGAACTCAAAGCTAATTCACAGCTGAGTTGTAACATTTGCTAAAGAGATAATTGTGAATTCCGCTGACCTGCCCAACAGTATTCAACAAATCTCTTCCATTTCCTCTCCTTTAGTTTTTATTGTCTTTGAGGCTTTGCAATTGTGTAATAATGGCACAAAATAGAGGAAAAAAAGAGGGGTTTCATTAACATAAACAAAACCTAGGTAAATTAATCATGGAGATTTACCATTTTCAGTTGTCAAAACATCACTCTTAGTTCATTTAAACTTTTTATTTTTTTTAGTAACAGTAATAAGATTTTAATGCAAATGAAGCTATTCTAAATTAAGGCTTGCTTCTCAAATACTTACTGCAAACAAGAAGCACATACTCTATCCTCTTACTGTGCTGAATAAGAATTTGAAAACAAAGGTGGAGCTGATAAATCAACTCAGGTTTAATTTATTCATTAAATATCATGTATGTCCACATATGCTTCTTATTCAGGTGAAAAAGCATAAACCAACTAAGACATTATGAAATTAACAAAAACCCAGCACATTACAATGAAAAGCAAAGGTATTTGGAATTGCTAAATAAGATAAATAAGGGAAGGACACACATATTTGTAATTTATTTTTTTTTTTGTTTAAGTTTAGGAAGCAGTTAAAACCCTTCCAGCTTCTTATGGGTTTTGGAAAATTAAATACTGGTGGTTTGTTGTTTTTTGGGTTCTAGTTGTTTAGAGATTTCACCATTTTTTTTCCTCCCAATGTGAAGTTGTGTTAAAATCAGAGGATATAGAGTGATTATCTAGTGACTCAGTAAGACTCTTTTAGTCAGTTTCCTTTATTTCTATGACAGGAAATACCAGTTACACTTTTTCCCCTCAGAAAACTTTTTCCTTGAATTAATAACCTAACATGCAGACTAAGAATCTGCTTTTTTAATTATTTGCAGGCCTGGAATCCCTCCTTTTGGGACTTGCAGTGGGATTACTTGTGGGCACAGAGAACTATACCAGAAGCCAGGGTGCTTTAGTACTAGCAAATACACTTTTAAAACCCAAAGAGTATACTATTAATGTAAAGAGGAAAGATATATCAAACAAAAGTTCATCCAGACGTTGTGCAAAAAAACCCCTCAAAAATATTTTTCATTTTACGATGAACTTGATTAGTTTACAAGCTGTGACTGATAATAGAGAATATCGTTACAGAAGAAAAAAATGGTCTGTACTGAAATAGGGAAATCTCTTCATGATAAATGTTCACACTGAGGTTTTGCCATCTCAATGAAGAGTGGTGCGGCATATCAGGGAGCATTTGAAATGCAATGTCTGGGGGAAAAAAAATAGTCTGTTAAAATGCTGACACAAACCGTGTACTTTTAAGACTGTTCTTAAAATAATTTCTCAGGTCTACCAAATGGGGAAAAAAAAAAAAAAAAGAAATATTTTTCATTTATAGTAAATTTCATTTTACCCATATGTGAACCTAAAGGCAAAATCCCAGCTTTATGAAGGCTCTGGCTTCCCGGGACTTATTTAAAATTTATACCAAGGTGAATGTCTCTGAAGTAAATATTTTAGGTATCCTCTTTCCATGAGCACTAGCATTATTCTCTTCATCTCTGTCTCAGCAAAGTGAAACTCTAGTACTTAGCAGCACAATTGCTACTAGTTTTCCTGTGTTTCATTTTTCAGAATAAAAAAATAAATACTGCTTTTCTTCTTACAGGAAGCTGTTTTTCTATTTTTTTTTTTTTTTCAGAAGTATACACAAGCTCATACACTCATATATTGTTATAGACAACAGTTGCTTTTGAGGAAAAATAAAAAAGTATGACACATAGGCAGAATAGACAACAGTCAAACTTATTAGTCTCTTAGATGTAATTTTTCTTACAATAATTTTGACTGCAGCTGGCAACACCAGGTGGTTTTTTTCAACCCTATATTTCTTTAATTTCTTTCTTCTGACAATATTGAATTTTCCATCACCTAAGTCAAAAGCACAGAATTTTTTCAGTGTTTCTTTGTCATGTATGTTAAAGTGAAGGTGAATTAGTAAATATGTCTTATATTTTTTTCTTCCCTTTTTTTTTTTTTTTTTTACATGTATAGTTCTGGAAAACTCTGTGCTATTCTATTCTAAATTTTAGCTTTATTGTTATTTTTAGCAATTCCCCTGATCTCTTTTATAATTTATTTTCATTCCCTTACAGCTACAGAAATCAGTTTTCTGAGGCTATGGTATTAACAGTACTCTGTTTTGCTCAATTAATATGAGCATTTTGCAGCATGTGAATTTTAAGTATAAGAAATTTTAAAGTTACAGATTGAAGTGATACAATTTAAAGACTTTTAAAACTATTCTTTCAAACCATGAAGTTTTGTGGGAATATCAAAATCTGTACACAGACTTTAAATTTCAAGGAGAGCCTTAAAAATTTAACTCAGTTTTAGCAAAGTTTTGACACTCAGTAACTCCATAACGAATTGAACAGAACTTTAACTGAAATTTTTGCTCACAAGTATCTACATAATTCTTCTCCTCAAGGACAGTTTTAAAGTTGCCTTGGAGTCACCTTAAATGAAAAATTTGAAACCTAAAGAAAAAAAAAGGAACACAGTACTGGAAGGATGTGTGTATCACGTACACCCTAAGAAAGGAAAGGAATTTAGAATTAAATGTACTGTAATTTCACAGAAACTTTTACATACAGGTATAGAAACAAATCTGTTGAAATTATTGGAGACCAAGTTGTGAGGAAATCAGCCATCTCTAGAAGTAAGTATTATTAAAATCGGAGCTAACTTTACAGAAAGCTATTATTAATTGGTACCAAAATTGAATTTGATATGGCAGAGTCTGAAATATTAGATCAAGAGACTACAGAGTATGTCTATCTATTAATTCATTAGGAGTGCAATCTCCCAAACATTGACAGAACACTGGCAGAAAAATCACAGTTAACAACATACAGTTCACTGGAGCTAGTAAGCACCATCTTTACAGCATCTCCTTTACATTAAAACAGAGTGCTTCATGATGCAGATGATTGGTGTTTCTGGATTCCTCATAAAATGCTTTTGGAGACATGGGCTTAAAAAAAATGGATGTTTGGTGATGCCTGTTTTGTTTCTTTTTACTACTATGACACAGAGAGGGTGTTATTAATCTGACTGGAGGCTATGACACAGAGAGGGTGTTATTAATCTGACTGGAGGTTGACCTCTGCAGTATTGGTGAACCAGTTGCCATAGACTATCTTTATAATCAGTAGAGAGACATAGATGTACACAAGACTTGTACTCCCATCCAAATTAGATCAAATGACTGATGTAAAGCTTTACATTTACATTTCTTTCTCCTCAATAAGAAAAACCTAGGGTCATTAGCTCAGGGGTAGATTTCTCAAGCAAAGCCAATATTAAATTAAATAATTGAATGTTACTGTTTATTTACATTTCTTTCTATAATTTTTGTCTTGTTTGAGTGACATTTACACCCTTGTATTACAATTGCAGTCTACTCATGTAAAACTGTGTAGGAATCCACAGGGCCACTGCCTTCTCTATTTTCAATGTTTTTGTACTTCTCAGGTTACAGAATTCAGAATATATTTAGTGACTCATACTTGGATAATATGATTTTTAAATATACAGAAGATACATATGAATATTTTTGATATGAGCAAGAATTACATAATGCTATGGACAAATATTAATAATTTCCCCACCCTCTTGTAGTGCATTTCCCTTACCAAGACATATTGATCTTCAAAAGTGCCACTGTGTATGAAACAAAACACAGAGGGAATTGTTACGTGTTGTTAATATGCTTATATGTTTATATGTTTTATATGTTCTATGTTCATAGCATTTCTGGTGGGTTGACCTCGACTGGACATCAGGTGCCCACTAGAACCATTCTATCACTTTGCAGCTGGACAGGAGATTAAAAATATAACAAAAAATTTGCCGGTTGAGATAAGGACAGGGAGGGATCACAGACAAAACACATCTTGAAGCAATTAGTTTAATTCCAATCAAATCAGAGTAGATTAACGAATAAAACCCTTCTCTTCACCCCTTCTTCTTCTCAGGCTCAACTTCATTCCTCAGCCCTCTATCTTCTCCCTTTCACTGTCTCAGGGGGATGGGGAATGGGGCACGTAGTCCATTGCAGTTTATCTCTGTCACTCTTTCATCCTCAAGGGGAGGACTCCTCACACTCTGCTTCTGCTCTAGTGTGGGGTCCCTCCCACTGGAGACAGTCCTTCATGAGCTTCTCCAAAATGAGAGTGTCCTTCCCACAGGCTGTAGTTCACAAACTGCTCTAGTTTGGGTCCCTTTCTACAGGATGCAGTTCTTCAGAATCAGACTGCTCCGGTGTGGGTCCCTCACAGGACCACAGGTTCTGTCAGAAGCCTGCTTGAAGATGCACTTCTCAGTGGAACACATCCTCCTCTGGACACCCATGTGCTTCATTGTGGGGTCCTCCATGGGCTGCAGGTGAATCTCTGCTCCACACTGGACCTCCATGTGCTATAGGGGAACAGTGTTTTCCACCATGATCTTGACTATGGTCTGCCGGGGAATGTCTGCTTTGGTACTTGGAGCACCTCCTCCACCTCTTTTTTTGCTGATTTGGATGTCTGCACAGATGTTTCTCTAACAAATTCTCTGCCAGCTGTTTTTGTGCAGTTCACCCATTCTGAACTCTGCTATCCCAGAGGTGATACCACCATTGCTGATAGTCTTGGCCTTGGCCAGCAGTGGGTTAGTCTTGGAGTAAGCTGGCATTGACTCTGCCAGATGTAAGGGAAAACTTCTAGCAACTTCTCACAGAAGCCATGCCTGTAGACTCCACTTGTCATTCAAAATCCAATACAGCATTTCACCAAAAGGAAGAAAAGTTTCTGTATTAGTGATCCATATACAGTTATGGATTAAATAAAATTTTACCTGTGTACTGGTTTTGGATAGGATAGAGTTAATTTTCTCCATAGTAGTTAGCAGGGGGTTATGCTTTGTATTTGTACTGAAAACAGTGGTAATAAAACACAGGGATGTTTTCATTACTGCTGAGCAGTGTTGACACAGAGTCAATACCTTTTCCACCTCTCATCCCACCCCATCGCACCAGTGAGCAGACTGTGGGTGCACAAGAAGCTGGGAGGGGACACAACTGGGATAGTTGACCCCAAATGACCAAGGGGATATTCCATACCATATAACATTATGCTCAGCATATAAAGCTGGGGGAAGAAGCGGGGGACATTTGGGGTGATGTAGTTTGTGTTCCCGAGTGACTGCTAGATCTCACAGAGTCCTGCTTTCTTAGAAAAGGCTGAACACCCCCTGTGCATGGAACATGGTGAATGAATTCCATGTTTAGTTTGTGCATGCAGCTTTGCTTTACCTATTAAACTGTCTTTACCTGAACCCACGAGTTTTCTCACTTTTACTCTTCTGATTCTCCTCTGCTGGTGGGGAGTGAATGAGTGAGTGTGGTGCTTAGTTGCCAGTAGGAGTTAAACCACAACAACGTGCAACACAAAAATAATTCAAATATTTCACTTGCTGTGTAAGAGATTACATGCATCATGTATTCTAAAAGGCTAAGTTGTGACTAAAATGGGCTGTACCTTGGGTGAATAAAGTAAGATACTGGCATAGTAGTACTGCAACCTGAAATAGTAGAGTTCTAGCATATTTTTTTCCAAATAATTTTATCCCTTTCTCTGAATATAGCTTAAAAATTACAGTCTAAATTCAACAGAAGATGCTACTTATAAATTATAAAGTAGGAAGTTATGAAACAGTATAGGATTGCACATTTATATCGGGAATGAAAATTTTATGTTTCTGGTTCTACTGATGGATTCATGCCAAATTCATGAAAGTGGGATAATTTCCACAGTGGCAGAAGAAGCATAACAGTTGAATGAATCTGAAATTACCCTCATAGAAAAAGATCTGTAGAGTTAAATAGAGAATAATCACCTTTCTCCAGGAACTGTAAGCTGCTCTATAGCGAGGATGTAATTCTC
This sequence comes from Xenops minutus, assembly GCA_035221455.1. Taxonomy (NCBI): domain Eukaryota; kingdom Metazoa; phylum Chordata; class Aves; order Passeriformes; family Furnariidae; genus Xenops; species Xenops minutus. The sequence goes on along the minus strand of JAWWEE010000001.1, from coordinate 61,083,916 downwards.
TACTAAATTCTATAGAGTGGATTAAACCCTGAACAGAAAGAATCTAATTTCTTGTTAAACTTCTTAACTTTGTTGAGGAATTTTTTATAACTGTATTTCATTCTACAGAACCTATAGAAATGGATTTTCCACTTCACTAGGTCTTCTGCAAACTGCATTTCCTGACTTTAAAAGATAGTGAACAAAGATCAGCCTTTGTGAAAAGGAACATTTATACTTACACTAACCAAGCCAGTTTCTCCTAGTGTCAAAGGGTGAAAGGAGTAGATGTCAGTATGCTGAGATCTTCTGCAGAGGGAGGAAAGAGCACAGTAGAACCAAAGTCCTTTATATATAATCTCTGCAAGTGAAGGTACTTAGTCACAAAGAGGACTAAAGCTTCTGCTGTTCTTAGGACCGTGTTGCCACTAATAATATATATAGCTGTGCTTGACTCTAACGTAGATTTCTGGTGAAAGACTTCAGTCTGCAGCTACCTTGTGATACAAAAGTTTATCCTACACTAGTTGTATACATTTTGTCATTTGGTTGATTCTCCAAGCTCCTCTGACTGTACTGATGAGAAACAGGATAAACACCTCAGTCTTTGAGGTGGCCTGTGGTGATTGACATGGTGTAAGACCTATGGCTGACCTGTATCCTTCAGAAAGGCTGGGAGGGAATTCATAGAGAAGCCTAAATGGCACTAGTCTTTATCTATGAACTGTTGAATGGAGCTATAGATTACCACTGAATACAGTTTAGGTAGTTCACATGTTCACATCTCCACCAATAGACACCTAACTAATCTGTAAGCTAAACCCTACTACTTTGTCTTATTAGGTTCCATTCAGTCACCTAAACGTAATCGTTGAGTGCCATTCAAAATTTTCTAGGATATCTGGTACCTGAGGATGGAACCTTTGGATCAAAAGAAATGAAAGATTCATTTCTTTCTGAGCCAGCATATAGAAACCCAAGGGAATACCCCAGAGCCTGTGTTTAGCTCACTGGCAATGTTATTCACATGTGTTGAAACTATAGAATTTATATAACAGAGTTTAGATTTATTTGAGGTTTAGTTTTATTTCTAGATGTATGGAAGCACTTTAGAGTATGTGGTAAAGGAATATGTAAAAGAGATCTTTAGTAAAGTCTTCTGGAATAACCATTACTTGCCTGAGGATAAATTCGGAGGTTCAACGGGTCCTCCTCTATGTTGCTAAATAAAGAAATTGTTTATTGTTCATTTAAAGGTTTGTGGTTTTGAAGCTGACAATATTGATCAATCTCTGCTATCAATCCTTTGGCTAGCATGTGTACATGGTTAAAAGTTTTATACTTTCCATCAAACTAAATCAGTCATGTTCAGATAGGTTTCCCAATAGTTTTCTTATCTGATCTTGACATACCTTTTGGAGTGTCAATTTTTTATGTAAAAAATTCCATAGTAGGAATGAAAAGGAATCCCATCTCAAATTTCTGTGTGTGCATGTTTGTAAACAGTGTGGGACACCAGGTCAGTCCTGTAAGACAGCTTCAGAAAACCCTGAGGAACCACAGTAGTGGGGTGCTCTGTCAGTCCAAAAGTGCTCTGGCCATATTTCTTCAAAAAGCCTGAGGAAGATTAAACAGTGAAAGCAGAACAATTTTTAAATAACATGTTAAGGCAGCTGGTTTGAGGCTGTGTGATGCATTTTATTTTGGCACCAAGCATTATATAGACTTTATTAAAAATAATGACAGCAAACAGCTGGTCACTCTAAATGGAATTATACTGAAGATATTTGTGGATTTTTTTTTCTTTGAATTGCAAATAAATAATATGCTTAACAATCATGCAATCCCTTAAAAGTGCAGAAAATTTAATCATGTTTTTGTCTGTTTAGTAAAAATTTTTCACCTAAAAATATGATGAAATTGGAACAGAAACACACTTCCAAATATTTTGGACACTAGGTATAAATAGCATTTGTTTAAAATGCCTGTGAAAACCCAATGTGATAAAACATGTGAGTAGTGTATGAAAGATTAACTTTTTTTTCAGCAATAAACCAACATTGTTCAGTAAGGAAATAAGCAGACGTATTAAAAAGCTTTAATCTCATGAAAAGCTTTATCTGGACAGAGTACATTAGTCTTAAGTTGTTTTCAGGGTGAATAACCTTTAGAAATAAATGTCTGTTTAAGCATGATGAAGGACAAGCTGGTAACAAAGGCTTATTGAGACAGACCAGTGAATCATTCCATCACAGGCATCATAAACATCCTATGAGTAGGTCTCTTCACTTATTTCCCTACAGTGTGCCATTAAGCCCTCATCATAAATTTCTCTGTCAGGTTGAATCCTATTGACTTCAGTGTTATCTGACTGAAGAGTGTATACTTGATCTTTACTTGTGTAAACAATAAATAAGTTTTAAAAGAAACTTCCCTCTCTAAATTTCAGTTGAACCTAGTCACATTTCTGCTAGCTTTGTTTATAGCAGATGTTGCTGAGAATAGGAGACAGGACGACAAGTTTACAGTGTCATACTATCAACCAGTCTCTGTGAAGTCCTACCTAAGTTATGTGAAAGCACACCAAATGCATTCTTTCTTCCCTTCAGGTATGTGTCCCAAAGAAAGGATGGGTGTGTGTGGCAGCATCTGTGGTTAGTCCATTAGCTCAAGGACTTATTGCTCCTCTCCTGATGCTTCTCTGAGTGGTCTTTGCAGTTCTCTGTAGCAGAAAACACCTTATTTTCAATTTGACTCTGCTGAAAGATGGAGATTATGGACTTCAAATTCTGATCATACAGGGCTGCTTGTATACTTTTATATTATTAAAGTACCAGAATATTAGTGGTGCAAAGTGAAGCACTTAAATTATCAAATGTATTATTTAAGGTCCCTAAGCAATTTTAAATCTGCCTGTCTTTCAGTGTGCCCTTTTGATATGAGATCACATATTTTTTCAGATGGTTCCCCTACTTCATTTTTTACAAAGCTAGATATTGTTGATACTACCTGAAAGAATCATAGAATCACAGAATTCTAGAATAGCTTGGGATGAAAGGGACCTTAAAGATCACCTAGTTCCAACCCCTGTGGCATGGGCAGGGATGCTGCTTCCTAGACCAGGTTGTTCGGGTCTCAGGCCTTTAACACTTCCAGGAATTGGGCATCTTCAACATAAACGGGCAGTTTCTCACATTGGTAAAATTCATGAGATTTTGTCTGCTTTATCTACCTTGTTTGTGTGTTTGTAGTGAATTAGTCAGGGAACTAAGGAACTAAGAGGATTTTTATCATGGTTAATGTAGTCAAATGTCATCCTGGACACATGTCTGCCACAAGTGCCCTTAACTGAAAAATGATGCACTAAATGTTTATCATTCACTGCCTATTCCATTTGAAGAATTGAGTACTTCTAATTTATTTTGAATGACTGAATTCATCTTCCGTTACTGAATTAATGAATAGGAATTGACATTACTAGATTTTCATCACCCTGACCTCTGTATTCTCCATCTTGAAACTGACTGGACAAATCCTAATAACTACAGATTTCAAGTGAAATTAAAAGAAGCTGCCTTTTGATCATAGAAAATCAGGTTCTAGAAGTTTCATAGGTAACAAAAATTAACAGAGAGTTGTGTTTTGCTGTATCAGCTTAGTTTTGGAAACCTTGCAGGCAAAAAGAGGAGTCTTTCTAAATTCAAGACTCCATACACTCTTTAATAAACATGACCGCCCATTGGCTTAGACTGGCATCAGCTCGAGAGTCTCTGCACCAGCTGACGTTCCCAGTAGTGCAGTGTAGGATATGTGTTGGCAATTTTGGAGAAACACCATTTCAAATTTTTGAAACAAGAACAATGTCCAAAAAAAAATTAAAAAGACTCATGCATGATAAATTTGGTTTGGAGATATATACATAAAGACTCAAAAAATGGCGTTCAAAAGTTACGAGTTTAGAGCTAAATCCCATGTTCAGTAGAAGTCCCATTGTGGATCTTTATGTGTGTTTAGTCACTTCACCATTTACTTGTGCCTTTCTGGTTAATTGAAGGACTTAGGGGTTTAATAATAATAATAATAAAAAAATCTGCAAGTATAAGCACATAACTAATGTGACTTAATCTATGTATATCATTGGCTAACATATCTTGATGGTTTTGACAGCTTGAAAATCTGGGGTGAGAGAAAAAAGAGAGAAAGTTCCTAAGGTGTTGTGTATATCTTGGCTGTAATGGTTACAACTATTTTTATTTGCTGAAGATTCAGTTCCTCTTATTACTCCAGTATCATATTCCATAAATCCTACAGACCAAACTATATGATTATAGATGTTGTTTTGCTCGGTATTTGAAAGAAAAAAAAAAAAAGGAAGAAAGTTTTAGAAATATTTTAGCTCATTTTGTTTGTTATTATCTCTATTTTTTATGCACTATTATTTTGAGTGAGGTTGGCTTCTTTACCATGCCCTCCAGATCATGGGATGCAGAAGGAAAGGAAAATGATAGCTAATAAATTTTTGAAACCTCTAAAAATTACCTTCTGTCACTCTTTTATGGCCTGATATTGCCTGACCTTCCATTATGAGAAGGTGAGGTCCCTTTTCAGTGGTCAAACTCACATTTACAGCCTTATGTGGTTGTAAGATATTGGCCCTTATACATGTTCCTTATGTTTTAGAGAGAACTGCCTATTCTGGGGCTTAGTATTATTTGAATGCATAGAAAGGAAAACAGGAAATATGACTTTGTTACTCTGTGCGTGATAATATGTACTTCAGAAATAGATTTAAAACTAAATATGAAATTTTCATGCTAAAAGCCCCAACATATCATTGACTATCAAGCTTTTATTTCACCATGTGGTTTCATTACCATGGTTCTGGGTGGGAATACAGGACTTGCTAGAATAGAAGTCATTTGCAAACAATCTTAAAGAATTCATTCCAACATTCATTGAGCTAATAAAGCTTTTAATGAGATAGGGAAGTAGCAGACTTTAACTGGGTAGTTATGCAAAGTGATGCATACTTAATGTCACTAACAAATTAGGTTTATTTTAGGACAAAAAAAATCACTAGTTTTTCAAAATTTACAAAGCTACAGTGTCAATGTTCATCAGGAAAGTGTCCAGTTCATCATGTTTGCATTACAAAATTATTTATTTTATATATCTGAAAAATGATTTCTTCAAAATATTTCAGTGTCAGGATAGGAAATGTTCAAGTTTGAACAGTTTTTTTTTTTTTTTTCATGGATTTGCCACCTTGGTTATTAATCTTCAGTGTTAACAAATTCAGGATTGCAACACCTGCTACTGCTTCTAGTTTAGTCCCTTATCAGGCTCAAACTGTATGTTGTTGGAAGAGGAATTTCATCTTTCAGTGCAAAAATTATGCAGGTATTTTATTTGGTAAAAAAAAAAAAAAAAGTGAATCCCATAACTTGTTCTTGCAGCTTCTAAACCTGATATTTGTGTTCATAGTTCAGGGAAGACAATGAAGAAATTTTAAAGTGGCTAGGATGGAAAGAAAGGCTAGAGGCTTTATCAATTTCTTTTATTTGGTACTTTATTTGCAACCATAAAATTTGTATTGTGGTCTTGAACTATATTAAGATGTAAGAAGTTCATGTTTGCCACATATGTATGGGAAAAAGCTGATACTATGTCTGAACACTCTCTGCACATTGGATTTTTAGAACATGGGTTTCCAAACTCATTGACATTAGATTGAATCTTTTCATATGCTTACTTTAGCTTGAAAATCCTTTTCTACTCAGTAAAATCTTATGTTTTAAAGTGCTGCTAGAGCTACACAGGAGTTTTATCTGCAGTAAATCATGAAAGATCACAATATTGAGTCTCAGAGGTTTTAGATAAATTATCATTCCAATAGGATGCTAAAGATCTTGTTTTACTATCAAGAATTTGATGTAACTTGACCTTATCATAGGAAAATGGGATTTTTCTATGCATGAGTTCTAAGTGCAGTATCAGGGCAGATGTGGGGAAAAAAACATTATAGTGTTTTAAACATCTCTTACAGTGACGGCGCTTGCAGTGCTAGTAAAGAAGCTGTATTTAAGTTTTTCTTTTAGGAAATCAAAATTAAATACTTCTATTTCTGTCTCTTCTTCATTTGTCTCACATGTACATTGCATTAGGCCTTTTTTTTTGAAATATTGCAGAGGAATGAACATGTTGTAAGGAATTCTTAAGTGCTTCAGTACAGTTAATTTAAGGAAAGTTGAACAGAAATTTCAGCTGAACAAAGGCAGCCCAGAAACCTTGAGAGAGTTGCTTATAAATTAAGTTTTCATGATTGCTGAAGACTACATTGCTATTCTGTATTTTTTGAAAAAAATCACTGTGTTGCTTTAGTATTCTCTTGTCCAGTCTGAGTATTTTAATATGGTTTAGAATTTTCCAATTTGAATCTTAGGTTGTTATTTGGATTCAGATTTTGATAAATATAAAAAAGGAACCCTAATAAACAAACAATAATAGATCAGATGGATAGATGGTAAACACAAGAGGTGGGGATACTGCAGGAACAATAGTGGTTCTCAGCCTACCTGGAGAACAATCTTCATATACAGAAAAGGGGAGATAAGTGACTGACACACAAGAAGGCTAAAGCTACATGAGACACTAAAAAAGAAATTATAAGATGGTATTGATAAAAATTAAAAAGTTTACTTTAAGCATTGTCCTACCTCAAAAGCACTCCAAAGTTTTGGGAAGCAAAATACTTTTATGTACCACTTTATTTCTTTTTTTTTTTTCCTTCCTCTTCTGTCACAAGGGCAAACATGGCTGACTTTCAGGGTCATGACAAATTGATTTTGTGTTGTACACTTAGAAGGAGATTTCTAAAGTTTTGTTTTACAATTACTTGTTCTGAAATATTTCCATTTTTATTATTGATTTTATTTTATTTTTCTTTGCTGTGAGGTGGTTTAGAAACAAATGACATCATTTCCATGGAGCAAAAGTATACTCTTGGATGTAATGCTTTTAAGCATTTTGGTGTCGTACATCAAATTTAAAACAAACCAGACCAAAACCTTCAATGCAATAGAAAAGACCTGCAATGACTATTTTGTGGGGTTTTTTTGTTCAATGTAGCAGATCTGCTGCTTTAAAGGGTATGACCCTCAGTATAGGAGGTGGGGACTAGAGGACAGAGAGCTAATCATGGGATTAATATAGATTTTATTTATAATCCCTCCTGTGTTTATAAGCTTTTATCCACTGTTAGTGTGGAAACAAGACAAATCCCCTTTTAATTCTTGTTATTAATGAAGATTTCTCCAAAAGCTTTATTGTGTCTTGAGTGAAAGGCTTGTGCTTGGAAAATGCATAAGCTTACTGTTGTAGCTGGAGGATTTAAAGGTATTATTCCACAGGGACTTGAAGGACGATCTCAAATTCAAGATAGCCATTGTTGGAGCACATCTGTTGATAGTCACATCATGTTGCATTCTGTTCTGATACAGATAGGACCGTCACTGTACACGTGGATGTGGAGAGCAGTGATTGCCACTATCTCCACCCTGCCATACATCCTGGCTTCTGACCATTGTTATAGAGTTATGCTGAGAAGCACCAGATTACTCTGAAGAGTGTATAAATCCTGAGTAGGCCTAGGTAGGCTCAGTACTATTTGAACAGGACCCTGAACATTAGTCCCAGCATTTTTTGGCTCATTTAAGGTTTTTGTTCATAGCTATCATGGTAATTCCTGAACCTTCTCCATGGACACCCCCTTGTTGTGGGGGAGAAGCTTGTGTGCCCTCATGAGGTTGTGAGCTGTGCTGGTGGTGGTTCATGCCTCCGGTAAGGTCTCCCATGCTAGCCAGGTCTCAGCTGAAGGGTGACACGAAGTGTGTGCACAGGCAGGATGACCTCACTAGCCCCGCTGCAACCATCCTAAGAGAAGGACAACTCTAACTCCAAACCCGGGCAGATGGAGCTCACTTAGCCCTGTAAGGCCTTCCATCTAAGAGAAGGATACTCTAACCAAACCTACGTCCTGAGGACTTCGCTGTCACCGTCCAAGCTCGCTTGGCCC
>JAWWEE010000001.1:61064690-61075763 GCA_035221455.1 Xenops minutus | reverse complement strand
ACCATCCATAACGCTGCTGCTTTCTTTGAGTACACACGCAGAATCAGCCTGGAGGAAAAAAGGCAACGCAGGAAGAAACGTGCCTCACCCGTAGTGCTGACAGAGACTTTCCACTGTGCCTTTTGCGATTGGACTTGCCTATCTCGCATTGGCCTTTTTAGCCACCAGCGTGCTTGTAGCAAGCGTGGGTAGAACTCTTGTAAATCTTCGTTCGCGAAGCCTAGCCATGATGAATTCCTGAACACAGGAGAGTGGATGACAACTGTTGTGAATGGTGTGGGGTAAGGGATAGAGAGCGTGTACAATAATTTCAGCAAAGTTAATCATTCCAACTTCGTACCTTCTTGGCCAGAGCCAATTTGCTGAAGTATCATTTTTCAGACACTAAATAAAAAAAGTCCCCCAAGTTCAGCTGAATGTTTCACAAAGTCCTTCATCATACTTTCTGGTTGGAACCACTTGGTTCAAGGGCTTACACACCATTTTTACCTTTGGTACTCCCTAGGAGTTACTTTTGAGTGGTGGGTTTTGTTTGTTTGCTTGATTTTTAGTTTTTTTTTTTGGTTATAAGACTGCACTTTTTAAACACACCTTTTCCTCTTCACTCAATATATAGATACTGAGGTCTCTAGCATGAAGGTCTGTTATGAGGTGGCCAAATTTTAATGCTGTTTAAGAAAGACAGCCAATATAAACTGAATGGCTTTTGTTTTTTTGTTCTTTATCGACAACCTCTGTACAGAATTAGCCAGAAATTTCTGTCTCTGAATTGTACCCAGTCCATCTTGAATGCTATGTTATAATCAGAAGTTTTATTATCTTTCATTCTGTTGTTCTATCAGATAATATACTGTTGGGAACTTGTGCCTGACCAAAGTACAACATTAATAAATAGACTATCTACCCTTCCCTGTGGTTTGAGTCAGCGTTGTGGAGTGTGCAGACTGAGCTACAAAGGAAATGCTGAAGGGAAAAAAACTATCCAAATACTCACAAGATTGTAACAAGAATGATTCAAATTATGAGGGAGAGAAATCTTATAAAGGTTTTCTTGATGAAATTACTTTCTTCACTGCATGAAAATTAGAGAATCCCTAGATCCAAGCCCCTTTAATACCCCAAACAAGGCTCTTGCCACCCCAGGAAGTCAATTATCTCCATGGTAACCAAAACAAACAGTGATTATTGCCTTGGCAGTCACAAAGAATAAAAATTGCATCTAAAATTAATTTATATCTTGGGATCAGACACTTGAGATGAGAGAACTGATCCATAAAGTACCCCAGAGGAGCTAGTAAAAGGAAAACAAAGTCAGTCCCTTTGAATTATCAAGGGAAATGTGCTTTGAGTGCATAAATTTGCTTTCCTGCTTTTTAAAAAGAATCCCTATTTACATGGATAGTCCCTTAACTTTCCTCTATAAATCTTATTCTTGGCAAAGGTTTGGTAATAATTGCCCGAAAAGGCAATTACATTGTAATCTCTCTCACTGTGCAGAAGGATCTGTTCTTTATTGTGTTAATTAATTTGGAATGAATTAATTTCTTATTTCCTTCCCTGTCTAAAAAAAATGCAGAAAATTTGTTTCATAAATATTTCAATGGAATAAAGACAAAAAAGAATTAAAACCTGGAACTATATAAAAATTCTTTCACATTTATAAAAGTGAAGACAAGCTCATTGTATAGTAACTACTAAGGTGAATCAAAATAGGGAAAAGGCCACCAAAATCATGTGGTTTCTGTGTAACAGTGCAGCTAATCTAGATACTTGTGTATTTTCAGCCAATGCCAATACCATATTTCTCCTCAGAATTCTCTGTTTCTGAACAGCCTCTTACAGCTGTAGGACAAATTGTTCCTGCTTTAAAAAACATTGTATTGTACATGTCTGAGATGCAGTCTGTATGCGTGGGCTTTGGTTCATGCCACAGGGCCTATGGAATAGCATCCTTATCAGAAATGCCCTAAATCATTGACATTTAGGAAGATCTACCTCAGATGAGACCATTCATCATATATACCCTCTTTCTTTAATTGGTCGCTAAGCAACTTTGTTAGCCAGAGTTAGAGAGAGCACTGATTAGTCTTTGGTCTGTTAGGGCATGTCTCATGTTCTTACAGTAAGCATAAATATTGCCTGGAGTTTCAAAATACTTCAAGTCTGGCTTCTCCTACTACAACACCTCAAAAAGTGAACTTCCAAAAAGCTTTTTCTCAGGTACACCTGCTGTGTATTGAATTGCTGGAAAGTCTGTCCCCTTTTCCTGAACTTTTGTATAATTTTCTCTTATTTGTGTATTATGAGAAGTGAAATTTAGTTTTGTCTTACAAGTATATTTCCCCACACACACCTTGAGAATGTGGCATTGTGGTACTTGTATCAGAAAAAAAACCACAAAGTCTTTGAACCATTAGTAAGACATAGCAAAAAGAATCTGAAAAAGTACACAGATGGGAGAATTGCTGCTATTTAAGTTAAGTAATACATTCAGCTTCTGCTGTGAATGATCATCTTTCTATAATATAATGCAAAGAAAAAAGCTAGTAAAGAATTTTGATCCATATGCTTTCCACAGCTGATGACATTTTCTCCAATATAACTAAGAAAGTTAAAGAGGATATCTTGCCATTTGAATAATATTGCGAATTGTTAAATGAGGAAAGGACATTACAGCCAGCTCTAAAATGTCCCTAAAGAGAAGAACCTGCGCTGGGTACATTTTTTCCGTTCCTTAATTTATTAAAAACAGAAAGGAAAACTGACATGTTAGAAATATTTTGAAATGGTGGTCTGTGAACTAAAGTTGACAGGAGAGTGCATTCACCAAAAATTATTCAGAACACCTTTTCCTATTAGCTGCAGAGATTCATCTTCTGGCCTGGCTGGCTCAGTTAATAACTGAAGCCCGATGTGATGAATCTGAGCCTTGGCTTCTGTTTTAATGCATTAAATTTTATTAAAGAAAATGCAAATGTTTAAAATAAAGTCCTGCTGTCACTTTAGCAATTGCTTTCATGGAAAGGGGATTTTGTGTGAATGCAGAATGTTCCTGTGAGATAATATTTTTCTCAAGTAATTTGAGGTTTAGACATCTAGGCTGTGTTTGTCAGAATATTGATCTGAACTGAGGAAGCAGGGCAGGCTGGTGGCCAGTGTTTTGGAAGGAAAACAAAGGGGCCACATGTACCATACCTGTTGTGAATAGTCCCTAGTACAATCTAGTTCCCAAAATGTGCTGAGGATTTCTTTGGAAAAGTGGGAATTGACATTGCCCAAAATCATGCCAGGCAAAGTCTGAATAGAATAACACCATCAATAGTCTTGCGCCAGTGCTCAAAAGGGATTCTGTGCATTACTTACCTTATTGGCATATACCAAACTCCAACTTAGGTACCTGTCCCTTTGTGGAAATTCCTGCCTTTTCCCGCTCATTAAAGAAGGGGTAAAAATGACCAGGTATGATTACTTGCCTATATTTTAGAGGGCTGAATCCAGAAGATCTGAATACTACAGATACTTTCTGTGCTTAAAACATTTTTTTCCGATGTTATTTTATACTTCTTTATCACAAAATACCCACACAGGACCTCAAAAAGGAGAAAAATATTTTAGATAAACTGATGTGAAAACCTATCCCTAACTACTTGGTCTTGGACCAACCAGGAAACCTAGGCAAGATTCAAATAATCTGTAGTAAGAGAAAAAAAATGAAATAAAACTCTTTAATGGCAATTTTATCTATTGAATATGCATGGCATTTCAAAAGCAATCTGGAATGTTATGGTTCATGTTAGTAACTGTACTCTAAATATTATATCAGTGCTTTAAAGAGGATGTGCACTTAAATAATCACACATTGAATAATGTTCTGTTCTAGAACCTTGAGTATTTTAAAAGTTATTGCTCAAATCACCTCCTCTGTGATTAATGTAACTAGCCCTTTTTGTAAAACTACAGGACTGCTGTTCAGTGTGATCTAATAGGCATTGGAAAATAGTTAATTATATAAAATGCAAAACAGTGAAAGGGAAATACAAAATTGTGAGTAGGAAAATAATTTAGGATACGGACACATGTTTTATGTTAAGAAGGATTAAAATCTAGATGATATAACAAGACATAGCAAACAAACCAGGAAAATTAGGGAACTTGGATAGAATTAATGTATTTCATAAAAAGATAAATGAGCACGTAGAATAAATTACCAGTAAAAGCAATTGAAACAAAGATTATAAATAAAATATGAAATATAAAGTATAAATGAGGTTGAAAGACTTAGATTTATTTTCCTGAGAAAAAGTGAATGATCACAGAGGGAAAAGTGGGAAGGTGAGACTAATATATTAGGAATGGAAGGTCACAATTGCTTCAATATGTTAGTTTTCATACTCCATTGAAGTTAATTATTTAAGGTAATTTATAATATATAATTAAGAAATAGTAGTCAAGATGAACTTTTTTTCCTTTTTGAAAGACCCCTTGACAAAATGGAAAGCAGTCAAGGAGGGCAGCAGCACAAATAATGAGCGTTATGTATAAGCTAAGCATGAGATACTTTATCCAGAGAAGTTACAATGTAAATATTTAAAGAGAACAGATGAATGTAAGGACTCCCAACATAAAATAAAAGAGGAATAATAAATACCCTGCAAGTTTGAAAGGTCAAAAGTCTCTCAGATACAGATTAAATTTTCATGTTGTTTTTGCTAGAAATATGACTGTGTTCCCCTAACAGAACTATGACCTCAATTAATTTGTGTTCTAAATAGAGAAAAAGCAATACAGAACAGGCTTTTTATTCTTGAAAAATAAAAATAAGTATGCTAAAAATCTTCCATATACAACAGGCAATTTATAAAACTTTATGAATACCAAGTGTTTCTTCAATTCTTTTGCACCTTTAATAGCAGAATTTTTAAGAGTAAAAAGATTTGTTATAAGACATCTGCAAATGTCCATTAGAAAACCACGTTGATTTTTTTATTAAAAAAAAAAAAGTAATTATTTTGTAATTAAAGAGAACAACAGCTCTATGTAAGGATATGCAGCACCTTTTTTTTAAAAAAAAAAAAAAAAAAGGAGAAAACAGGTTTCTAACCTTAAAGTAACATGACTTTGGTGCGATGGTGCCTGTGTATAAAATTACTTTTGTTCTAAATCATGGTAAGATTAGTGCCTTGGGCAATATGTTGCAGAAGACAAAGAATTTCACTATTGTAGTCAGTGGCACAATACTAAGACATCAAGAACACTAACCTTAGCCAAATCTTTTAAAGCTGATGTTCTTCAGCTCAGTGTTTTAACAACTGTTTTCTCAAGGGCATATCCCTTTTAATGTTAATTTATTTTCAGTCTTTTATGTCCATAGGAAGAATCAATGCCATTTAATGCTCAAACCTCCTGGAGGGGAAACAGCAGAAGTTGAGTTAGGTAAAGTCCAGAATGAACTTTTGATCAGCATAGCATGAAAATGTTCAAAGACCCCGAATTAACTACTGGTAGCCTGCAGCCTGATGATTACTTTACTCTGGCCACATATTCCTCAAAAGAAACCTGTAAAAGTCCAGTGTCTTCTCTGCTCCTGGCTAGTCCTGTGTTTACCAGCCATGTCATTCCGACAGAGAGCAGCAATAAGGTAGCTGGAAGGCACCTCTTGTAAATGTGAGTGACTCGATAGAGATCACTGGCTAAGTCACCAAGGCAGGGCCACATCTGAGATTCCTCTGCCTTATCTGTAGCATATTTCTAGCCCTGTGGTTTAAGTGGAAGCCTATCATATACAACCGGACCACAGCAGTGAAAGGTGAAATTAGACCTTGCAGGAGACACTTCAGAACTGGAAGTGGACTGGTCTTTTGGCACTGAGTTGTTCATGTTTTGTCATAGGTGTTTATTACCACTTATATGCTTCAAATCATTGAAGGCAAGGTAAATTGAAATATTTAAGGTTAGATTTAACATAGTGAGACTACTTTACAAAGGCTGTCTTTACAGTGGAGAGGAACAGTTTTGATAGGGCTGATTACAAGCACACCTAAAATTAGATTTTTATTCTGAATCAACTACAGAAGAAACCACTCTTTTAAATGATTGTAGACAAAGGCTAGACAAGCTACTCTTGATAATGCTAAATCCATCCTTCGTGAATACTTTGCGCAGTCTCCTCTTGAAGACTCATAATTTGGATATCTTGACTGTAAGTCTGGGTTTTATTTACTCTATCGTAGAGCATTATCTAGTGCAGAAAGGTGCTCATTGTGCTTTTGAAGTCCTTGGAAATAATTTTCTGTTTTAAACATTTGATCTATCCAGGCCAGATGTTTCATAAATTTGAAATAAACATAAGTAGAAGAAATTTGGATCAAGAAGGATTGTGGAATGAGGAAGAGTAGAAAGATACATATAAAACCCTACCACCATTACACTGGGCATTGTAACTCTGTATGGCTTACAGAGAAAGCCCATTTCAATAGAACATTATATTGGAATATTCCTATCAAATAAATGTAAGATATAAAATCAGTTAGAAAGTTAACTGGATATCACTTAAGTTGTATTAAAATGGGACTATTTGGAGAAGTATTATATTACTAGTATTTTTATTTGGCACATGTAAATACAAAAAAAAAAAAAAAGGAGACAAACTGATTGGCAGTTACCAAAAAGAAATCACCTATAGATTTCACAGATTACTTCACAACCGTCTGCTGAATTTAGGAGCCGTGTGGAACTGTAAGAAACTGTTCACAAACCATTCACACTTTTGAAATTGTTGTGTACTTTGAAGTGAATTCCCTCACAGACTTCACTGAACTTTAATAATAATAAGGAAGCCATGTTGCAAACTACATACTAGAACCCATTCCTTTAGTGTACTAGAATAATGCATTGGATTTGAGTGGCAAGGTTTTAGTAGTGGATGGGCTACAGGGGTGGCTTCTGTGAGGAGATGCCAGAAGCTTCCCACTACATCTGACAAAGCCAGTGCCAACTTGCTCCAAGACATACCCATGCCTGGCCAAGGCTGAGCACATCAGCAATGGTGGTATCACCCCTGGGATAACAGACTTAAGAAGGGGGGAAAAAACCTGCAGAAAGACAGCCAGGGAATATGTGAGAGGAACAGGCCTGCAGACACTCAGGCCAGGGAAGAAAGAGGGTCTCTCCAGGGGTCAGAGATGAGATTCCCCTGTAGTCCGTGGTGAAGACCATGGTGAGGCAGGCTGTGTCCCTGCAGCACATGGAGGTCTGGTGGAGCAGATATCCACGTGCAGCCCCTGGAGGATCCCATGCTGAAGCAGGTGGATGTGCCTAAAGGAGGCTGTGACTCCATGGGAAGCATGCACTGAAGCAGGTTCCTGGCAGTACCTGTGGCCCAGTGAAGAGAAGAGTCCAATCTGGAGCAGATTTCCTGACAGGACTTGTTACCCAGAAGGGGACCCACACTCAACAACCTTTCCTGAAGGACTGCACCTCATGCAAGGGATCCATGCTGGAGCTGTTAGTAAAGAACTGCAGTCCATGGGAAGGACTCACATTGGAGAAGTTCATGGAGGACTGTCTCATGTGGGAGGGATCCCACACTGAGTGGGAAGAGTGTGAAGAGTCCTCCTCCTCCTTCTCCTGAGGAGGAGGGAGCAGCAGTGACATGTGATGAACTGTCTTAGTATGAACTGCTGAAAACACTCCAGTGACAGTATTAAAGGGTTCAGCACTGTCCATGACAAAAACTTTGAGAACTGTCTCTATGGTTGTTCTCTATTACAAAAAAATAAGTGAAGAGAACGATGCCATTATAGTACAAGGAAATTCTTCTGATTATTTTAGAGGTCTGCCTTAGGATAAAATGTAACACATCACTAATATTCTATTTCTGTATACTGTCAATAGAAGGAAATCTAACAAATTAGCTTAGATGTAAATGTTTACATGTTATCACTTGAAGCAAACTCAAAAGTCCACCTGAGTTTGGTGTAAGGAAGATCTGTCTGCAGATCCCTGTCTCTGACTCTGCTTTCAGGTTCATCCAGAGTTATGACATTAGTCTTACTGCTCTTGAGACAAGACCTTTGTTTCATTCCTGGCGGGGAAACCCACCAAGATCTATATATTTATGACGAATATATTTACATTGGTTGAAGGGTGTGTTGCAGGAGAATCTGTGTTTTCTATGCTAATAGCACTCTTATCATGCTCACTAATCCTTTGTTTCAGTGCTCCAGAAGTCTTTCCTATGCAAATCAATTCACAGGGGTACTTTAACATGTAAATCGCAATCTGCCTCGCATGTGAGGAATTGATGGATTTTAAATTCCTTGTCTGTGGGGAAGTAATGAATGGTACTTATTTAACATACACTACTACACTAGGTGCATCTCCACTACTTAGTAGCACTCTGTGTCAAGTCTAATATGGCATTCATAGTTTTAGGAGTACAAAAGAGAAGAATCAAAAAGTGATGACAAATACGTTTATTTTCCTTTGTTTTTTTATTAACCTAAAGTAGTAATCTTGATAAAACTTTTAGCAGTCTAGGATTTTTTTCTGAGAATATGATACTGCTCTTTCATTGTGGAGTGAATGCTTACTCATACGGGAAAATGTTACTGAGTATTTGTAGCTAAATCCAAGACATTGCACACTTTAAAAAAAAAAAAATAGAAAATTTTTCAAGTCAGAAGAGAACTAATTTGCCAAATGGCAATATGATATGCACAGAACCAGAGAAATAAAAAGTTAGACAAGCTAAACTTGTGAAATGTAAACATAAATATTATCAATTCTGAATAATATGCAATTTGGTGCATAAAAGGAATGAGAAAAAATATATCATCCCAAATTTTTGTGAAAATTCAAGCATGCTGCAGGAGAAGATGGGGGTTTATGAGAGTAAAAACAACTGATATTCAAACTGTTATCAAAAGATAATAAAATCCTGAGGACTGTACTTATCAGAGAAAGGTCACAGATGACTAATTCTATGCATGGGGCCATATCAATATGAATGTATTATGCTGGAAAGGATAGACTGTCTTCTTTACCATAAAAATAGAGTTTGTTTTGATTTCATTTAAGTCAAAACCTGAAATTTAAGCTAAAGAAACACATGATAAAGTGTCTGCAGTGTGGTCTACTCTCTTTTTAATGAGTTAATCACAATAATTTCTATTTAAATTTGTACTTTATTCTGCATTCAGTATCTGCTTATGCTAAAGAATGACATGTGACAATGAGGGTGTTTTTTAGAACTGCGAGAGGTCTAGATGATTTTGGTTGGTTGTAAAGAACATAGGCCTATAGGTTTAATCATTATGTACAGTATAAATATCTAGACACATTTTACAGTGCAAAATTGTAAGTGAACTTCATTCAGCACTTAAAATGGAAGTATTGTGCTTTAAAAAGTGCATGCCAAAATCAACAATATGTCTTTTCTGAAGCTTTCCTTTTATCTAAAGACAAAAATGTGGTGCAGTGCTGTTTAGGAGATCAGAAAACAATTTACAAGTGGAAAGAATCTGACATACTGTGCTTAGCAGGCCAGAAAAATTAAAAATATATAACAGTTTCTGAAAATCTTTATGCTCAAATCATTTCAGAAGGAAATTAAGTCCACGTAAAACTAAAATCCAAATCATCTTTGAAATTATATATATATATATATATATATACACACACACATACACCATTTCCCCCCGACTCCTTCCTCCCCACAAAATATGGAAACAGTCCCTTTCATCTGTTAGTGATATGCAACCAAACCCATAACTCTTAATCTTCAGACCTCCTCTAATTCTCCTGTTTAAGAAAATGATATGAAGTTTTTTAGATACACTTCGAGGAATGAAAGCCAGGTCACTGGATGTAAGTATAGAATGTGAAGGACTACATCCAAGGTAGTCATCTCCCTTTATGAAGAGAAATAGGCATTTGTAGGGCATGATTAATTTCTTTCTCAAATAGGTCAAAAGACTTGCACCTTCAAATGCCCATTTTTCTTCTTTGATTGAAAATGGAATTTTGGTTGAATGATTCAGCTGTAGTTGTCTGTACCATAGGTGTCTAAAATGATGTGAAAAGTATATTGCCCCAAAGTATTTTAATGAAATTATTCATTGGAAAAATACTTTTTTTTAAACTAAAGTTTCATTATCATCTCTCACTTTTCATACAAGCATGTCCAAGTATATTGAGTATTTTTCTATTAGGCTAAAGCTGTAACATATTTTAAAATTGCTATTTGAAACAATAACATTTCAAATAATTAGGTGGGGTAAATTATTATGTTAATCATTCTCTAAAAGCTTCTTTGGTACAAAGGCTCTTTCTCACATTTGGCTAAAGACCAAATATAGAACTCGCATGTATATATACCATAGTACTGTTTCTGATATTGTTTGAACTTTCACACACATTTTACTGAGTATCCTTATTTTTTTGCTTTTAGAAGAAACATGCATGAGATTTTTAGTTCCCTCTTTTCTACATGTAACAGCTTTATGTAGGTAAATGAGAGCAGCCAGAACTCACAAAGACCACCTTTTCTTCTATGGTCTAGTGACTACAGAGGCCAGATTTGTTTCAGCTATCTTTAGGTCGCCACTGCAATTTTCTGTAGCTCAACTAATTGCTATAGTCTTCTCTTGTAATCAATGGTGAGAAATAGCTGTTTTAAAGCATGATTAACATTAAATATTAAATTCCTGTAGATGAATCAGTCCTGAGAAGTACCTACTATTATTAATTAGAAGGAAACTTACTAGGCCAATCTCAATCATAAGGCAATTGTACGTTGCTCACCAAAAATGATCCAAGGAGCAAACTTCTGAGCAACAATTAGTGCTATCTCAGTTCTTGACTCTGTTTTGGACTGTTCTGGCAAGCTTCTTCTTGCTAGAGAAGTCATTACCTGTACATGACTAGATAGGAGCTAGGCAGCGTTAATTAGCCTTGTGGACCAGGCCATGTTTTCTTACTTTGGCATACTCATAAGTGTGGGAGTACGGTCAGAGGACTACCAGGACTGGAAAAAGAAGAATAAGAATAAAAGCAAAAACAAAGACAGGAACA